>CM038038.1:49810780-50380780 GCA_021397845.1 Areca catechu
ATCCATTGAAGCTTCTATAACATGGAGACAAGCTCAACATCAATAATCAATGTGCTTCAACGAAAACTTGCTTTGTAAGAAAGCTTTTTATTTTCATTCTTCATTTCTTGTATCTAGGTTGGTGGTGAGCCTAGTGAAAACCATTCAAGGTTGTTGGTGAGCCTATGTAGTAAAAACCAACTAGGGTTTTGAATTGTGAGCCTAAAGACAAAACAAGTTGGGTTGTTGGTTAGCCTATAAAACCAACTAGGTTCTTGGTTAGCCCGCAAACCAAGGTAGGTTGTTGGTGAGCCCGCAAAACCATCAAGGTTTTTGGTTAGCCTGGAAAACCAAGGGGTTTTTGGTTAGCCTGTGAAAACTAAGGGTTTTGACTTGTGAGCCCGGAAAACAAGTTGACTGTAATCATGAGATTATAGTAGAATTCCCATGAAAATCTTGGGGAGTGGATGTAGGTGCCTTGGAGTGCACCGAACCACTATAAACCTTTGTGTTTGTGTGATTGTTCTTCTTATGCTTTTATTTTATTATTTTTGTTGTACTTTATTATCTTGATTTCACAAACACATATTTTGAATTGGCACATATTGTTCGAATCGCAAAAAATCTTAAAAGTCCAATTCACCCCCCCTCTTGGGTTACCTACCTGAGCCTACAATTGGTATCAGAGCTTGGTGCTCTGATTGAAAATCTAACGATTTTGAGCTAAAGATCATGGCAGCCCAAATTTGAAAATTTGAAAGATCGAATATTTTGAAAAACTTTGAAAAATAATTTAGAAATCATATGTTGAGGGGAGCTTTAGAAAAATTATTTTTGGATCATTTTTTGATGGGAGCTCAATATTTTTCATTGCTTCATTGCTCTATTCTTATTATTTATCTTTTGGAGCATGTTATATTTATTTTTGGGCTTACTTTGTTTATATACTTAAAGGTTTTGTCATCATCAAAAAGGGGAAGATTGTTGACTCTGGTTTTGATTATGACAAAACACTTAAGTATATTTGAGTACTAATTATGCGTTAAGTGTATAAATCAGTTATAGGTACTCAAAGAAGTAAAATTTGAAGAAAATTCAGCCTGGCACAGATAAAGTGTCGACACCTGGGAAGCAAGTGTCGACACCTGGGAAGCAAGTGTCGACACCTGAGGATCAAGTGTCGACACTTGAAGAGTGAAGTGTCGACTCAAGGCCTGAGATAAATAGAAAATTTTAGAATGCACTTTCAGTCAAGTGTCGACACCTAGAACTGAAGTGTCGACACCTGGAACTGAAGTGTCGACACCTGGAAGTGAAGTGTCGACACTTGGAGAATGAAGTGTCGACACTTGAAACTGAAGTGTCGACACCTGGAGGCAAAGTGTCGACACTTGAACAGTAATGGCTAGTTTTCTGGGCTGCAGAACTTCTCCAACTTGGCTCTAACGGCTATAATTTGTCCTCCAAAGATCATAAACGGTCAAATAAGGTTTGGAGGGCTATTTAAACACTTGGAGAAGTAAGGGAGAAGAAGAGGGAAGATGATCCATGGTTTGAAAGATAAATCTTTTGATTTCCAAGTAAAAATACGTGAAGGATATTTTGAGGATCCAATTTGTTGAGTGTTGAGCCACCAAGAATTCAAAGAGGAGAGGGAGCTTCCAAGAGCAACATGATCAAGCATCCATTGAAGATTCTACAACATGGAGACAAGCTCAACATCAACAATCAACGTGCTTCAACGAAAAATTTGCTTTGTAAGAAAGCTTTTTATTTTCATTCTTCATTTCTTGTATCTAGGTTGGTGGTGAGCCTAGTGAAAATCATCAAAGGTTGTTGGTGAGCCTATGTGGTAAAAACCAACTAGGGTTTTGACTTGTGAGCCTGAAGACAAAACAAGTTGGGTTGTTGGTTAGCCTGTAAAACCAACTAGGTTCTTGGTTAGCCCGCAAAACCAAGGTAGGTTGTTGGTGAGCCCGCAAAACCATCAAGGTTTTTGGTTAGCCTGGAAAACCAAGGGGTTTTTGGTTAGCCCGTGAAAACCAAGGGTTTTGACTTGTGATCCCGAAAAACAAGGTGATTGTAATCGTGAGATTATAGTAGAATTCCCAAGAGGATCTTGGGAAGTGGATGTAGGTGCCTTGGAGTGCACCGAACCACTATAAACCTTTGTGTTTGTGTGATTGTTCTTCTTGTGCTTTTATTTCTTTATTTCCGTTATACTTTATTATCTTGATTTCATAAATATATATTTTGAATTGGCACATATTGTACGAATCGCAAAAAGTTTTAAAAGTCCAATTCACCCCCCCTCTTGGGTTGCCTACCTGAGCCTACATGTTTCATCTGCAGAAGGACTCTTGTCCTTCTGCGCGCACCTTCATCTCCCGCGCGCCAAGAGGCGCCAAGAGTCCTTTTATGGTCTACTTTATCTACACCCCATGCAACCTTTGACTAGTCAAAGCATATGCCATATCGGTGTCAAAAGAAAGAGCATTAAGTCCTCTTTCCATTCATATAAATATTTTTCTGATCAGAGGACTATAGACTCTTCTAGGCCTTTTTGAATGCCAAGGTATCATTTTGGCATATAGAGTCCCAACTCAAATGGACTCTTCAATATGATGTCCAAAATACCAAAATAAAATCAGATCAAGCTCTGATTTGGCTATCCCCACTTAGGACCCAACCTAATTTAGGTTTTTGTTAATTAGGTTAGCCCAATTAGCAAGCAACCGAACCCAATCCAATTGGGTTAGGAATTGGGTTAGCCTACATATGCTAGTGTGCAATATGGCTAACCAATTAGGATCCCATGACCCTAATTAAACCATGAGTGATGTCCTTGGCCAACTCTCAATTGTGTGTGACCTATTGAGTTCTACATCTAGCCAGCAGTAGGTTTAGGTTTGAGCCGATTCGATTCGATCAAACCCGATTGACCTAATTAGGTCAAATCGGCTCACCTAATTGTCCAATTCGAATCACACATCGAATTGACTCATGAAACCAATCCAATTGGTTCATGAAAACCCACAAGACAAGATTGATGTCTAGCAACATGTCATGCCTACCCGGAAGATGAGGAATTTGGTAAAAATTACCAAAATACCCTTCAGTAGTAAGTTACAGTGCAATTCAATCTTTTGATCTCCCATTATCCCGATTAAGTGATGAGTATGGATAAATGTTAAACCCTAACACTTAATCATATCGAATTTCAGCTCGATTATGAGGACTCAGTTGATGATTGATTAGAAGCCACTTCTAATCTCATCCCACTTTGCAAAGATTCCTTGAGTCACTCATCGAAGAGATTACACGGGATAACATATCCTCTTACCAGGATTGATCAATTCCTTCTTGGTCCACTCACATCCTTCGTACACCTTCCACCATACCTAGAACACCCCGTACATGTCACAATGCTATGAATGAGTATGAACCAAAGTATGGCTTAGTGTGCATAAGGAACCATGGTGACCTCAAGTCTGAAGATCACTTGCATAACTTCTACTTTGGGACCTATCTTTTGACAATGAGTAAGACTTCAATAAGATAGTCTCGGTGCGGATTAGTTCAGTGTATTCATAACCTAATGAATATCCATATCCTTATATTAGCATCTCTACACAAGTGGCTGTGAGACCAACCACCATCATTAACTGAGCATACATAGGATAAGCTAGTCTTACTGGATTCATCGATCCCCGAATCGATGGTCCAATAACTAGGAACATTATAGATTAGGGTTTATAGAAATTAGGTCTCACTATTATTTTATTATAACCCAAATTTCATTGCCCTACTCTATGGGGTCCATCATAGTCAAAAAACATGACACAACAGTATATGATGAATCAAATACCTTTATAATGATGTCATAAATGAGTTGGAAGTTTACAAAAAGGCCCATACAATGATTGGCTCTTAGGGCATTTTTCTATCAAACTCCCACTTGCACTAAAGCCAATCTCCCTTATACTTTATGCCCAAACAATCCAAGTGGCGATCTAACTACTGCTTGGCTAATGCTTTAGTGAATGGGTCTGCTATATTGTTCTTTGTGTCAACTCATTCAATGACAACATCTTGTCTTTCAATGATCTCTCGAACGAGGTGGAACTGTCTTAGAATGTGCTTGGACTTGTGATGAGACCTTGGTTCTTTAGCTTGTGCAACAGCCCCAGTGTTATCACAATATAATGGCACTGGCTGTTGTACATTAGGAACCACGTCCAATTCCATGATAAATTTCTTCATCCAGATAGCTTCCTTTGCGGCTTCACTAGCAGCTATATTGATGTGGAATAAAGCTCTGATACCAAAAATGATGTGGAGGCAAGGGGTTAGGGCTAGGGATGCTGGGATGGATGCTTATGATGCAAGGAATTTTTTTTTTTTTTTTTTTTTAGGGTTGATGATTTTTTTTGTTATGTTTCTTGTTGTTCTTCTTTGTTGTTTAGGGTTTCGATTCCCGATCACAAGCAAATATAAGAAATATGAAGAGCAGTAAGGGAAGCTTATGCTAGCTATTTAAAGCCCTAAAAGTAAGAACGAGAATAGGACCCCAGGATTAAGAAACCCCAGTAGGACTAGCTCGACCTACAATATCTACTTAGGAGATAAGGAGAAGGCAAACCTCAAACTTCTGAAGTGCCTGGTGCAGAGATCACTCAACTCGGTGGATGCGGCCTGGATGCCCTAGCAGTCGAACCCGTGGGAGCTCTGGCTTTGGGTCTGGAGGTCGCGATGGCAAAGCTAACTGTCTCCAATGCTCGAGATGCCAGGGAGGACCTGTAGGCAAACAAAAGAAAGGTTAGTGGAATGTGGAGATGTACGGAAAGGAATTGAACTGGAGTTGGGAGGGGCTTCGAGCCCGGCGTCTGGCTGGATTTCGGAGTCAAAGTTAGAGATAACTTGGGGCCTCGCACCCCGCGACATCCCGGAGGATGAAGGAATGTGGCCTCACACCACGCAACGTCCTGGAGGATGAAGGATTCGCGATGCCCTGGGGCGATGGACAGGTGGCCTCGCACCACTCGACGTCCCTGGGGACGATGGCAATTCCACTCGAACCTAGCCTAAGAGACAAGGGTTGGAGGGTGGAAGAAACTCAAACTCAATCACACAAATTTTCATTCATTCATTCATTAGCTCTACAAAGGGAGGGATTGGGTCCTTTAAATAGGCACCCAAGGCCCATTTGAAATTCAAAACACAAGTCACATGGTGGCGCCAAAATTTTTCACATCCCTATTTCTTTGGCTGACCAAATATTTGGAGTTGGGCATGGCATGAGCAAAGGCTTGGAGAGGGGAATTGGTCCCTTGACTTCCTTCCTTAGCATGCTTAATTTGGGAAGAGGAGTGGGGCATGGCTTGCTTGGAGGGATGTGTTCCCTTGGGCTCTTCACGCCATCTTCTAGGATTGATTCTTGGCCGACCAAGGGTGAACTCCATGGGGCGTTGCATGGTTGAGGGCTTGAAGAGGGGAGTGTGTCTTGTGACCTTCCTTCCTTGCAAGAGCACTTTGGGAAGAAAACTTGGGAGGAGGCTTGCTTTGGGGCTTGGTTCCTTCAAAGATCTTCAACGCCCTCTTTAGATGGAACAAGGCGTGATGTGGGGGAGGGAAGAGGGGAATGTTGTCCAAGGCATGTGGAAAGCAAGAGGAGGCCACTTTGTTTCCCTTCTTGGATGCCCAAGTGGCAGCTGATGTGGCGCCACGTAGGTAGCTGAGGTGGCACCTGAGTTGGCGTTATCCTAAGTAGAAGGGGTGGGTTGGCCCACCAGAACTTGAGTTGGTGAAGAAAACCAGAGTGACTTCAATTGGGCTTGGGCCCAGACCAAATTCAGACATGAACAAATACAGGACTCAAGACCTAACTTGACCCAAATTGGCCAAGGTACAGGACTAAACAACTTTGACAAGAAATTATAACAATGTTTTTGGGCTCAAGACCTTATTACAGGACTCATAGAAAGGGGAACCCTAATATGAGATCCACAGAGGGTTGAGGAGCCTTTGTCGGATCCTGGTGCCCACACCAATTCTCCTGGGGTGGGAGAAACTCGACCCTATCAAGTAAGGGTTAGTCTAGCTTTGGTACCTCTCCAGGATGTCGGGGTCGATGCATTGCAAGTCCTCCCATGTGATCCATGAGTCATCAGATTCGGGTCGGCCTTGCAATCGGACCAAGTAACGTTGATAGCCTTTGCCCCGGGTAGTGATGGCTTGGTCATCCAGGACACGCTCGATCCGCTCTCCTCGCTCAGGTATATTTGGAGGTGGACACTCAGGTTCCGGTTCGCTCTCAAAAGGGAGGTCAGGCCCAAACGACTCACTGGATATATTTGCGGGTTCTCTATACTCGACTAAGTCAGAGATATTGAATGTCGAGCTAATTCCGTAATCCGGAGGTAGTTCTAGCACATAGGCGTTAGGGCCCATTCTCCTAATTACTTTAAAGGGACCCGCCACACGAGCGTGAAGCTTCTTAACGGTTCCCGGTGGAAACCATTTAGGCCAAAGCCTAATCATTACAAAATCCCCTATTTCAAACTCTTTTGCTCGCTTTCGGGAATTAGCCAAATTATTTTAAAATTACATTTAATGCATAATCCTAATATGATGCAAAATGCAGACTCAACTTATGCATCCCTACTGAAAAAAATTTTATTGGACGCTCTAGGGCCTAGACCTAACAGGTTATGGACTCTCTAGGTTTGACCCTAGTATGGTATGTACAAGAAAATTATCAAGGATCCCTAACAAATACCATAAAGTATACCAGAAGTAGAGGGCAAAAGGGATGGGTTCTAAATAGTCACGCATTCTGGTAATCTCAATAAAAAGTAACCCCATGGCTTTAGAAATGTGAGAGGGTTCAGGGAAGGGTAGGAAATAGGAATCGGAGTCTTGGGGTGGCTTATGGAAAACATAAAACATACCTGGGTTATTCAGGATGACCTTAAAATTTGGGCATCGTTCTATAGGTGTCATATGGTCCACTTATTCCGGTAGATCTTGGGGCTCGCTAGGGTCAACCCCACAGTGAGGAAGGTCTGTTAAAGAGGATCCTGGGACCAAGTCTATAGTATGATGGATGTTTCTCAGGGGTGGAAGTTGATCAGGTAACTCATCGGGAACTTCATCCTCAATTTCTTTCCGAGCTTCAACCATCTCTTGAGGATGTTTTCTTTGGATCGGTTCATTAAGGGTTGATTCCTGAACTCCTGTGGAAAAGACTGGTGAATCCTCATGTTCATTTACTAGATGTGATCCTGGCTTGGTCATTTCCTCTTCAAATTTTGTAGTGGGTTCAGGATCATTTTCCTTGGATTCCTCAATGATTTCACCCTCGGGCCCATCTTCTACTAAACTTGACTCATAGATGCTTTCTTTCAATTCTTTAATGGGCTCAAGAGTTTCTTTCCCTAGATTTTCAATGGGTTCAACCTTCAAGTCTTCCTTAGGTTCAACATTGGGTTCGGGTAAAGTTTCAGTCGGTTCATCCATATGTAGGGTAGGGGCGGTGCACTGACTAGCAAAATGCTCAGGTTTATGGTACCTATAGCTATTACCTTGGGGATCAGGTCTCCTCTGGACTTCAATAGCCTCTCCCTTGTCCTCTCTACTGTATTGGGGTCGATTCAGACTAGGAAGACTAGGACTGGGTCGGGCTAGGCTTGGTCGACTGGGGTTAGATCGGTTCGGGCTTGGTCGACTTGGGCAAGCCTGGCTGTAACCTTAGGTGGATCCGGGGATACGGCTCTGGTTCCTAAAGGGCTCAGGTCTTCTGTAGGTGGGAGCTCTCTGGAAATGATCACGGAGCCTAGCGGCTTCCTCTATGGGTCCTAGTTTGGCCTCTATTTGATCACATCTATTATTCAACTGGTTGCTTAATTGAGTCATGGATTGAGTTAAGGCTCCAATGTCAGCTCGCAGTTGTTCCATGGTTTCGGTAGAGGGTGGAGAAGGTGGGTGAAAAGAGGTTCCTGATCTAGTGCACATGTAACAAAACGATGCTACGGTTTGCTAGACCTAGGAGATCTCTCCAAATGTAGAGTCAAGAAGATGAACCTGAAAGCAGTAACTTGGCACCTGACCAGGTAAGTGTAAGGTTAGTGGAGGTTCCTCTTTGCTTGCCTAGACACCAATTAGAAATTGGCCAGGTAAGCGAACCAACCCACTTCCCTTTGGGCTCTAGTCCCTGAACCACTTGCCTAGACACCAGTTACTCAAGCATACGCCAACAAGCAATCTAGCTTGGCTTGGCACTTGGGTCGACCCGACTTCGTGGGTGTCCCTAGCTCACTAGAGCAGATTAAATGTCTAATCGATTTTAGTTAATGGCTAGGGTTCGATATGTCGGTGGTG
This sequence comes from Areca catechu, assembly GCA_021397845.1. Classification (NCBI taxonomy): domain Eukaryota; kingdom Viridiplantae; phylum Streptophyta; class Magnoliopsida; order Arecales; family Arecaceae; genus Areca; species Areca catechu. The sequence goes on from CM038038.1 coordinate 49,819,139, forward strand.
GTTTTTGGGCTAGGGACAGGTAATGAAATTCTGACCCTATGTTAATTTGTCGCCCTTAAGATAAGTTATGGAGAATGATGCACAAAAATGACTAATGAAATGACTTAAGATTTTTTTATTTTTTTGTGTCTTTCAGATGTGTGAATGCTAAACAAAATGCAAGAATTAAAATATGCCCCTAAATGCAAGAAATAAACTAGATGGATGAATGAAGTAAGAAATGAGATGCTTGTTGAAATTTCAGACCTGAGATTTTCTTAGGTAGTATTTCGGCTTGTAGAAATTCTACAAATTAAAATAAAATCTGAGAAAATAAAAAAAAATACTTTGAATTAAATGCTATCCAACTGAATAGAAATTATAAAATTTAGAGGTCTCTACAGGGAGAAACAATCCAAAGATCAGACCATATACAGGCTGACCAGAATGCAGAAAATGAAACAAAATGCACTAGTCCTAACCTGGCTCTGATACCAAAAAATGATGTGGAATAAAGCTTTGATACCAAAAATGATGCGGAGGCAAGGGGGTTAGGGCTAGGGATGCTGGGATGGATGCTTATGATGCAAGGAATTTTTTTTTTTTTTTTTAGGGTTGATTTTTTTTGTTATGTTTCATGTTGTTCTTCTTTGTTGTTTAGGGTTTCGATTCCCGATCACAAGCAAATATAAGAAATATGAAGAGCAGTAAGGGAAGCTTATGCTAGCTGTTCAAAGCCCTAAAAGTAAGAACGAGAATAGGACCCCGGGATTAAGAAACCCCGGTAGGACTAGCTCGACCTACAATATCTACTTAGGAGATAAGGAGAAGGCAAACCTCAAACTTCTGAAATACCTGGTGCAGAGATCACTCAACTCGGCGGATGCGGCTTGGATGCCCGAGCAGTCGAACCAGTGGGAGCTCTGGCTTTGGGTCTGGAGGTCACGATGGCAAAGCTAACTGTCTCCAATGCTCGAGATGCCAGAGAGGACCTGTGGGCAAACAAAAGAAAGGTTAGTGAAATATGGAGATGTACGGAAAGGAATTGAACTGGAGTTGGGAGGGGCTTCGAGCCCGGCATCTGGCTGGATTTTGAAGTCGAAGTTGGAGATATCTTGGGACCTCGCACCCCGCGACGTCCCGGAGGACGAAGGAATGTGGCCTCACACCACGCGACATCCTGGATGATGAAGGATTTGCGATGCCCTGGGGCGATGGACAGGTGGCCTCGCACCACTCGATGTCCCTGGGGACGAAGGCAATTCCACTCGAACCTAGCCTAAGAGACAAGGGTTGGAGGGTGGAAGAAACTCAAACTCAATCACTCAAATTTTCATTCATTCATTCATTCATTAGCTCTACAAAGGGAGGGATTGGGTCCTTTAAATAGGCACCCAAGGCCCTTTTGAAATTCAAAATACAAGTCACATGGTGGCGCCAAAAATTTTCCACATCCCTATTTCTTTGGCCGACCAAATATTTGGAGTTGGGCATGGCATGAGCAAAGGCTTGGAGAGGGGAATTGGTCCCTTGACTTCCTTCCTTAGCATGCTTAATTTGGGAAGAGGAGTGGGGCATGGCTTGCTTGGAGGGATGTGTTCCCTTGGGCTCTTCATGCCATCTTCTAGGATTGATTCTTGGCCGACCAAGGGTGAACTCCATGGGGAGTTGCATGGTTGAGGGCTTGAAGAGGGGAGTGTGTCTTGTGACCTTCCTTCCTTGCAAGAGCACTTTGGGAAGAAAACTTGGGAGGAGGCTTGCTTTGGGGCTTGGTTCCTTCAAAGATCTTCAATGCCCTCTTTAGATGGAACAAGGCGTGATGTGGGGGAGGGAAGAGGGGGATGTTGTCCAAGGCGTGTGGAAAGCAAGAGGAGGCCACTTTGTTTCCCTTCTTGGATGCCCAAGTGGCAGCTGATGTGGCGCCACGTAGGTAGCTGAGGTGGCACCTGAGTTGGCATTATCCTAAGTAGAAGGGGTGGGTTGGCCCACTAGAACTTGATTTGGTGAAGAAAACCAGAGTGACTTCAATTGGGCTTGGGCCCAGACCAAATTCAGACACGAACAAATACAGGACTCAAGACCTAACTTGACCCAAATTGGCCAAGGTACAGGACTAAACAACTTTGACAAGAAATTATAACAATGTTTTTGGGCTCAAGACCTTATTACAAGACTCATAGAAAGGGGAACCATAATCTGAGATCCATAGAGGGTTGAGGAGCCTCTATCGGATCCTGGTGCCCACACCGTATATACTCTGCCTCAGTGACTAAGTTAGCAACAGTAGGCTACTTGGTACTCTTCAAACTCACTGCAGCACCATTCAAAGTGAAGATATACCTCGATGTGGATTTGCTATCATCTGGATCTAATTGAAAACTAGAATCTGTATAGCCTTCTAGTTTTAACTTAGATCCTACATATACTAGAAAAATATCTTTACTCCTTCTCAGGTACTTAAAAATATTTTTCACAGCTTTCCAATAATCCTCCCCTGGGTCTGCTTGAAACCTGCTCACTATGCCCAAGGCATAAGCAACATCAGGCCTAGTACATAACATGGCATACATTATCGATCCTATAGTCGAAGCATAAAAAATCATAGCCATCCTCTCTCTTTCTTCTGATGTCTTAGGAGACATTTTCTTAGAGAGATGTATGCCTTGACTTAGAGGCATGTAACCTTTCTTACTTCCATCCATGTTGAATCTCTTCAATACTAAGTCAATGTACCTGGATTGGGATAAGCCTAGCATCCTCTTGGATCTATCTCTATAGATCTTTATACCTAGTATATAAGATGCTTCTCCTAATTCCTTCATGGAAAACTTTGATGATAGCCAAGTTTTAACCGATTTCAACATTGGGATATCATTCCCAATGATCAATATGTCATCCACATACAAAACTAAGAAAACAATGGCACTCCCACTTGTCTTCTTATACACACATGGTTCATCCACATTTTTGATAAAGCCAAATCCTTTGATTGTTTCATCAAAATGGATGTTTCAACTCCTCGATGCTTGTTAAAGTCCATAAATGGACTTCTTTAACTTGCATACCTAGTTTGGTCTCCCACTTGAGACAAACCCCTCTGGCTGTGACATATAGACTTCTTCTTCAAGGTTTTCATTGAGGAAAGCAGTCTTTACATCTATTTGCCAGACTCATAGTTATGGTATGCTGCTATGGCAAGCAGTATCCGAATGGACTTGAGCATGGCTACTGGAGAAAAGGTTTCATCATAGTCTACACCTTTTTCTACCAGCCTAGCCTTGTAGGTCTTAACTTGACCATATGCTCCAATCTTCTTCTTGAAGACCCATTTACACCCTATCGGGTTAATTCTTTCAGGTGGATCTACCAAGGTCCAAACCTGATTGGAATAAATGGAGTCCATTTAAGATTTCATGGCACCAAGCCACTTGTCAGAGTCCCTACTCTTGACAGCTTTTGAATAGGTCACAGGATCATCATCTTGTATGATACTGGCTTCATTGTCATCCCCGATGACAAAGCCATATCTGAGAGGTGCTCCCCGCACCCTTTCTGACCTTCGGAGAGGAAGTGTGTATTGTGGCTGTTCTTGATCTACAAGAACCTCTGGTTGAGGAACTTCACTTAAAGGCTCATCAATTTGTTGGTTCTATTCTTCACACAACTCAGGTGAAGAATCACTACATCCTTCTTGAATAAACTCTTGTTCCAAGAATGTAGCATGCCTACTGACAATTATCTTTTGCTCAGTAGCATTATAAAAGAGGTATCCCTTACCTTCCTTTAGATAACCAACAAACCTATACTTGTTAGCCCTAGCACTTAACTTATGTCCAAAGTTATCCTTGATATAAGCATGGCAACCCCAAATCTTTAAGTACTTAAGACTTGGTCTTTTACCATTCTATAACTCAAATGGAGTGCTACTTACTGACTTAGATGGAATCCTGTTTAATATATATGCAGCAGTCTTCAAGGCATGTCCCTAGAAGGAAATGGGAAGATCTGTGAAGCTCATCATGGACCTCACCATGTCCAACAAGGTGAGATTTCTCCTTTTTGCCACTCCATTTAACTGGGGTGTATAAGGAGGGGTCCATTCAGAAATAATGCCTTTGTCCTTGAGATGGTTCAAAAACTCACTAGACAAGTATTCCCCTTCTCGATCATACCGAAGAGCTTTAATACTAAGTCCAGTTTGTCTTTTGACCATACTCTGATATTCTTTAAACTTATCAAATGCTTCGAACTTGTATTTCATAAGATACACATAACCGGACCTTAATAAATCATCAATAAAAGTGATGAAATAATAATAACCTCCTCTAGCCTGAGTTGACATAGGTCCACACACATTAGTATGTACAAGACCTAACAATTCAGTTGCCCTTTCTCCATATCCAGTGAATGGAGACTTGGTCATTTTTCCTTTGAGGCAAGACTCATAAGTTCCTAATGATTGAGAATCATCAGGGTCAAAGTAATCCTCTTTGACTAACTTGTTTACCTTGACTCACTGATATGGCCTAACCGACAATGCCAGAGATATGTGACATTGCATTATCTCTTTTTCTCTTCTTGTCATCTACAAGAAGTATTTCATCATTGAGTACTAAAGTTAGAAGACCATTCACAAAGCAATCATGCCCAAATATTATATTATTATGAAGAATAGAGCAGCCACTGCTCTTTACACTTATTTCATATCCTTGTTGTAATAACAAGGGTATAGAAATAATATTTTTTATAATATTTGGCATATAGTAGCATTCTTCCAACCTTATGATATTACGTGAAGGTAATAATAGAAGATCGGTGCCCACAACTTTAGCATATATGGGTTCTCCACTTGTCCAATATAATTTGAAGTCACCTTTCTTCAAATTTCTAATTCTATGGAGTCCTTGTAAAGATTTACAAATATGTGACCCACATGCGGTATCCAATACTCATGAATTAGAAATAGATTCACTTAATGATAAATTGGTTTGTATCATGTACAAACCCCTAGATGCATCACTTGCATCTAGCTTCACATTTGCAAGACAAGCCATGAAATCCTTCTTCCAATGCCCAAACATGCTGCAATGGAAACAGGCTCCATCTGCCTTCTTCCTCAATCAGTCGACATAGTTTGAATCGGTTAACTTATTAGCATCCAAGATGCCATGCAATGATAAATTTGAAACCATAAAAATAAATGTCCCACATTTAATTAAAGAACAATATCAGCAAACCACTCAAGATGACATCCATAACTAGATAAGGACTTTCTATCTAATTATGTCTTCCACTATTTTCTTCAAATACCATAACCCTCAACTATGATAAGCGAGAAACCTTTCCTGGTTTCCTTAGTGGGGTTGAGATCCTTATTCCTTATGAGTGCCTTGTGTATGCACAACAAACACACATGAGTTCAAAGGTAGGACAACCTTTCCAATTGCAACCCATGCAATTCTCAACAATTATCTTTACCTTTAGGACACTTATGGTTTTGTGTGTACACAACAAACCATAATGTCTTAGTTTAGTCAGACCCTTCATTTCTATATAGCCATGATTGAATAATGTTACCCTTGTGTATGCATAACAAAGCAACATTTCCAACCATGTCATAAAGCACTTAGTGCACCAAGACAAATCTTATATCAAATCCTAGAGTAGGCCTTGTGTATGCACAACAAACCTACTATAGTCTTGACATAAATTTGGCTTAGCATGAAGGAAGGCAAAATATAGTACACTTAACCAATTAGCATTACCAAATTAAGATTTAGATATGACCAAATTGGCCAGGTGAGTGGAAGGGTTGAGGGGGTCCCCTCGTTGCTTTCGTTAGACACCAATTAGATTGGCCAGGTCAGTCAACGGAACCAATTAAAAACCTCATTCCCTTTACCTTCCCAGAACCACTTGCCTAGATACCAATTGGCTGATCAAATCCTAATCAATTTTGCATCATGACTAAGTTTTTTACTATGACTAAATATGATTTTCATGAGGGCTTTGATGGTCTCAAAAACACATTCTAAATTATCATGATTATAGTGTTTATTACTGCAAGTATAAACATAAACATGATAACCAAGTTTATAACAAATATAAACACAATGCATATCAATATACATTAAATTTCATGTCATCAAGCATATTACCCTAATATGCAAATCAAGGCATGATAGATAAAAAATACCTTTCGCCTCACTTATTCATGGGATATGGCCACAGCAGCACCCCTACACGCCATAGGAGACCATTGAATGGGAAGAGAGGGCCTTTAAACCCTACTTGGCTCCTATGATCGGACGGCCATGGTGACTAACCCAATCCAAAGCAGTTACTAGGTATAATCAACATGCATAATTTCATACTTGACATAATATCATGCATTTCATAAAAACTTGAAATTAAACATATTACCCTAATATGAGAAATTTCATACAATTGCATTATCATGTCATTTCATAAAGAAACCAGAAATCATACATATGAGTTTAGTCGGCTCGACTCGATAGGGTTCGGGTCAGCTCGACAGGGTCCGGGTCGACTTGATTGGGTTTGGGTCGGCTTGATAGTGAAATTTCATAAAACTCCAAAATGGTTCATAACTGGTATACTACAAGGATGGCTCTGATACCACTAATGGGAACTCTCCCAGGGTGCCCGGATTCATGTAGCATGCAGAAGTGAATTTCAAAACTAAAATTCTAAGCATGAAACCCTAATATGGCTAGAAAACCCTAATTTCCAAGAACCCCTCATGCAATACCAATCAACGAAACATAAATAAAGTCAGAATACATACCTGAATCGCTGAAATCCAATCCTTTCTATGAGGCTCACAAGTGCAAGTCCTCCAACGGTGATCCACACGAGAATGGTACCAAGGAAAAATCCCTACCGGGGTTGCTTGCTTCAGCAGGACTCTTTTGTCAGCCTTTTGACCTTTGACCACTGTAGGACACCCTATCCTACTGTAGGGCTCTCTAGATACAGTCTTAAACCACTCTTGGTTTTAGGAAAACCCTCCTTTAGGACCACTTAGGATTATGTCCTAAAACTAAGCCTTGTCCTAGTAGAAAAGATCTTGTCTTAACAAGACAAGTCTTGTCCTAAAGTAAGAAGGAGGGAGTAGAAGAACACTCAAACTGACAGACTCTCAGAAAAATGGGATTCCTATTTTCTTATGACCGAAAACTCTTCCTCTCATTTCATCGTACACCCTTTAAATAATATTTCAAGGGGTGTGAAAACTATCCCGACATCTCTTATCTGATATGTTATTTCATATCTGATAAGACTCTTCAGGATTGAATAGTCTTATGTGTTCTTTCCCTTTCCAGATTAAATCCCCATGTGCCATGTGGCATTTACTGGTTAAGAAGAGTGGAAGGAGGCATCATTTCAGATTTAAAAACCATGGGAAGAGTAGAGTCCTGAGAGCAGAAGGACTCTGCCTCAGAACCATGCACAGATGAAGAGATGCGACTCTTCATTTGCGCCGCTACTCTTTTTCCCATTTCATGCCGCCCTCTTATTCCCTTTGACCAATCATTTAAATCCAAAGGGCATGGGGATAAGATGAGAAGGTGCCCCTTGATGAAACACTGGAGTGTTTCATCTGCAAAAGGACAAGAAGGACTCTTGTCCTTCTGTGTGCACCTTCATCTCCCGCACACCAAGAGGCGCCAAGAGTCCTTTTGTGGTCAAATTTATCTACACCTCATGCAACCTTTGACTAGTCAAAGCATATGCAATATGGGTGTCAAAAGAAAGAGCATTAAGTCCTCTTTCCATCCATATAAATATTTTTCAGATCAGAGGACTATAGACTCTTCTAGGCCATTTTGAATGCCAAGGTGTCATTTTGGCATCTAGAGTCCCAACTCAAATGGACTCTTCAATATGACGTCCAAAATACCAAAATAAAATCTGATCATGCTCTAATTTGGCTATCCCCACTTAGGAACCAACCTAATTTAGGTTTTCCTTAATTAGGTTAGCCCAATTAGCAAGCAACCGGACCCAATCCAGTTGGGTTAGGAATTGCGTTAGCCTACATATGCTAGTATGCAATATGGCTAACCAATTAGGATCCCATGACCCTAATTAAACCATGAGTGACTTCCTTGGCCAACTTTCAATTGTGTGTGATCCATTGGGTTCTACATCTAGCCAGCAGTAGGTTTAGGTTTGAGTCGATTCGATTCGATCGAACCCGATTGACCTAATTAGGTCAAATTGGCTCACCTAATTGTCCAATTTGAATCACACATCGAATTGACTCATGAAACCAATCCAATTGGTTCATGAAAACCCACAAGACAAGATTGATGTCTAGCAACATGTCATGCTTACCCGGAAGATGAGGAATTTGATAAAAATTATCAAAATACCCTTCAGTAGTAAGTTACTATGCAATTCAATCTTTTGATCTCTCATTATCCCGATTAAGTGATGGGTATGGATAAATGTCAAACCCTAATACTTAATCATATCAAATCTCAGCTCGATCATGAGGACTTAGTTGATGACTGATTAGAAGTCACTTATAATCTCATCCCACTTTGCAAAGATTCCTTGAGTCACTCATCGAAGAAATTACACGGATAACATATCCTCTTACCAGGATTGATCAATTCCTTGTTGGTCCACTCACATCCTTCGTACGGCTTCCACCATACCCATAACACCCCATACATATCACAATGCCATGAATGAGTATGAACCAAAGTATGGCTTATTGTGCATAAGGAACCATGGTGACCTCAGGTATGAAGATCACATGCACAACTTCTACTCTGGGACCTATCTTTTGACAATGAGTAAGACTTCCATAAGATAGTCCCAGTGCAGATCAGTTCAGTGTATTCATAACCTAATGAACATCCTTATCCTTGTATTAGTATCTCTACACAAGTGGCTGTGAGACCAACCACCCTCATCAACTGAGCATACATAGGATAAACAGTCTTATCGGATTCATCGATTCTCGAATCGATGGTCCAATGACTAGGAACATTATAGATTAGGGTTTATAGGAATTAGGTCTCACTGTTATTTTATCATAACCCTAATTCCATTGCCCTACTCTGTGGGATTCATCATAGTCAAAAAACATGACGCAATAATATATGATGAATCAAATGCCTTTATAATGATGTCATACATGAGTTGAAAATTTACAAAAAGACCTATACAGTGATTGCCTCTTAGGGCATTTTTCTATCAGTAGGAATGGTTTTCTAGCCATGAGATCCATCTCCTATCATTTTAGAAGTGATTAGAATGGGGGTATTTAATTTTTCATGAACTAGTCTCCTACTTGAATGAAATTGTTCTCCCTTATGATTAATTTTTGATTTAAATTTCATTACTCTTAATGGATTGTTTATCTCTGGAAGAACATCATCATCCTTGCATTTCATCCATCCCCACATCCTGCATCAATTTTTGGTATCAGAGCTTAAGGTTTTCTACATCAAGTTGCTGAAATTTTGTTCCCTTTGTGTGTTACTTGCCTTCAAGTCCGAAATTGAAATCCAAAAATTTGAGATTTAAATTTTAAAATTTGAGATCTAGAATTTTAACCCCAATATTTGAATGTTTAAATTTAAATTCTAATTTTTTATTATTTTTAAATTTAAATTTTAAGTTTTGAATCTAGTCAATTGAAGGTTTGCTAATTGCTGAAATTTCTGTACTAGCACCAACCCAAGTTTTCTATGAATTTTAGTATTTTAAAAAAGGAAAAAAAATCCAAAAAATTCTTTTGCTGTACTTTAGGATGTTAGGACCTAATATCTAAAATTTAAATAAAATATTTTCTTTAAACTCTTAGTTTAATTCTCATCAATTTAAGCTGCTGCCTTAACTAGTTCATAGCTTGTTTCAATTCTAGTTTCCCTCCATTTAGTTGTTCCATTAAATTTTAGAAAAATTTAAAAAAAATCCCCTCTGAGTTTTATATTTGGATATGAGATCTCCACACATTAAAATTTGAATTCTGGAATTTTTTTGAATTTAATTTCGAATTTTGGATGTTAGTGGTTAAGGATTTGTTGGCTAGAAGCTTCTTGTAACCACTTCTACAACAAGCTTTCAAATTTGAATTTTCTAACCAAAACTCGAAAATTAAAACTCAAATTTTGAAATCTGAAGTATTAATTCTGAGATCTAACAATTTAAATTTAAATTTAATTTTTTTTGAAATTTTAAAATTTTAATTTCAAATTTTTAAAACTAGCTAATTAGAAGTTGTTAGTGGCTGAAATTTTTCTCACAACAACTTGTGATTCTAAAAAATGAATTTTCAAACTAAATTTTGAAATTTAAAATTTAAAATTTGAGTTTTGAAATAAAGATTTTTAGATCTACAATTTTCAATCTAAATCTTGAATTTTTGAAACTTTGAAATTTGAGTTTGACTCATATGTTTGTGCTAGTCTACATATCTTGTTAGCTAATTGGTTGTTTGTGCATCAATTTCAAAATCATTTTAAGGGCATTCAATAGAATGTATGGGAAAGAGGTCATTACATTTTCTTAGTCCAAAACAACCATCCATCATTGTGTATAGACATAATCTTAATTAAAATTGAGTACGAACCTAAACTAGGAACACCCATAAGTCGGGTTCAAATGCAAGATGAGGCAAAGTGCTATTTGAGTTTGCACTTACCTCTTGAAATTGGTGTCTAAAGCTAGAGGTCCAATGGCAAATGCCTTAAGTGCACTTATAATTTTTAATTAGGACCTTGCAAAAGTGAGGGGAGCCTCCCGCAACCCCACCTTTTACCTGGCCAGTGGACTGGGTAATTGCATCCTTAATTAGTACCTAGTTAAATCTTTTATTTTGAACTTGTAGGTTTAGGAACCTTAGAAGCTAGGTTTGTATTGCTTGTCTATTGGTCAAGAGCTTTAAACCATTAGTCCTACACTTAGTCTGGTTTACCCATGGACCTTGATGTGGCTAAATCACTGTCATGGAGTAGCTATCAGATGCCACATCGGAGAAGGCAGCCATGTCAGATACTCTACCCGGACTCCTTCACCGGGCTGAGCTCCCTCAAAACAACAGGGCCGCCCACCGAACCCAAGCTCCACCCTCCACCAAGTCAGGCCTGCGAGCTCGGGATGCTTAGGCCAGAGCCGAGCAGCATCCTCCAGAGCAAATCCCTCGAGGTCGGGCCCTGTGGTACAGAGTCGAGCTCAGCCCTCCTCTACCACGTGGAGCCCCTCCAAGGTTGAGTCCTCTGAGCCGAAGCCGCGCTCTGCCCTCCTCCATCAGGTCGAGCTTGCCCGAGGTCAGACTCCCTTCGTCCAGAGTCGAGCTCAGCCCTCCTTCGCCAAGTGGAGCTGCATCGAGGTCGAGCCCCTCGGAGTCGAGCCCCGCCTCTCCAGCTCGGCCTCTAGGTCGGACGAAGACAACAGCAAGCGGGGAGGCAGCACCATCATCCTAGGAGGCCGGTGAGCTGCCCGAGGATTGCGAAGAGGTGCCCACTTGGCCACAATAACTTTCCACACCCACCACTTACACCAGAAAAGGGAGAGGCCCTGTGATTGAGGCACCACGCTCTTCACCAACCACCTGAACCACCTGGAAGAGAAAGTCAACCAGGAGATTCAAATCTCGGGGGGCGACGGCCCCCCGATTGAGGTGCTGCCAAGTTTCCTAGAATGGGATGATCGAAAGGAATGTCAGAGAGCATGGTAGGTTCTCCTATCACGAACCGGGAAAGGTATCCCGTTCATGGCACGGGACATCACTGCACGCGCCTACTGACACGAGGGAGATCACAAGGTAGGCACCCAACAATCACCAGAGTTTGAAAGAATCATCGGCACCCCCAGTGGGGAGGTAATCACAATCACTATCTCATCACAAAACTCAAGCAAGTGACGGGGAGAAGGCCACACAGAGAATCCCTCTAGGTCGGTCACCATCCTCCCGACATACTTGCATCCCATTTCCACACTACTCACTCCTAGCATGGAGTCCATCAAGAAGGGCTCGACCAGGAGGATCTCTTCTCCTGGATCATTACTGACTTGACCGTTGGAGTGTCCCCACCGGAATCCCCGGCCTGGGTCACTAACCCCATTTTTGCAGATTCAAAGGAGCAGGACATCCTAAGAGCTCAAGTAAGGTGATTGACCATGATAGTAGCTACAGGCCTCGATGATCTTGGTAGCAATAGATTGGCGCACCAGGAAGGGGGGAGAGCGATCTTTGATCCAGCTTGAACCCCCTTACAAGTAGTCCGACGGAAGGATGGTGACGACACGGGCAAGAGAGGTCTCCACCAGTCATCCGGGGGACTCCCCTTCCCGGGGGAACCTGCACAACCCAGAGGTGGAACCACCTGCTCCAGCTCAACCGCCTGCACTGGAATCCCAGCTGGCTGCACTCATCCAGTAGATGCAGATCTTTACCATGGTAGTGCACCAGCTTCAGCACCAGTAGTGGTCCTTGGCCACCCACCAGTAGCCAGGGTCCCCTGTGGCTCATGCCGCAGTGCCCTATAACAGCCTGCATTCCTTCCAAGGAAGGCCTTCACAGCTGTGAGCCATCATTGACAATCGGGATAGCCACCAAACTCTGGCAAAAATACAACAAGATGGATCTGCCGACAGGGAGAGCCGCTCACCAAACCTTGAGTGGGTGGTGTCCAAACCCCGCCAAGGTAGAAAAAGCAAGACCCCCTGCCATGGGTGCATGCACCCATGTCACCTTCTCCATCTCCTTCGGCAGAAGGGTCCATTGATGAAGCCATCAGGTGCACGATGGAGAAGCACCTGGAGGAGCATGACCGCAAGCTGGCAGAATTATCTTGCTGGTTTGCCAATTTATCGGGCTCCACTAGTGAGCCAGCGGGCTACGATGCCCATCCCCCTTTCTCCCGAGAAGTCCAAGAGGTGTCAAACCCATATCGGTTCCATATGCCGTAGGTGGATTCATATGATGGAACATCGACCCCCTGGACCACCTAGAAAGCTACAGGGCCCTCATAAGGGTCTAGGGGGCCATCGATGCCCTCCTCTGCATCGCCTTTCCTGTAACTCTCCGGAAGGCAGCCCGGGTGTGGTTCACCCATCTAGAGCCGAAGAGCATCAACTCCTTCACCCAGCTGGGGCAGAAGTTCATGGCCCACTTCTACGCCTGTCGAAAGATGCCACGAGAGGTAGACAGCCTCTTCCCTATCAGGCAGTAGGATTGTGAGCCCCTGCGGGACTACATGGCCCGTTTCAAGGCTGCCGCATTGGAGATCTACAATCTCGAGGAGCCAATTGCTATGATGGCTCTGAAGCGAGGATTTAGGACCTCCCGCCTGACCTCCTCTGAGCTCAGAGTACATCCGTATCGAGGAGGCGGATCGTACGAGGCGGGAGCTCGACGGGAAGCCACTGAAAAAACTAGCCCCTGTTGAGGCATCCAGGATGCGAAAGCTGAGATCGTCAGCTCTGAGCTTCCGGTAGGGACCAAGGCCGAGAAGCACTCCCATTCTCGAGGGGAGTTACACCCCCTCCTCGCCCCGAGGACGAATATCCTCATGGAGATTGAAGGTGAGCCCTACTTGAAGTGCCCGCCTTCGATGAAGTCGTCCACTGGCTATGACAAAATGAAGAATTGTCGCTTCCACCGTGACCATGGCCTTGACATCGAGGAATGCCATAACCTAAAGTAGGAGATCAAAGAACTCATCAGGAGGGGCTACCTCAAAAGGTTTGTGGGGGCAGACCTCAAGCAGAACCTCAAGCGCTCGTTGCTCTCTCGCCAGCTCTAGCAGTCGACAACTCCCTTATCGAGAAGCTGGTTGGGATGATATGCTGGTGAGCCTAGCACGCATCCAAGAAGGCCCGGGGGCAGGGCATTTCAAAAATGTACTCTCCTTTATGAGGGAGGGGGGAGACCGGGGAGAAAATATAAATAATGATGCCATGGTTGTCGAGATGACAATCGTAAAACATCCTGTAAAATGCATTATGGTTGATAGTGGAAGCTCCACGGATGTGCTTTTCTATGATGCTTTCTCTAGAATGAACCTTTTCCCTACTCAGCTCAGACCTGTGCACACCCCTTTTGTCAGTTTCATAGGTGATTCTATGAGGGTTGAGGGAGAGATTACTCTCCCAATAACTACCGGGACCCCACCTTGGCAGAGCACCATCATGATGACCTTCATGGTTGTTAGGCTCCCTTCAGCCTACAACGTGATCCTTGGCCGACTCGGGCGCAACCTGCTCGACACCATCATCTCCACCAGGAGACTACTTGTGCAGTTCCCAATTCCTTACGGCGTCGAAGAGATGAGGGGAGCACCCTAGCCGGTGCAGCACTACTTTGAAGCCCTTCCTGGGGCCAAGGCCCCCGAGGATGATCCCAGGGTGGACGATCTCGACCAAAGGGCTCAGGACCCCAGGGGAGGCCTGGTTGAATGCCTGCTCTCCTATCCACTTAGAGACGATCCTACAAAGACGGTGCAAATCGGGACCCAGCTGCAGGATGAGGAGAGGGCCCACCTTTCGGAATTTTTGCATACGAATGCAGATGTGTTCTCCTGGATAGCGATGGGCATGCCAGGTATCCCCCTGATGTCATCACCCACAAGCTGAGCATTGACCCAAAGCACCGACTAGTTCGACAAAAGAAGAGAAGCTTCGCCACGGAGAGGTAGGCGGCTATCAACGAGGAAGTAGACAAGCTTCTCACCGTCGGTTTCATTCGGGAGGTGCAATATCCGAGATGGCTGGTGAATGTGGTGATGGTAAAGAAGAGCAATGGCAAATGGAGGATCTGTGTGGACTACACCGATCTCAACAAGGCATGCCCGAAGGATAGCTTTCCCCTACCGAAGATCGATCAGTTGGTTGACATCACCTCAGGGCATAGGCTCCTCTCCTTCATGGATGCATTCTCCGGATACAATCAGATCCGGATGCATCCAGAGGATGAGGAGCACATTGCCTTCATCATCGATCAAGGAACGTATTGCTACAGGATGATGCCCTTTGGTTTGAAGAATGCCGGGGCCACATACTAGCATCTGGTCAATAAGATCTTCAATGACCAGATTGGCCGGAACATGCAGGTGTACATGGATGACATGCTTGTCATGAGCAAGCCAAGCTTGGACCACGTTGTTGACCTCATCGAAGCCTTTCACTACCTCTGAAAGCACCAGATGAAGCTGAACCTAGCGAAGTGCACATTCGGAGTGGCGGCGAGAAAGTTTCTTGGCTTCATGGTCACTTAGAGGGGCATTGAAGACAACCCGGAGAAGGTCCAGGCGATCATTGACATGGAGCATCTGACGTCCAAGAAGCAGGTCCAGCGCCTGATGAGATGGATCGCAATGCTGAGCTGATTCATCTCGAGGTCGGTCGATCGCTGCCTCCCTTTCTTCAAGGCGCTGCGCAAGATGCACGACTTCACCTAGATGGAGGAGTGCAGAACGACCTTTGAAGAATTGAAGGAGTTCCTGGCCTCTCCTCTGCTGCTCTCCATACCAGAAGAAGGGGAGGAGCTCTTGCTCTATCTAGCAGTCACACCCGGAGTAGTCAGCTTAGTCCTCTCCCGCGCAGATGAGGACGGGTCCCGGAAGTCGATGAATTACACCAGCAAAATCTTCCGCGATGCGGAGGTCAGGTATACTCGCTCCAAAAAACTTATTTTTGCACTAATAATGCATGCTAAGCGCCTCAGGCCCTATTTTCAAGCACATCCCATCGTGGTCATGATGGACCAGCCACTGAGGACCATACTTAGTCACCCTGAGACCTCCGGGAGACTGGCCAAGTGGTCCCTACTTTTGAGCGAGTTCGACATAGCGTATCAACCAAGGTCTTCATAGAAGGCCCAATCTTAGCCGACTTCATGGTTGAATGCACCGGGCTCGTCGAGGAGCCAGAGCAGACAATGATGGAGCCCCAAGCAGAGCTCGGACTAAAGGAGGAGTCCTGGATCCTCCACGTGGATGGCGTGTCCAATTTTGGTGGAAGCGGAGCAGGCCTCATCCTCGCTAACAGTGACGGGGTGGTGGTAGAATGTGCTCTCTGCTTCATGTTCTCCGTAATGAACAACCAGGTGGAGTACGAGGCGCTCATCGTGGGTTTGAAAGTCTCCCGCGAGCTAGGCATGCAAAGCTTGAAAGTCTTTACCAACTCCCAACTAGTTGCCGAGCAAGTCTCTAGAGAATATGAGGTCAGAGATCCCTAGATGATGAAGTACCTGGAATGAATCCGCTCAAGCATGGCAAGCTTCCGGTGCTTTAGCATTTTCCATATCCCTCGGGGGGAGAATACATGCACAGACACACTGTTGAGACTCACGACCATGCCGGACTCATCACTGGGGTGCGCCTATGTCGAGTACCTCAAGAATCCAAGCTACGAAGGCCCAGAGGAAGTGCAACAGGTCACCCCCGAGCTGAGCTAGATGGATAGGTACATCCGGTACATCATTGATGGCACCCTGCCGGAGGACCGCATGGAAGCTAGCCTTGTCAAGAAAAAGGCCTTCCAGTTTGTTTTGATGAAAGGCCAGCTCTACCACCAATCTCATTCCTACCCGCTCCTGAAGTGCCTCAGGCCCACAAAGGTGGCCTTCATACTCCGGGAAATATACGAAGGCCTTTGTAGAAACCATGTGGGAGGGAGAATGCTGGTATACAAAGCTCTTCACTAGGGGCACTTCTGGGAGACCATGAGGGAGGACGCCGCTGACTTCGTTAAGAGGTGTGACGAGTGCCAGCGCCATGCCTAAATGCAGCGCCAGCCGGTGGCACCGATCTCCTAGCTCTCATCCCCTTGGCCCTTTGCTCAGTAGGGAATGGACATCCTTGGACCATTTCCCCTGCACTAGGACAACGAAGGTTCTTGCTAGTGGCAATTGACTACATCACCAAGTGGGTCAAAGCAGAACTGCTAGCTCGGATCACTAAAGCCAATGTTTGCCAATTCTTCTGGAAGGCAGTTATCTGCCACTTCGGACTCCCTCGCTGTATCATCACCGATAACGGGTGATAATACGACAACTAGAGTTCGAAGGATTCTGCATTGAGCATGGCATCCAGCACCGCTTTACCTCGATAGCCCACCCCCAATCAAATGGGGAGGCCGAGGTGACTAATCGGACCATCCTCCAAGGACTCAGAACCAAGATGGACCTAGCCAAAGGCAGATGGGCGGAAGAACTCCCAAGTGTTCTCTGGGCCTACCACACAACGTCGAGAATGGAAACGACGAGATGCCCTTCAACCTTGTCTTCGATGTCGAGGCAGTCATCTCAGTTGAGCTCGGCATGCCCACGCTACGAGTACAGTAGTACGACGAAGTGCAGAACTCGGCATACCTTTTGCTTAACTTAGACCTCCTCGAAGAAATAAGGGACAAAGCTCAGCTTTGAATGACGGCATACCGACAACGAGTGGCCCGGTACTACAATGCATGAGTAAGGCCAAAAGTCTTTAGACCTGAGGACCTGGTGCTGCGTCGAGCTGAAGCATCTCAACCCCGGGAGTGTGGCAAGCTCTCGCCAAACTGGGAAGGCCCCTACAAAGTGGCTGAAGCCATCTCACATGGGGCCTACTACCTCGAGGATCTTGACGGTGTCAGGTTCCCTCGAACATGGAATGCCTGCAATATAAGAAGATACTATCAGTAGTGTAAGGCTTTCTTCCATTAATAATAAAGATTTTCTTTTGCACAAAAGGTTATTTGCCTTGCAGGAATATCAACGCCCGATCCAAGACCTGGCACAATCAAGACCCGGGGCCCAACTCTCCGGACAACAAATCTTCGAGCTTAGCTCCAAGACATCAAGACCTGAGCCCAGCTCTCAGGCGATCAAGACTCGGAGCCCAGCTCTCCGACCAACAAGACCTGAGCCTAGCTCTCAGGCAATCAAGACCCGGGGCCCAGCTCTCCAGACAACAAATCTTCCAGCATAGCTCCAAGACATCAAGACCTGAGCCCAGCTCTCAAGCAATCAAGACTCAGAGCCCAGCTCTCTGGCCAACAAGACCTGAGCCCAGCTCTCAGGTAATCAAGACCCGGGGCCTAGCTCTCTGAACAACAAATCTTCAAGCCTAGCTCCAAGACATCAAGACCTGAGCCCAGCTCTCAAGAGATCAAGACTCGGAGCCCAGCTCTCCGGCCAACAAGACTTGAGCCCAGCTCTCAGGTGACCAAGACCCGGGTCCCAGCTCTCCGGATAACAAGTCTTCGAGCCTAGCTCTAAGACACCAAGACCTGAGCCCAGCTCTCAGCGATCAAGACCCGGAGCCTAGCTCTCCGGCCAACAAGACCTGAGCCTAGCTCTTAAGCAATCAAGACTCGGGGCCCAGCTCTCCAGATAATAAATCTTCGAGCCTAGCTCCAAGACATCAAGACCTGAGCCTAGCTCTCAGGCGATCAAGACTCGGAGCCTAGCTCTCCGGCCAACAAGACCTGAGCCCAGCTCTCAAGCGACCAAGACATGGGGCCCAGCTCTCCGGATAACAAATCTTCGAGCCTAGCTCCAAGACATCAAGAACTGAGCCCAGCTCTTAGGCGATCAAGACTCGGAGCCCAGCTCTCCGGCCAACAAGACCTGAGCCAGCTCTCAGGTGACCAAGACCCGGGTCCAGCTCTTCGGACAACAAGTCTTCGAGCCTTGCTTTAAGACACCAAGACTTGAGCACAGCTCTCATGCAATCAAGACCTGGTGCCCAACTCTTCGAGCAACAAGTCTTCGAGCCTAGCTCCAAGATACCAAGACCTGAGCCCAGCTCTCAAGCGACCAAGACTCGGGGCCCAGCTCTTCGGACAACAAGTCTTCGAGCCTAGCTCCAAGACACCAAGACCTGAGCCCGGCTCTTAAGCAATCAAGACCCGAGGCCCAGCTCTTCGGACAACAAGTCTTCAAGCCTAGCTCCAAGATACCAAGACCCGAGCCTAGCTCTCAGGCGACTAAGACTCGGGGCCCAGCTCTCCAGATAATAAATCTTCGAGCCTATCTCGAAGACATCAAGACCTGAGCCCAGCTCTCCGGACAACAAATCTTCGAGCCTATCTCCAATACATCAAGACCTGAGCCCAGCTCTCGAGCGATCAAGACTCGGAGCCTAGCTCTCCGGCCAACAAGACCTGAGCCCAGCTCTCAGGCGATCAAGACTCGAAGCCCAGCTCTCAGGAAATCAAGACCCAGGGCCCAGCTCTCTAGACAACAAGTCTTCGAGCCTAGCTCCAAGAAACCAAGACCTGAGCCCAGCTCTTAAGCAACCCTGGACCGGGGTCCAGCTCTCCGACCAGCAAGTCCTGAGCCTAGTTTACTAGCACTGAAGCCTGAGGACCAAGTCCCAGACAAAGTGGAGCCCTCCCTTCTAATCTCACCACATACCTTAAAAAAAAAAGGAAAAAGAAAAGAGAAGAAGGGAGAGGCAAGTAGTGCTCAGGAATAGGTAGCAGGAAAATCTCATTTCATTAACCTTGGGCCCCCGACATGCTGGGCGACCCAGATCAAATGCAAAAAGAAGAAAGTAGAAGAAAAACCTACTCTACCCGGGCCGCCCCCTCGGTGGGGCTGTGAGGCTACGAAGTTTTTCCTCCAAAGTCCTCCGGTCATGCAGATCCGGCCTCAGACGGCACAGCTCTGGCCTCAACAACTGCCACAGTCTGGGAAGGTTCGGGATCAGTGACTTCTGCAATGTCTGCATCCGAGTCTAGCTCTATGTCCGAAGACTCGATGGTGAACTCCTCTGAGGCTTTGTACCTGGCCACGGCCCCTTCGGCCTCCTTTTTTTCCTTGGCAGCTTGTTCCCATGCTACCTCCGCCGACTTGGATGCCTCCGCTGCATCCTTCTCAGCTGCAGCCAACTTCTCCTTCACCGCTGCCAGATCGGTCTGAAGGGACTGGGCAATCCCCTTCTGCCGAACTGCCTCAGCATTGAATGGAGTTAGCCTCTTTTCTATGGCCACGAGTTCTTCGACCTTGCTCTTTGACTGGCCTCGCACCTGGTCAATGCACTCCTAGAGCTCCTTCGCTCACCCCTCAACATTGGTGAGCTATTTCTCAAGGTCCTCGACTCTCATATGAAGGACCCCATCGATGTCGATCCTCTTCTTCAGGTCGGCCTTCAGAGACTCGACCTCCATTGCCCACTGCTGATCGTTCTTCAGCCAGTTCTGGCAACAGTCCCTGATCAAGAGGACCTCAGCATCGATTTGCACCATCTAGAGGTCAGCTACCAACACAAAAGAAAGAAAAGGAGAGAAAAGGGCAGTCACTTACCGAGAAGAGCTAGGGGAAGATGCAGCTGATCGCATCCCCCAGTTGCTGTCCGGCCATCTCCTACCAGTCGCATGACTAGATGGAAAAGTCCATCATTCACTCTGCCAATGCTTGGTTCCAGAGCAAAGAGCTCTTCGACCCCAGTTTGAAAGGGATCTGGTGGTGTTCCCTTTCCCTCCTGTTTGCCTCGGGAGTCGAGTTGCCTGCCCCTCCGATGGAAGCACCCTCCGGGGCAGGCTGGGAGCTCGGCCTCCTCTTAGGCGGTGCCTCAATCATAGGTTTGGCTCCCCCTTGAATCTCCTCCTCCTCGACCTCGATGATAGTAGGCCTCGAGGAATGGGGAGACACGGCGGTGGCAGCTGCGGCCCTGGCCCGGACTACCACCTCAGGCTCCAGGGTAGGAGCTGCTTCTTGTGGCTTCCACCGCGCTGGCTCCTTCCTAACTACCGTCTGACTTGGCCCTGGCATCGCGGACACCGTCCTCCCTACCTGTGTGGGAGCGGCCTCGGCCTCCCTCTTACTCGGATCGGCCGGTGCGACGGGAGTGGCCATCGACGCGCTCCTGTCCCGAGCCTGTTTCGGGGGTGGCTCCTCAACCATTTTGGTCGGTGGCCTCTTCTTGGTGATTGCAAGTAGGTCACTCTCCGAGAAAATCATGCCTGCATACAGATCACACAATTATTAGAACTCAGAAGAGACAAAGTGAAAGATACAGAGGAAAGGGAAGCACAAGCCAAACTTGCCCAACCCCTTCATTGGGTCGACCCCAGCTTCAAAGAGGTTCGGCTCTGATAGCAGAACCTCCAGGGATGGAATCTGGGTGGTGCGGAGTTGCTCGTAGTCATCCTGGTCAACCGCATCAACTGTAGAATTTTGGTTAGGGGACTGATCCGGGTCGCACCAGACCCAGTCAACCCCCTCGACCGTTGTGAAGAAAAATTTGCTCTTCCATCCCTTGATGGAAGAGGGGAGCTCAAACCTAATGCCCTTCGGGCGAGAAGACAAGGACTACCATCCATCCTCAATGGGATGGCATATCAGGGTAAAGATTGCCCTGAATAAAGAAAACCGGGCAACGAACCCATGGAAGTGGCAGAGGACAATGAAGGAAAAGATAGTCCTAATGGCATTCGGTACAAGCTGAGCGGGAACTAGATAGTAGTTGCTCAACACAAACATGAAGAAAGGATGAAAGGGAAAGCGGAGCCCTCCGGAGAAGGTCTCCTCATAGAAGGCTATCCGGCCCGGGCTACTAGAAGTAACCCAGTCACCTGGTCGGGGGATTAGAAGCTGGACAGAATGCGGGATGTCATAGGCATCCCGGATGGTCCCCAGTTTCTCAATAGAGATTGTCGAAGCAACCCCGCCGGGACCTGTTGACCGGATAGACTCGGGGACGGGTTCGGACGAGGAAGGAGGATGAGAAGGACCAGACTCGGGTTCCCTAATAGCTATGGGACCGGGAGGACGCCTCCTGCTGAACTCGAAATATGCCCCCTCCCTCTCCTCATCAGAGGAAGAAGATGGCGGTCTCAGTGCAGAAGGACCGGCTTCACCTTGGTTAGTAGAAGGATGGAAGCCCGGACCGAAACGAGACATCCGTGGAGGTGGATGAAACAAGAAACTCAAGTGGGAGAAGGGACGGACTCAGTTGAAAGAGGGCCCTAACCTTGGAAGAAGAAGCCTACTCTGATAAAGGGAGGAGGAAGAAGAAGACTAACTTGGTTCCTTAGAGGGTCTGGGCCAATCGGGAAGAAGGAGAAGCTTGGGTACGGCAGTGGGTGCGAAGAATTCAAAAGAATGGATATTTTGGGTAAAAACTTCATTTCATTTCGAAATGACCCGGCGCATCCATATCGTTACAGCTCCTCTACCAACAGATTCATGCCACGTGCTAGCCATCGATGGGTAAGACATCCCAACCGCTCTGAATTCCGTGTCCGTAATAACTGCTCCTCGGACGTGGCCACGTGGCACCCTCCGTAATGGCCTGGAAAACCATTTCATGAAGCACCGACGATCATGGATATTATTGCACTGGATCTTCGCCTTTCCACATCAGCATCATAATTACTCCCTTTGACCCAAGCACCGTGCACTAACAAGCCTTGGGAGTGGGGGGCAAATGATGTGGCTGAATCGCTGAAATGGAGTAGCTGTCAAACGCCATGTCGGAGAAGGCTGCCATGCAGATACTCTACCCGGACTCCTTTGCCGGGCTGAGCTCCCTTAGAACAATGGGACCACCTGCCGAAGCTGAGCTCCACCCTCCGCCAAGTTGGGCTCGCGAGCTCGGGATGCTTAGGCCGGTGCCGAGTGCCATCCTCCAGAGAAAATCCCTCGAGGTCGGGCCCCATGGTACAGAGTCGAGCTCAGCCCTCCTCTACCATGTAGAGCCCCTCCGAGGTCGAGTCCTCTGAGCCGAAGTCATGCTCTGCCCTCCTCCGTCAGGTCAAGCTCGCCCGAGGTCAGACTCCCTTGGTCTGGAGTCGAGCTCAGCCCTCCTTCGCCAAGTGGAGCCACATCGAGGTCGAGCCCCTCGGAGTCAAGCCCCGCCTTTCCAGCTCGGCCTCCAGCTCGGACGAAGACAACAGCAAGCGGGGAGGCGGCACCATCATCCCAAGAGGCCGGCGAGCCGCCCGAGGGTCGTGAAGAGGTGCTCACTTGGCCACAATAACTCTTTGCAGCCACCACTTACACCAAAAAAGGGAGAGGCCCTGTGATTGAGGCACCACGCTCTTCACCAACCACCTGAACCACCTGGAAGAGGAAGTCAACCAGGATATTCGAATCCCGGGGGGCGGTGGCCCCCCGATCGAGGCATTGCCAAGTTTCCTAGAACGAGGTGACCGGAAGGAATGTCAGAGCACATGGCAGGTTCTCCTATCACGAACTGGGAAAGGAATCCCGTTCATGGCACGGGACACCACTGCACGCGCCTGCTGACATGAGGGAGATCCCGAGGTAGGTGCCCAATAACCACCAGAGTTTAAAAGAATCATCGGGCACGCCCAGTGGGGAGGTAATTACAATCACTATCTCACCATAAAACTCAAGCAAGTGACGAGGAGAAGGCCACATAGAGATCCCTCTAGCTCAGCCACCATCCTCCCGACACACTTGCATCCCATTTCCACACTACTCACTCCTCCTAGCATGGAGTCCATCAAGAGGGGCTCAACCAAAAGGATCTATTCTCCTGGATCCTTACTGACTTGACTATCGGAGTGCCCCCACCGGAATTCCCGGCCTGGGTCACTAACCCCATTTTTGCAAGTTCAAAGGAGCAGGACATCCTAAAAGCTGAAGTGGGGCGATCTGACCACGATAGCAGCTACAGGCCACGACGATCTTGGCAGCAACAGATCCCAATCTTGAATCCTTTATGAGGACCATGACTGAAAAATTTGATATCCTAACTAAACAATTAGGATCAATGAACAAAGAGTTAGGATAAATGGACAATCAAATTGGGAACCAAATTAAGTCCAAATCACCTAGTCCACCTTCCCTTGGTCCAAGAACCCAATGTCATGATCTCACCCCTGAGTATAATCCTAGATACCCCTGCCAAGACTTTGTAGATCAGGAGAAGAGAGTCTTTAAAAGCAATCGATCCTATGCACCCACTTTTGATGGAAACCTTGAGGTGTATGTCGATTAGAAGAAGAAAATAGATCAATATTTTGAGTGTGATGAAATATCGGAAGTAAGGAAATATCAATTTGCCAAATTAAAGCTAGTTTGACATGCTAAGTCATATTGGAGAGATGTTGAGTATAAAAGTTATCATAGAGAAGATAAAATAGTTGGAGAGATATGAAGAGTAAACTGAGAGAAAAGTACCTAGGAAGATATTATGAGCAAAGACTTTTAGACCAATGGTACAGATTGAGATAAGATGATGCAATTGTATCTGAGTATATTGCTAAATTCAATGAGTTTGTTGGGAGATGTAGCACAGCCGAATCTGAGGTAATAATCATATATAGATTTCGAGCTGGTCTACATAAGGACATCCAGTGAGAATTATTTCAATGGAAAATTCACTACCTAGAAGAAGCTTATCAAATTGCTAGGAAATTTGATACATATCAGAAGGAACTCTTGATCAGTTGACTTAAGCCCAACAGGAATAATACATCTAGACATAGGCCAAGTTCTAATCAGATTCCTTCAAGTAAGCCAACTCCTATTATTCCAGTAATTTGTAAGGTAGAAGTTTTTAAACCCATTGAATAGCTAAAGAAAGAAATATATGAAGCTGAGCCAAGTTTAATTGATGAATATGAAGAAGATAAAGAAGAGGCTAAACCCACTGAAAATCTAGAGAAAAAATCTCTTGAACTTATTGAAGAATTTAAATATGAAATAGAATCAAATTCTTGTCCAAATGAAGGGCTAGAAAGAGAAGATCCTAAACCAATTGAAGAACTTAAGGAAGAAGTTTATGAAGCTGGGTCTAACCTTATGGATGAGTATGAACAAGAATAATTGTTTGAGGATAAAATAAATACCCAGCCTAAAGAAATCAACAACGAGGATAATCAACTTGAAGAAAATGAAGTGCAGGGATAAAACCATGAAGAGCAATCCGAGAAGATAATAGAGGACCCAGAATTAACAATGTTGAGGATTTAGATTTAAAGATTAATAAAGGATCACCTAATGGGGTATTGACCATTAGAGAAAACCTAGAACCAATTCCAAAGGATCAACCCCAAGAAATTGTAGAACCAGCAAAAGATTTTAACATGAGGATTAGAAGTGAAGAGATTGTAGGAATTGAAAGATGGAAATGGAAGAGAAGGAAGATAGAAATTGTATTCCCTGATAATTGCCCTAAGCCTGATTCACCCTTCTAGAACATCCCCAATCCTAATCCACCCATCTGGGACATCTACCATACCATTGATCAGGTCTTAATAATATTCAACAATTACTTTTGGAAGACATTATGGCATTTATTGGGCACCAAATTAAGATTCACTGCCACCTACCTAAAGTTATGTGCCAGAGTCTTCAAAGCTATTTAGGGTAATATTGGAATTAGGAACTTTTTGTTTCCTAGCCCAATAATAAAGTTTAGTCCATAGATAATAAAGTCCATTTGAGCTTGTTTTATTTTGGTGTCATTTGTGTTTAGTCATTTGGTGTCATTTGACCTTCCCATGCATAAATGTCCATGATTGCGAGAGTTATATGCATAGCATGATTAGTAAGAAAAATTGAGCAACGAAATTAACAAGCATATGATTAACTCACGTAAGAGAGCTAAAGAATTTCAGGAAGGAGACTATATCATGGTAAGGCTCAAACCTGAATGGTTACATACCTGTGGTGCAGGTTCTTTCAAAATAACAAGGAAATTTGGATCTAATATGTACTAGATTTACCATCCGACTTTGGTATCGATTCCACTTTCAACATTTCAAATCTAATAGAGTACAAGAAACCGACAATGATACTTAGTGAGCTATTCGGGCCTGATTCTACTCTTGAGAGTGAACCTACCCTTGAGTGTTCACTGCCATATTTTCAAAGCGGCGAGATAGGATTGAGCGAATCTTAGATGAGAAGATTGTCACTACTCGAAACAAAGACTATCGGCACTACTTGGTTCACTGGCAAGGATGTCTTGATTCTGAAGACTCATGGATCACTCAAGAGGACCTACAAAAAATCAATCCTGACCTCTTAGTGTATTACCAAAGCCAGATGAATTCCTACTCGACAGAGGTGAGCTCTTTCCACCTTGGAAGAACTGATGGGGACATCCATAATAAGAATATATACTTGGATTAACACACATTATTTTTTTGCAGCTATAGTCAATAAAGTTTTTGAACTTCGAAGCAAGTTACAAATTTTTCTTGAAGCATAAGACAACACATTCTATTCATGATTTGGCTCATAAGCCAACACATGAAAGAAGCCCATTCGGCTCAAGCTCAAAGCCTAATGGAGGGCCTCCTCTTCAAGTCCAAGCTAATGGCCCTCCTATTCAAGTCCAAGCCAACCATTCAAGCCCTCTTCAAGTCCAAGCCCAACCATTCAAGCCTAATTCACACCAAGACTTAAAGTACATGGGGGAACAACTCATCAAACAACCTTGGGGGAGAAGAAATTATATTAGAGTTTTATGGGAAACATAAATATTCCTTTCACCACCCAACAATATTTGACATGTGGGATGCTACAACTTATGACACCTAAGCCTCCACATCAGCACTTGGAAGCCACATTAGGACCTTCTAGATGCCATATGTGAAAGTGGTTGTAACTTTCTACCTACAATTTAATTATGTTAGAACCACTTACCTAAGAGTTGTTGGAGCCAACTAAGCCATCCTTATCCCCTCCCCTCCACCCTTGGACGAATTTCCCTATCTTAGGAGCCTATAAATAGGGCCCCAAAGCTCTCATTTGTTTTCATGCTATGCCATGATAATTAATGAAAGGATTATTTCTCTTGTGTTCTAGTTCTCTTGTGTTCTTGTTTGGAGTGAGAGTGTTCTTGCTAGTTTGAGTGTGTAGATCCTTATCCAAGGAAAGAATGAGAGTTTTTAAGTTTGTGTTTGAGGAAGAAGAGTGCCATTGCAAGGAGTGAAGAGTGAAATGCCCCATAGTTTGGTCCAAGCTCAAGTTCCAAGCACCAAGGCCACCGGCCACGTTCTTCTTCTTCCCTTTTTCGTGTTTCCATTCCAACCCCAATTATTCTTCCATGCCTAATCCCAAGTTTATTTGCAGATTCTCTCAGGTTCCTAAGTCAAGGATGAAGGTCTCCATGCCATGGATCAAGGCCAAGGTAAGTCTCAAAGTAGGGAGTGCTGATCTTGACTTCTAGATCTCAATCCTTGAGTGATGAGAGTGGTGTGGGCACCAGGATCCGACAGAGGCTCCTCAACCCTCTGTGGATCTCAGATTAGGGTTCCACTTCTATGAGTCTTGTAATAAGGCTATGAGCCAAAGCAATTTCATAATTTCTAGTCATGTAACTAGTCTAAGTTTGTTTAGTCTTGTACTTTGACCAATTTGGGTCAAGTTAGGTCATGAGTCTTGTATTTGTTTTTGGTTTGAGAATGAGTTTGGACTGGGCCCAAGCCCAATTGAAGTCAACCTGGCTTTCAAGAACAAGTCAAGTCCTTGTGGGCCAACCCACCTCTTTCACTTGAAAAGATGCCAACTCAGGTGCCACCTCAGCCACCTATGTGGCGCCACATTAGTTGCCACTTGGGCATCCAAGGAGGGAAACAAGGTGGCGCCCTCATGCTTTCCACATGCCCTCCCCTTGCCTTTTTCTCTTGGGCGACCATGGAAGGAGGAGACATCATCCCCCTCTTCCTTCTCCCACATCACGCCATGATCCATCAAATGTGGGGCGTTGAAGATCCTTGAAGAGACCAAGCCACAAAGCAAGCCCTCTTCCAAGCCTTCTTCCTAAAGTGTTCATGCAAGAATGGAAGGTCAAGGGACACTCTCCCCTCTCCAAGCCTTCAACCTTGCAACGCTCAAAGCTCCCTCCATTTGGTCGGCCAAGAATCACTCCAAAGTGGGTGTTGAAGGATCCAAGGAAGCACATCCCTTCAAGCAAGCCTTGTTCCCCGTTTTCTTCCCAAAATGAGCATGCAAATGAAGGAAGTCAAGAGGCCAATCCCCCTCTCCAATCCCTCCCACATGCCATGCCCAATTCAAATCACCTTTGGTCATCCAAAGAGAAGAGAAGGTCAAATGTTTTTGGCGCCACCCAAGAGAGTTTGTAATTTGTTTTCATTTGAAATTCAAATAGGCCTTGGGTGCCTATTTAAAGGACCCAATCCCTCCCTTGTAAGGCTATTGAATGATTAATGAAAAAAAGAGTTTGAGTTTTCTATCCTCCAACCATTGTCTCCTATACTAGGTTTGAGTAAAGTTGCCTTCGTCCCCAGGGACGTCAAGTGGTGTGAGGCCACCTATTCGTCGCCCTAGGGCGTCGTGAGTCCTTCGTCCTCCTGGATGTTGAGTGGTGTGAGGCCACAGTCCTTCATCCTCATCCTCCTGGACGTCGTGGGTGCGAGGCCCCAAGTTATCTCCTTCTTCGACTTCGGAATCCAGTCGAACATCAGACTCGAAGCCCCTTCTCAACCCCATCTCAGTCTCTTTCAGTACATCTCTCCTTTTTGCTAATCCCTATTTTGTTTGCCTACAGGTCCTCCCTCGTATCTTAGGCACCAGAGACAGTCGGCTTTGCCATCGTGACCTTCCAATCGAAAGCCAGTGCTACCCCGGGTTGGATTGCTCGGGCATCCAGGCCACATCCGCCAAGTTGAGCGATCTCTGCATCGGGTGCTTCAGACGTGTGAGGTTTGCTCTCTCTATCTCCTAAGTAGGTATTGTGTTTCGAGCTAGTCCTATCGGGGTTTCTTAATCCTGGGATCCTATTCTCATTTTGATTGCTTAGGGATCTGAACTGCTAGTGTAAGCTTCCGTTATTCTTTTCTCATATTTCTAGTCTTTGCTTGTGATCGGGAATCAAAATCTTAAGAAAGAAAAAAAAAAAAACATCTAAAACTCATCAACCATAAAAAAATTCCATTGCACCATACTAGCATCCATCTCTAGCCCCCTATCTCCTCATCATTTCTAGTATCAGAGCAAGGCTAGGACTAGTGCATTTTTGTTGTTTCTTTCATTTTCTGCATTCTGGTCAGCCCGTATATGGTCTGATCTTTGGATTGTTTCTTCCTATAGAGACCTCCAAATTTCATGATTTTTATTCTGTTGGATAGAATCTAATTCAGAGTAGTTTTTTCTATTTTCTCAGAATTTATTTCAGTTTGTAGAATCTCTACAAGCCAAAATACTACCTAAAAAAATCTCAGGTCTGAAATTTCAGCAAGCATCTCATTTCTTGCTTCATTCATCCATTTAGTTTATTTCTTGCATTTAGGGGCATATTTTAATTCCTACATTTTGTTTAGCATTCACACATCTGAAAGACACAAAAGAAAAAACAAGAAAATTTTAAGATATTTCATTAGTCATTTTTGTGCATCGTTCTCCATAACTTATTTTAAGGGCGTCAAATTAACATAGGGTCAGGATTTCATTACCTGTCCCTAGCCCAAAAACCACTACCCATCATTTCGAACCCTAGCCATTAACTAAAATTGATTAGATGTTTAATCTGCTCTAGTGAGCTAGGGATACCCACGAAGTCGGGTCGACCCAAGTGCCGAGCCAAGCTAGATTGCTTGTTGGTGTGTGCTTGAGTAGCTGGTGTCTAGGAAAGTGGTTCAAGGACTAGATTCCGAAGGGAAGTGGGTTGGTTCGCTTATCTGGCCAATTTCTAATTGGTGTCTAGGCGAGCAAAGAGAAACCTCCACTAACCTTACACTTACCTGGCCAGGTACCAAGTTACTACTTCCAGGTTCATCTTCTTGACTTCACATTTGGTGAGATCTCCTAGGTCTAGCAAACCGTAGCACCATTCTCTGTGTGTGTTACATGTGCACTAGATCAGGAACCTCTTTTCACCCACCTTCTCCATCCCCTACCGAAGCCATGGACCAACTTCGAGCTGACATTGGAGCCCTAACTCAATCCATGACTCAATTAAGCAATCAGTTGACTAATAGGCTTGATAAGTTTGAAGATAGAATTAGAGCCTTAGAAAAGAATATTAGACCATCCATCGAGCTTGAGGCTGAGTCACCTCCTCACCATAGGGAATACCCTCAGCATGATCCTTCCCTAGAGTCTGAAGACCTTTTAGGAGTAATTAAGTGCATCCTTACCCAGGACATAGTGCAAGAAGATTGGCGTAGGACTAGCATCCTACAAACCTTTGCCAGACTAGGGAATAAGGTATGCAAGATCATAGTTGATAGTGGGAGCTGTGTTAATGCCATTTCTTCAAGTACTGCCAAATCCCTAGGATTGACCCCAGTTCCTCACCCCAACCCTTACAACGTCTCATGGATTGATTCAACCTACATACCCATAAATTCTAGGTGCCAAGTCTTAATCAAGTTGCAATCTTATGAAGAGATGATTTGGTGTGATGTCCTTCCCATGGGCATTTGTAGTATTATCTTAGGACAACCTTGGCTGTACGATCATGATGCCACCCTTCATGGTCGGACCAATACCCGTACCATTAACCACCATGGGAAGAAGTTTACAATCAATCCAGTTCAACCTAAGGATCAGGTTAAGAGAGGATCAAGTAGTCTAAAGGAAAAGAAGCCAGAAGTTAACCTGATCAAAGACAATGGGTTAGAAGAAGAGATTACTGGGAAAAGACCCTTTAAAGAGTTTCAGGGAGAGAAGGATGAACATTCTGAGAATTTGAATACAAAAATCCCTGAGCCCATTGAAGACTTTAAGGTTGGACCCATTGAAAATCTAGGGAAAGAAACTCCTGAGCCCATTAAAGGAACAAGAAAACAAAGGGAAAATAGCAAGGGAAGGCTTTTTTTGGAGTGGGCATCCAGGGATTTGAGAGGCTTGTTGGCAGCAGGAAGATGATTGCAGCAATGGAAAGAAAAACTCTCACAAACCCCTTTATGCACACAGCAGGGTATCACACAACTCAATAGAAGAACAAAAGGTTTTAATTCATATCAAAAATTAGGTTTCATACAAGAGGCTAGGGTCCCTTAAATAGACCCTTAACCTTGGGCTCCAAGTAAGGGTACATTAGTCTTTACATAATAATCCTTTTCCCTCTCAAACCCTAGCTAGAAAATAAGGAAACATTAGGTAGAAAAATCCCTAAAATCTCTCTTGACTTGACCAACACTCCAAGGATGCCTAGGGGGGCATGTTGGTCTTCTAAGAGCAGCAAGGGGCCGGCCCAAAGGGGCTCGGGTGCATGGGTTTGGGCCTCTGGAAGCTGGGGTGGCCTGGTAGCCAGGTAGCAAGAATATTCCCTGGTATCTTGCTTCTTAGTGGCTTGGGCTTGGCGCCTGGGCTTGATTTCTTTGGGCTAGGATGTAGATGGACCTCTAAAATCATGAATGCCTTGGTCTATGAATATATTTTGGCATCTGGAAGGAAATCTGGGCATCTGGAGGGCATCTGCAAGGAATCAGGGTTTCTGATTTTCCTCCTGGGGTCTTCAAATCTTCAAGCTGGGTTGGACTTGGGCTAAACTTCCATGTCTTCAATCTGGTTGGACTTGGTTTTTACTTGTATGATGTGGTATTGAGTCTTCAGTATGCTTGGATAGGACTCAAAAAAAATAAAATTAGCTCAACATGAGCTGACTAGCATTGGACTGAACTAGCTTAACATGAGCTGACTAGTACAGAACTGAAATAATAACTCAAAATACTCAAATAACAACTAAAATGGACTCAGATGAGCTAAGCCCTTATTACAGATGGACTCATAAATTATTGATCAATTTATAGAGGGTTAAAAAGCCCCTGTCTTATTCTGGTGCCTCAGGTGTCCCCACTATGATTTCTGAAAGCAAGCCAAAGAGTTTGAAATAAGGGATTTTGTAATGATTAGGCTCAGGCCTGAACGGTTTCCACCAGGAACAGTTAGGAAGCTTCATGCTCATGGGGCGGGTCCCTTTAAAGTGATTAGGAGAATGGGCCATAATGCCTATGTGCTAGAATTATCTCCAGATTATGGAATTAGCTCGACATTCAATATCTCTGACTTGGTCGAGTATAGAGAACCTGCAAACATACCCAGTGAGCCCTTTGGGCCTGACCTTCCTTTTGAGAGTGAACCTGAACCTGAGTGTCCACCTCCAAATATACCTGAGCGAGGAGAGTGGATCAAGCGTGTCCTGGATGACCAAGCCATCACTACCCGGGGCAAGGGCTATCAACGTTACTTGGTTCGATGGCAAGGCCGACCCGAATTCAATGACTCATGGATCACACGGGAGGACTTGCAGCGCATCGACACCGACATCCTAGAGAGATACAAAAGCCAAGCTAACCCTTACTCGACAGGGTCAAGTTCCTCCCACCCCGGGAGAACTGGTGTGGGCACCAGGATCCGACAGAGGCTCCTCAACCCTTTATGGATCTCAGATTAGGGTTCCACTTCTATGAGTCTTGTAATAAGGCTATGAACCAAAGCAATTTCATAATTTCTAGTCATGTAACTAGTCTAAGTTTGTTTAGTCTTGTACCTTGACCAATTTGGGTCAAGTTAGGTCATGAGTCCTGTATTTGTTTTTGGTTCGAGTCAGAGTTTGGACTGGGCTCAAGCCCAATTGAAGTCAACCTGGCTTTCAAGAACAAGTCAAGTCCTTGTGGGCCAACCCACCTCTTTCACTTGGAAAGATGCCAACTCAGGTGCCACTTCAGCCACCTATGTGGCGCCACATCAGTTGCCACTTGGGCATCCAAGGAGGGAAACAAGGTGGCGCCCTCATGCTTTCCACATGCCCTCCCCTTGCCTTTTTCTCTTGGGAGACCTTGGAAGGAGGAGACATCATCCCCCTCTTCCTTCCCCCACATCACGCCATGATCCATCAAATATGGGGCGTTGAAGATCCTTGAAGAGACCAAGCCACAAAGCAAGCCCTCTTCCAAGCCTTCTTCCTAAAGTGTTCATGCAAGAATAGAAGGTTAAGGGACACACTCCCCACTCCAAGCCTTCAACCTTGCAACGCCCAAAGCTCCCTCCATTTGGTCGGCCAAGAATCACTCCAAAGTGGGCGTTGAAGGATCCAAGGAAGCACATCCCTTCAAGCAAGCCTTGTTCCCCGTTTTCTTCCCAAAATGAGCATGCAAATGAAAGAAGTCAAGAGGCCAATCCCCCTCTCCAAGCCCTCCCACATGCCACGCCCAATTCAAATCACCTTTGGTTGACCAAAGAGAAGAGAAGGTCAAATGTTTTTGGTGCCACCCAAGAGAGTTTGTAATTTGTTTTCATTTGAAATTCAAATAGGCCTTGGGTGCCTATTTAAAGGACCCAATCCCTCCCTTGTAAGGCTATTGAATGATTAATGAAAAAAAGAGTTTGAGTTTTTTATCCTCCAACCATTGTCTCCTAAACTAGGTTTGAGTGAAGTTGCCTTCGTCCCCAGGGACGTCGAGTGGTGTGAGGCCACCTGTCCGTCGCCCCAGGGTATCGCGAGTTCTTCGTCCTCTTAGATGTCGAGTGGTGTGAGGCCATAGTCCTTCGTCCTCCTAGACATCGCGGGGTGCGAGGCCCCAAGTTATCTCCTTCTTCGACTTCAGAATCCAGCCGAACACCGGGCTCGAAGCCCCTTCTCAACCTCATCTCAGTCTCTTTCAGTACATCTCTCCTTTTCGCTAATCTCTCTTTTGTTTGCCTATAGGTCCTCCTTGGTATCTCGGGCACTGGAGATAATCGGCTTTTCCATCGTGACCTTCCAACCGAAAGCCAGTGCTACCACGGGTTCGATTGCTCGGGCATCCAGGCCGCATCCACCAATTTGAGCGATCTCTGCATCGGGCGCTTCAGACGTGTGAGGTTTGCTCTCTCTATCTCCTAAGTAGGTATTGTGTTTCGAGCTAGTCTTACCGGGGTTTCTTAATCCCGGGATCCTGTTCTCGTTTTCACTGCTTAGGGATCTGAACTGCTAGTGTAAGCTTCCGTTATTCTTTTCTCATATTTCTAGTCTTTGCTTGTGATTGGGAGTCAAAATCTTAAAAAAAAAAAATATCTAAAACTCATCAACCATACAAAAATTCCTTTGCACCATACTAGCATCCATCTCTAGCCCCCTATCTCCGCATCAGAGAGCTTCTTCTTCTACCAAATAATTAGTCATCATTATTGGTAGAAAACCTTCTACTTGGCTCTTTAGATCTGACCATTTGAAGGAGGTTTGACCTAGTAGAAATGGTTTCCTAGCCATGAGATCCATCTCCTATCATTTTGGAAGTGATTAGCATGCGGGTGTTTAATTTTTCATGAACTAGTCTCCTACTTGAATAAAATAGTTCTCTCTTGTGATTAGTTTTTGCTTTAAATTTCATTGCTCTTTATGGATTGTTAATCTTTGGAAGAACATCAACATCCTTGCATTTCATCCATCCCCACATCTCGCATCACTAACAATCTTTTTTCGGTCCACCAGTAAGACCATGAGTTCCTCAAGAACTACGTGACTCGCTTCAAGGTGGCCACTATAGAAATCTACAACCTGGATGGGCTTGTTGCTATGTTGGCCTTGAAGAGACAGCTTAGGACCTCTCATTTCACTTGATAGCTTAGGACCTCTCATTTCACTTACTCCCTTGATAAAAAGCCCCCCAATCTTACTCGAAGCTCCTACTCTGCGCTCATAAGTATATCCGCATAGAAGAAGCCAACCGCACTCGAAGAGAGTTTGATGGGAGGCCCCTAAAGAAGAAGGCATGTGAGGAGCCGAGTGAGTCCCGGGGGTAGAAGGTTATTCCAACCTCTCAGATAGGCCCCAAGTTGGACACCTCTATCAAGGATAGGGGGTATACTCCTCTTCTTGCCCCGAGAGCTAAGATCTTGATGGAGATTTAGGATGAGCGCTTCTTACATCGCCCTCTCCCATTGAAGTTGTCAAGTGGCCATGACAAGTTCAAGTACTGCCAGTTCCACTAAGACCATGGCCACAACACTGAGGAGTGCCACTACCTAAAGAAAGAGATTGAGGAGTTGATTTGGGGAGGCTACCCTAAAAAATATGTCGAGGGAAGGGCTCCATCTGTGGTCCAAGGTAGCGAGGCCCACCATGCCGCCATCGATAACCAGCCCATGGAGAAGTCGGTGGGGATGATCTCCTGAGGGGTAGGGCGAGGGCCGAAGAGAGCCAGAGGCAAGGAAAGAACTAGTGATGTAATCCCTTTAATGGGGAGAGACCTTATGGGGTAAGAGAACCCGAATAATGAAGCTATTATTGTAGATATGACAATAGCAAACATCATGTAGAAAGGATTATGGTTATAGTGGAAGCTTTTCAAATAACTTTTTTTATAATACTTTTGCAAGGATGAATCCATCTTCCAGCTTGCTAAAGCCGATATTTACATCCTTAGTTGGCTTCACTAGATACTCTATTGGGGTGAAGGAGAAATCATGCTCCTGATCATGGCCGGATCACCACCCCGACAAAGCACAGATCCCAGAGCAGCACTGATCCCGAAAGAACATGGATCTCGGAGTAGCATGGATCTTGAAGTAGCATAAATTTCGATGCAGCATGAATCTCGATGCAGCATAGATTTTGATAAATTCAAATTCAAAAAAAATAGTTGATTAGGATTGGTTGTTTGAAATTTGATTTAAGATTTAGTTAGTTTTGGGTGGTTAGGATTGAGATATGGATAGGCCTTATCTTATCCTTATCTTGTATTTGAATTTGAACCAAAACTGATGTGGGACAATTATAAAAACCTAATCTACTGATTATGGACTTAATTAACAAAGAAAACAAAAAATAAGTTTTTTTTATAATTTTTGGATTTTTTTAAGATTCAAAGTTAGCAATGAAAGTAACTAGTCAACTAGTTATGCCCGCATGTGTAGATCTAACAAAGTAACTAAAATAATCAGGATTTGGTGATTAAGAAATCACCTTAAACTAGGGTCTACTTTCAAAGATCAGAACTAAGAGTAGGGAAGGGTTTTCCTGAATTTTACCAACGACGAATTTCCCTCTGAAGTAGATTTGTTGGAACTCTCAGAATCTCATGGCAGGGCTTCAAGATTTCGATCTTCGACTTCGATTTTTCACAAAATTGGTTCCAAGGCAAGAACACCTCGACTTTAGTTCCTGATCACCTGCAATCACTCAACAAAGGAAGTTTTCAGTTAGATAGAAGCAAAGAAAAAAAAAGATGGAAAAGTAAAATGGAAAAGGAAAGGAAGAAGTCGACTAGGGTTTTCTGGCATCTAGATAAGTAGGATAACTAGGACCTCACACCCCGCGTTGTTCCGAAGAATAAAGAAAATGGCCTCACACCCCACGATGCACACAGGGAAGAAAGAAAATTTGATAGAGTGTCACTTTATTTCATCAATAAATCATCAGGGGAATGATGGGGACATTACCAGCATTGATCCCAGAGCAGCACTGATCTCGAAGCAACATGGATTCTGGAGTAGCATGGATCTTGAAGCAGCACAAATCTCGATGTAGCACGAATCTCGATGCATCATAGATTTCAATAAATTCAAATTCAAAAAAATTAGTTGATTAGGATTAGTTGTTTGAAACTTGATTTAGGATTTAGTTAGTTTTGGTTGGTTAGGATTGAGATATGGATAGGCCTTATCATATCCTTATCTTGTATTTCAATTTGAACCATCCTTATCTTTTTATCTTGTATTCAAATTCAAATGAGGATTGAAAAGGTCTATAAATACCACCCTTACTGCTTTGTAAAAATTGGTTAATGGAGTTGAGATTTTAGAAAAGAGTGATTCTTTTCGTTCGCCCCGCATGGGGAGGGTGAGAGGCCCGTCTTTCTTTCGCCTTCGGGCATCGAGGGGTATGAGACCCTATTCCTACACTTTCGAGCATCGAGGGGTGTGAGGCCCTAGTTGTCCCCTTCCTCATCGAGTCCCCTCTATGGTCTTAGGGATTTTCCTTTACGGTCCTATGTAGCGATTTGGGTGGAATGCCCTAGGCTCCGCATGTAGTGAAATGGGTGGGATGCCCTAGGCTACATGTAGTGGGATGGGTGAGATACCCTAGAATTGAGAGGTCTCTCCGTGAATGTAAGTCCAAAGTCCTAGAGTGTCCAAATTTTCTACCCTCCATCTTCATTATTCCTTCACCACCACCATAGAAAAAAAAATAAAATCAACAACAAATAGGATACCCTAATCTTCGGTGACTTCTCAGCTCGCCGACAATCCTCCCATGATCCCGTCCCCCATCAATATGGTATCAGAGCCAAAAAATTAGGGTACGGTTCATATCATCCCAGATCCCCTCACCACCGATCCATCTTTTGTGTCCTATCATCTTCCCAGATCTTTATAAAAATAAAAAAATAAAAAAAATCATCCAAGTAGCCAACAATTTAATTTTCTTTTCCATCGCTGAGCACTCTATGTCGGTGCCCGACCTTCCCTACCATGACTCCTCCCAAAGCCCCATCGACACCCCTGCTGCCATCACCGCAGCCAATCTTCCCCGTCGACGAACCTCGTCGACCGCCAAGCCCTTGCAACAGAGCCTCTCCCTGCCCAAATCCACAGTAGCAGACAACCATGCTCTAGTCGCCCAATCTCGATCATCAACGATCCACAGTCGTCGGAGACCTAGTCTACCATCCAAAGTCACCACAGCCAAATCCACTCAATGGCCACCGTCGATCAACATTGTCCACCCAGATCCAAGCCCCATCTCCCCACACGATGCCTCACCAACCAGAGGACACCGCCAAACCCCATCATCTGCCTGACTGAGTGCGTCATCTAGAATCGCCTACTATCATGAACACCTGATCATCTTGATCGGAACCACCGCCGCCTTCCCTTCCTCCGATCGAGACCATCCTTAGCCCCTCCGTCGACTATTTCCCCAAGCAAGCCGACCATCGAAGGCATGAAAAAGCCAATCATCTCCACAGCCTGCAACCGATCGGAAGCAGCTTCATCCTTCAGTCCAGATATCCGTGCCATCCCTTCTCCGGCGATGGCTCCTTCGAGAACACCGATGAAGATCCCGTCTGAAGCCTCCCCTCAAGCCCCCTATGTCGTAGATTTGCATGATGCCCGTCCCATCGGATCTCCTCCCTGCTGCCATTGCTAGTCATAGCCGACTCCACCGTGACCACCGCCACCCTGCTAGACCGACTCCGTCTAGCGCCGACACCGACGACACCCCTCCACGAGCCCCTATTCCTGGTTCGAGTTCATGAAGAAGAAGGGCTATTGCACGAACATCAAAGCATGGGCGCCATCCCCTGTTGCCGATTTCAGATTCTGCATGCTCCTCAAAGCTGCATAATTCTCAAAACTGCACAAATTTCAAAGCCACATAGTTTTCAGAGTAGGATAAAATTAAAGTATAGCTCTCAGAGCACAGTCCCCGCTAATCCAAACTCGACGGAGTTGAGTTTTACCCGTCTCAGGAGAATGATGGGGACATCGCTAGCACTGATCCTAGAGCAGCACGGATCTTGAAGCAGCATGAATTTCAATATAGCATGAATCTTGATGTAGCACAAATTTCAATAAATTCAAATTCAAAAAAAATAGTTAATTAGGATTGGTTGTTTGAAATTTGATTTAGAATTTAGTTAGTTTTGGTTGGTTAGGATTGAGATATGGATAGACCTTATCTTATCCTTATCTTGTATTTGAATTTGAACCATCTTTATCTTTTTATCTTGTATTCAAATTCAATTGAGGGTTGGAAAGGTCTATAAATACCACCTTCATTACTTTGTAAAAAATTAGTTATTGAAGTTGAGTTTTTAGAAAAGAGTAATTCTTTTTGCTCGCCATGCATAGGGAGGGTGAGAGGCCCATCTTTCCTTCGCCTTCAGGCATCGAGGGGTGTGAGACCCTATTCCTTTACTTTTGAGCATCAAGGGATGTGAGGCCCTAGTTATCCCCTTCCACGTCGAGTCCCCTCTATGGTCTTAGGGATTTTCCTTTACAGCCCTAGGTAGTGATTTGGGTGGGATGCCCTAGGCAACATGTAGTGGGGTGGGTGAGATGCCCTAGAGGTGAGAGGTCTCTCCATGAATGTAAGTCCCAAGTTCTAGAGTGTCCAATTTTTCTACCCTCAATCTCCGTTATTCCTTCACCACCACCATAGAAAAAAAATAAAATCAACAAAAAATAGGATATCTTAATCTTCGATGACTTCTTAGCTCGCCGACGATCCTCCCCTGATCCTGTCCTCCATCAATTGGTATCATAGCCAAAAAATTAGGGTGATGGGGAACTAATATGCATGCAATTTTCTTTGTATGTTTTATATGTGGGGTTGAGTGATTAATTCCCAAATTCCAGATTAAAATAAGTTGTAAAGAATTTTATATGAATTTTAGAAGATCAGCATGCAGATTAGGACCTAGAAAAGTAGAAAAGAAGGATCGCCGGGGCTGAGAAGCCTGGTTAGGGCAAGTTCTCCTACAATAAAACTACTGGAGGTAGAGGGGATGTACCTGACAACGTCTGTGA
This sequence comes from Areca catechu, assembly GCA_021397845.1. Lineage (NCBI taxonomy): Eukaryota > Viridiplantae > Streptophyta > Magnoliopsida > Arecales > Arecaceae > Areca > Areca catechu. The sequence goes on from CM038038.1 coordinate 49,858,494, forward strand.
AGATCGCAGCAAAAGGGTCTCTCGTTCCTCGACGGATGCGGCCTGGAAAACCGAGCCAAAGACCCGCGGATACCCGATTTTCTGCTCGGTGATCCGATTGAGGCTTGGCTGGAGTCGTTGGATTCGTAGGAACTCGGGACCTGTAAACGACCTGTCAGGGATTAAAAAACTCACAAAGGAATAATAAAACAAAGGAAAAACAACAAGGAAATGCTTCTTTTGGAGTGGGCGTCCAGGGATCTGAGATGCTTATTGGCAGCAGGAAGATGATTGCAGCACTGGGAAGAAAAACTCTCGCAAACACCTTTATGCACACAGCAGTGTATCACACAACTCAATAGAAGAACTCAAGGTTTTCATTCATCAAAAATTCTCCCTTCATACAAGAGGCTAGGGTCCTTTAAATAGACCCTTAACCTTGGGCTCCAAGTAAGGGCACATTAGTCTTTACATAAGAATCCTTTTCCCTCTCAAACCCTAGCTAGAAAATAAGAAAATATTAGGTAGAAAAATCCCTAAAAATTCTCTTGACTTGGTCAACACTCCAAGGATGCCTAGGGGGACGTGTTGGGCTTCTAAGAGCAGCAAGGGGCCGGCCCAAAGGGGCCCGGGTGCATGGGTTTGGGCCTCTGGAAGCTGGGGTGGCCTGGTAGCCAGGTAGCAGGAATATTCCCTGGTATCTTGCTTCTTAGGGGCTTGGTCTTGGCGCCTGGGCTTGACTTCTTTGGGCTAGGATGCAGATGGACCTCTAAAATCATGGATGCCCTTATCTATGAATATACTTTGGCATCTGGAAGGAAATCTGGGCATTTGGAGGGCATCTGCAAGGAATCAGAGTTTTCTGAATTTTTTCTCCTGGGGTCTTCAAATCTTCAAGCTGGGTTGGACTTGGGCTAAACTTTTATGTCTTCAATTAGGTTGAACTTGGTCTTCACTTGTATGATGTGGTCTTGAGTCTTCAATTTGATTGGACAGGACTCAAAAATTGAAATTAGCTCAACATGAGCTGACTAGTACTGAACGAACTGAACTAGCTCAACAAGAGCTGGACTAATTACAGGACTCAAATGTAGCTGGACTAAGCTTTATTACAGGGGACTCAAATATTTACTAAGTGATCCACAGAGGGTTGAGAAGCCTCTGCCTTATTCTGGTGCCTCTGGTGTCCGCACCATAGGGTATGGTTCATATCATCCCATATCCCCTCACCACTGATCCATCTTTTCCGTCCTATCATCTTCCCAGATCCTTAAAAATAAAAAAATAAAAAATCATCCAAGTCGCTAACAATTTAATTTTCTTTCCCGTCACTGAAAACTTTATGTTGGTGCCCCGCCTTCCCTCCCGTGACTCCTCACAAAGCCCCACCGATGCCCCTGCTGCCATCACCCCAGCCAATCTTCCGTGCCGACAAACCTCGTCGACTACCAAGCCCTTGCAACAAAGCCTCTCCATGCCTAAATCCACAGCAGCCGACAACCACGCTACAGCCGCCTGATCCCGATCATTAACGATCCACAACTGTCGGAGACTCAGTCTACCGCCCAGAGTCACCCATAACCAAATCCACTCGATGGCCACCATCGATCGACACTATCTACCCAGATACAAGCCCCATCTCCATACGCGATGCCTCACTAACCAGAGGACATAGCCAAACCCCATCGTCCACCCGACCAAGTGCACCATCCAGAACCGCCTGCTACCATGAACAACCTATCATCCCAACCGGAACCACCGCTCTTCCACTCCTCCGATCGAGACCATCCTCAGCCCCTCCATCGATCGTTTCCCCAAGCAAGCCAGCCACCGAAGGTATGAAGAAGCCGACCGTCTCCATAGCCTGCAACCGAACGGAAGCAGCTTTGTCCTCCAGTCCAGATCTCCATGCCGCCCCTTCTCTAGTGACAGCTCTTTCGAGAACACCGTTGGAGATCCCGTCCGAAGACTTCCCACATGCCCCCTGTGCTGCAGATCCGTGCGATGCCCGTTGCACCCGATCTCCTCCCTACTACCATCGCCAGCTGTAGTCGACTCCACCATGACCACCACCACCCTGCCAGACTGACTTCGTCCAGCACCAATGCCGGCGACACCCCTCCACAAGCCCCTGTTCCTAGTTCAAGTTCATGAAGAAGGGCTGTTGCATGAACGTGAAAGCATGGGTGCCATCCCTTGTTGTTGATTTCAGATTCTGCATGCTCCTCAAAGCTGCACAATTCTCAAAATTACACAAATTTCAAAGCCACACAATTTTTAGAGCAGCATAAAATTAAAGAATATATCTCAAAGCACAGTCCCCATTGATCCAAACTCGATGAAGTCAAGTTTTTCCCACCTCAAGGGAATGATGAGGACATCACCAGCACTAATCCCGGAGTAGCACGGATCTTGAAGTAGCATGAATCTTGATGCATCACATATTTCACAAATTTCAAATTCAAAAAAATTAGTTGATTAGGATTGGTTGTTTAAAATTTGATTTAGGATTTAGTTAGTTTTTGTTGGTTAGGATTGAGATATGATAGGCCTTATCTTATCCTTATCTTGTATTTGAATTTGAATAATCCTTATCTTTTTATCTTGTATTCAAATTCAAATGAGCATTGGAAAGGTCTATAAATAACACCCTAATTGCTTTGTAAAAAATTGGTTAATGGAGTTGAGTTTTTAGAAAAAAGTGATTCTTTTCGTTCGCCCCACATGGGGAGGGTGAGAGGCCCATCTTTCCTTCGCCTTTGAGCATTGAGGGGTGTGGACTCTATTCCTTCACTTTTGAGCATCAAGAGGTGTGAGGCCTTAATTATCCTCTTCCCCATCGAGTCCCCTCTATGGTCTTAGGGATTTTTTTTTATGGCCCCAGGTAGCGATTTGGGTGGGATACCCTAGGCTCTGCATGTAATAAGATGGGTGGGATGCCCTAGGCTACATGTAGTGGGGTAGGTGAGATGCCCTAGAGGTGAGAGGTCTCTCCGTGAATGTAAGTCCCAAGTCCTAAAGTGTCCAATTTTCCTCCCCTCCATCTCCATTATTCCTTTGGCACCACCTTAGAAAAAAAATAAAATCAATAAAAAATAGGATATCCTAATCTTTGGTGACTTCTCAGCTCACCGACGATCCTCCCTTAATCCCCTCCCCCATCACCTAGGATGCCCTGAGCTGAACCTACTTGATGTGGTCACCTCGACCAAGTGGCTCCTTATCTAATTTCCCACCCTGTATAGGATCAAAAAAATGAGAGGAGACTGGTAGACGACCTGGTACTGCTTGCAAACCACCCCCAAGATCCGAAAAGCTGAGAACCCTATTGTGGACCACCTGGATCAGAGGGAGTAGGCGAGAGGGGGGCCCATCGAGTGCTTGCTATCATTCCCCCTCGATGAAAACCCCCTAAAGACGGTGCAGGTGGGAGCCCTCCTAGCCAAGGAGGAAAGAGCCCGGCTGCTCAATTTTCTATGGGCAAAGATGGATGTTTTCGCTAGGTCTGCATTGGACATGCTAGGGATTCCTCCTAACGTAATTATCCATAGGCTAAATATTGATCTCAAGTATTGGCCAGTCTGACAAAAGAAGAGAAGTTTTGCATTGGAATGGTAGTAGATGATAAATGAGGAGGTCGAGAAGTTGCTTGCTGCAGGTTTCATCTGAGAGATACATTACCCCCAGTGGCTGCATATGTGGTCATGGTCAAGAAGGCTAGTGAGAAATGGGAAATTTGTGTGGACTACACCGACCTTAACCCGACATGTCCAAAGGATAGCTTCCTGCTATCTAAAATTGACCAGCTCATGGACGCGACATCCAGACCTAGGCTACTCAGCTTTATGGATGCATTCTCGGGATACAATCAGATCTGCATGGACTCAGAGGATGAGGAGCACATCATGTTCATAACAGACAGGGGGATATTTTGCTACAAGGTGATACCGTTTGGCCTAAAGAACGTGGGAGTAACTTTCCTGTGTCTGGTCAGCAAGGTCTTCAAGGACTAAATAGGCATAACATGCAGGTCTATATGGATGACATGCTCATCATGAGTAGCCAAGAGTCAGACCACATTGCCGACTTGACAGAGGCTTTCGACAACCTCCACCTTCACTAGATGAAGTTGAACCTAATGAAGTGCACATTTGGTATCACAGCTAGGAAGTTCCTGGGCTTCCTGGTCATCCAACATCGAATCGAGGTAAATCTTGAGAAGATACAGGCCATTATGGATATGAAGCATCCAACTTCAAAGGAGGTCCAGTGCTTGACCGGCCTCATCGCTATTCTCAATTGGTCTATTTCATTCTTGGCCAAGCATTGCCTACCTTTTTCAAGGTGCTATGCAAAACAGATAACTTCACCTAGTTGGAGGAGTGTAGGGAGGCTTTCAAGAGGCTAAAGGAATTCCTTGCCTTGCCGCCCTTGCTTGCCAGGTCGAAGGTAAGAGAGGAGCTCCTCCTCTACCTAGCTATGTCCCCAAGTGCAGTCAGCTCGGTGCTGGTTTGCATCGACAAAGATGGCACCCATAAGCTGGTTTACTACACCATTAAGGTGCTGCACGAAGTGAAAATCAGGTATACCTGATCTAAAAAATTATTTTTATGCTAATTATGTTCGCTCAGTGCCTCATGCCTTATTTCCAAGCTCATCCAATTATGGCCCTCATTGACCAACCTTTGAGGGTCATCCTGAGCCGATCGGATACTCCGGGATGCCTAGCCAAGTGGGCGATGAAGCTTAGCAAGTTTGATATCTTGTATTGCCCGGGACCATCCCAGAAGGCTCAAGTTTTGGCTGACTTCCTGGTGGAATGTACATGGATGGATGACAACTCGGAGGAGGTGCCAGCCAAGTAGTGCAATGCCCACCTGATGAGGGGATGATGTGGATCCTTCACATCGATGGCACATTAAACTCGGGGAGGAGTGGAGCCAGCCTCATCCTCGCCAACTCGAAAGGAATATGCCTTATGCTTCCTCTTTAAAGTTACTAATAACCAAGCTGAGTATGTGGCCCTCCTAGCAAGGTTGACGGTATCTCGCAAGCTTGGAATCACAAGCCTAAAAGTCTTCATCAACTCATAGCTCATGGCCAGACAAGTCATGGGTGAGTTCGAGGCTCGAGATCCCCTCATGACGAAGTTTCTGGATGAAGTGCACTCTTACACAATGAGCCTTTGGCATTTTAATACGTCCACATTCCTTAGGGAGAATGCTCGTGTCGACACCCTCTCAAGGCCTGCGACCTCGCCCGATTCCTCATTGGGACAGACCTTTATTGAGTACTTAGAGGCTCCTAGCTTTGAAATGGTCGGTGAGGTCTAGAAAGTCACCCATGAGCCGAGCTGGATGGACCCCCACTTCAAGTATATAGTAGAAGGTATCTTGCCTGAAGATCGCATAGAAGCCGACCTCTTAAAAAGGAAGGTCATCCAATTTGTGTTGATGGACGGGCAGCTTTATCGGAGGTCCTGTTCCTACCCCTTACTGAAGTGCTTGAGACCTTCCAAGGTTGCTTATGTCCTCAGGAGATTCATGAAGGTATCTATGGAACCATGTGGGGGGCAAAGCATTGGCATATAAAGCCTTAAGGTAGGGTCATTATTAGGAAACCATGCGAGAGGATGTGACCGAGTTCGTGCGAAGTTGTGATCGTTGCCATTGGCATGCCCACATCGAGCAGTAGTTGGCCTCTTCACTAACTCAACTCTCCTCTCCTTGGCCATTTGTCTAATGAGGTATGGATATCCTAGGGCCATTCCTATCTACATCCGGCCAGTGAAAGTACCTAATCATCACCATCGACTACTTCACTAAGTGGGTGGAAGCAGAACCACTGGCATGGATTATTGAGACCAAGGCAAGGGCTTTTCTCTGGAAGTCAGTCATCTGCTGCTTCAGACTCCCCCAATATCATCATCGACAATGGGTGACAGTTTGATAACCGAACATTTCAAAAGTTTTGTGCTGACCTGGGCATCCACCACCGCTTCACGTTGGTAGGCCACTCGCAAGCTAACGAGGAGGCCAAGGTGACTAACCACACCTTTCTTCAAGGGCTTCGCACCAGGCTAGACGAAGTAAAAGGTCAGTAGATGGAAGAACTTCCTAGTTTGCTATGGGCCTACCACACCATGCCCCGAGCTATGAAGGACCAGACATCGTTCAACCTTGTCTTCGATATAAAGGCAGTAATACCAGTGGAGGTTGGTCTGCCGATGCTGAGGGTGGAGCGGTTTGATGAGTCGAGCAACCCAGCACATCTCCTCCTCAACCTTGACTTATTAGACAAGATAAGAGATAGCTTGACTCCGCATGGCTGCATGCCACCAACATGTTGCATGCTACTACAATTCTCGAGTGAAGCTAAAAGCCTTTCACTCGGGAGACCTCATCCTAAGGTGGGCAGAAGTGTCACAGCCAGGCAAGTGTAGAAAGCTGTCACCTAATTAGGAAGGCCCCTATAGGGTAGTCTAAGCTCTATACCAAGGAGCCTATCAAATAGCTAAGCTCAATGATACCCAGATTCCACGAATGTAGAATGCGAGGAACTTGAGGATGTACTATCAGTAATGTATATCCCTTATTCAAGAATGGAATGAAAAACTCTTCGATGGGATGACTTGACTTCACCCTTGATGCAGAACGAAAGCTATGATACCAAAATTGATGCAGAACAGATATGTGGAATGCGGAAGCAAATTAAAATTAATGTATATTTTTATTTTTTATTTATTTTTATTTTTTTATATATTTCGGAAGTCGACTTTGACTCAAATGAAAGTTAAACTAAATTGAAAGAAACTATATAATAATTGAAAGCACAATTCAAAGAAACTAGATTATCAGAGTAGTTCAGAAGTAAAGGATCGCTGGGGGTTGAGAAACTCCCAGACCTAGGGTTTCGCTCTGAACTTTCAACAGGACAGAAATAAAGAGAAGGGAAGGGTTATGTACCAGGCAGTGATCTTCACAGAGTTTGGTGGAAGGACTCTCTCGAGCAGATTGTTGGATCCTCGGATTTGGATATCGTCGTAATGGATCCTCCGATAATGGTCCTTGGCAAAGTTGGCCTCTTCTTAACTCAGGATCTGGGAAAGAAGAAGAACAAGTTAAGGAACCAGATACTCAAAGAAAGGATTTACCAGATAAGAAGAACTTGAAAAATTGATGTTGCTAAAATCCTGATTCTCCTGGATGCTGATCTAACTTCCTCTGGGATTTGCTCTGTATTTGAAGTAGCTGATATGGACCTGGATGCTGGTGGTCGGCCTCTACTTGGAAGAGAGGGGCCGTGAGATGATGAGGTAGATTAGGGTTTGGATGATTGGTGGAATGAAGAAGATGATGGGCGGCTAGGGTTTGGAATTGAAGTGGCTAACCTAGGGTTTTGGTAGGGTTTGGAGATCTCACACCTCCTCAAGGTTCTTGTGGAACCCGGAATCACTCCCTCACGGAGCTCAACACTTGAATACAAGTGCAGAAGAGAGAAACACAAAATTGCTCACAAAGAAATTGATTTCATTCATCATTAAATTCAAGAGTTACATAGAGTTGAATATATAGACATAACAAAGAAATAAAATTTTATACATTTCCCATGTGGGACTAATAGGACTAACCCACACTTTAGGCATCAAATTCCCTTCCCAAGACTCATTCCATGAGTGGGCAGCCCAAAAACTCCAAGAAAACTTGAAAATCAGCTCCAAATGGCAGGTTATGGGGGTGTCTCCTAGTATCTCTCCATGAATCAAGGATTTTCCCTTCATGGTTTGGCTCATTTGGACACCTCCTAGTCTTGCTCCACAAGTTTAGGCTTCTTCCTTTCATGGCTTTGGCACTTTTGGAAACTTTTGGGAACCTCCTTGAATTCCTCCACAAGACATGCTCTCTTCCCTTTTATAACTTGGATTTTTATGGAACATTGTGGGGCACCTCCTTGATCGTCTCTTCAAGAAAACTCTTGCCATCCTGGCTTGGGTTTATCTGGAAAGAAATTGGCTCCTCCATGGATTGAGGTATCTTGATGGATTTCTCTCCCAAGTGGTGCAAGAAAAAAAAGGAACTTACTTCTTGTGGTGTAGGGACCAAAGACATTGGATGGAGATGTGGCACCTCCTGGACTCTGGCGTGTGGCTGGGAGTGTGGCGCTAACTTGCTTGGGCTTGGGAGAAAAATTGTGGCACCCTGGACCTTGACTTGACTGAAACAAAAAGTGGCACCAACCTGGAGAAGACCTAGACCACTACTAGGACTTGTACTGAGTCAACATGACTCAGCAAAATTTAAATTACAGGGAAATATAGACTCAAGACTAAAATTAAGTTGACCAAGTCAACACTTCTTACAAAACCAGAAAACCCTAATTCTTCGGGCAAAGTCAATCAGAGATCCAGATGGAGCCCTGAAGTCTTCTTCTGAGTCTGGTGCCCGCACCAACCCTTCTGAAGAACCCTCATCCATCGGACCCTAGGTCCAGTGAAGCCCGACAGGATGCTTCACAACATCATCCTTCTGAATGGCTTGCTCCACCGCACCTCCTTCTGGATGGCCTGCTCCATAGCACCAACACTCATATGTTAGACCCCATGTCTGGTGAAGCCCGATGGGATGCTCCAAAACATCGTCCTTCCAGACGGCCTGCTCCACAGTACCCGAACTCATCCATTAGACCCCAGGTCTGGTGAAGCCTGATGGGATGCTCACAGTACCATCCTTCTGGATGGCCTGCTCCATAGCACCCACATTCATCCATCGGACATTAGGTCCAGTGAAGCCTGACGGGATGCTCTATAGCATCGTCTTTTTGGATGGCCTACTTTACAGCACCCGCACTCATCTATCGGATGCTAGGTCTGACGAAGCCTGACAAGATGCTACACAGTACTGTCCTTTCGGATGGTCTGCTCTATAGCACCTGCATTTACCTCTCCTATTCTGGGCTGGCCCCACTGGCTTAAAAGCAAACAAAGTTTGGCGGGATGCCTCATAGTATTGCCCCCTTGGGATGGACTATTCTACTACCCTGTCGCCTGGCCACCGGGCTAGATGACGGACGTCAAAAGGAAGAAGAATAGAAAAAAGGTGAAGGAGAAGAGAGTTGGATTGATAAAAAGTTTCAATTCATTATCGAAGGAAACTTTACAAGGGGGAGCACCTCGATAGGCCGGGGAGCTCATCAAAATGTTCTAAATACAAAAAAAGAAGGCCGAAAGAAAAATCCTATAACTACTCACTACCGTGAGTTTGGGATTGGGCCCCACCGGACTTGATGGCCTCCATAGTGGCATCGATCAACGCCCCCATTTTAGTCATCACTCACATGATAGTTGATAGGCCATGATGTTGTGTTAAGACACCATGGCTATCAATTTAATTAGCCAAATTTTAAATACAATTAAAAATATGTAAAAAGGATGAGTCAGGTCGAATCTATGGAGAAGGTAGTGCTTAATATGAATTAAAATCTTTGATTTAAAAAAAAGAAAAATAGTTTGAAGTCAGGTAAATAAAATTAAAAGTGCGACAGAAAAATAAAACTGGGATACAGTCAATCTGCTAATCAGATCTTAGTATCTACTTGCAATAGAATTAAAAATATAAATTTTATGTATATAAAAATAAATATTATATTAATAAAAAAGATTTAATTACAAGAAATTGAAAATAATGACTAAATAAACTAAGAAAAATAGTAACAAAGATTGGAAGTAGATCGGTGCAACCTCATCAAGAAGATGGTCGAGAACTCCTTTCTTCCTTCATACTCGGAGCGAACTAGCTTTCTATGCTTCTTTCTCCTTAGATCTTGATATGGAGATTGGCATAGATGAAAAGACATAGATGGCACAACTTCTCCCTTAAGAAATTTCACTCTTAGAGGCCAACCTATAACCTAAAGCTGAATCTCCTATCATGTACCGTACTCCTCTCTCCAAGATGATTTCTTCTTAACATAGGGGTCCTTTAAATAAAGCTCATCTAGGACTCCATCCCGATCAAATTTTGACTCAATCAGGCTCCAGATCGGCAATATATTATGAGGAGAATTCTTAGCCATCCGATGTGCATCATGATGGATTGATCGACTCTCTTCTTCCTTCTTTAGCAAACGGAGTCCACACAGGATCTTGCAACTCTGAATCCCGAATCTGACTTGGACTTGAGCATCGATTCTCCCCATCGAGTGGCTAGTGGCTATGGTGGAAGGCGATGGCGTTTGGCATAGTGGCAAGGAAACTGAACAATAGAGAAATGGAAAAGTGGTGGCTTGGTTGACAATAAATGATCAGTCAAGGCAAAGTGGTGGCCGGTGGTGGAGGGTAGTGGTTTTTTGATAGGTGTGATGATGGTGGTGCTCCGTGATGGGTGGAAGAGGGTGGCTGGTGCCTGTGGATGGCTGCATTGATGGTGATAATGGAGAGGGGGCGGCTGACTATTGGTGATATAAGGAGTACCCGATGGCGGTCGAATCTTGGCTTGATCGATGATGGGGAAGGCATATGGCCTCTCTAGCATTGGCAAGACTGCACAAGAGGTAGTAGTAGGTAGCCAGCGATGACGGGGAAGAGAGATCAATGAAGATGGTGGCCGGCCCAATAAAGGCTTCTCCCATTGTTTTTCCGACAAGGGGAGGTTCCCGGTGATGAGGGGAAGGGCTCCGACAACTTTCCCAATGAGAAAATGGCTTGGGAAGGCCGATGGTCCACGAGGTGGGTGCGTGGACCGGTGGCAATGGCCATCGTGGACCAATCTAGATTTTATGGACCGAGCGGCCGGTCCACCATGTACTGGTCGCTCTAAAAAATGTGCAATTCTTATATGATTTTCAAAATTCAATTTTAGGCCTGTCTGAACTCTGATTTGAGAGCCGTTTATGCTGTTGGACTCTAAAAATTGAGTTCTTCATAATGAAAGTCCTATTTTCCATAAATGATATATAAAAGTATCAATGTTATATAAATATAAATAATTTAATTATTAAATTAATACTTTTATATGTATATATAATATTGTTGCTGCCAAGATCATCGTGGCCTGCAACTCCAACGTGTCATGGATGCATTGGGTTCTTGTTGGGTGCTAGTCCCTCTCTTTCCTGGTTGACTTCTTGGGTCAATTGCCCTGCAAAATAGAGAAGACCCGGGCTAGAAATTTTGGCGGGGACACTCCGACGATCATGTCAGATGGGACGATCAAGGGGAACAGAACATCTATAGAGGAGAGCTTGGAAACTCTCCGTGTAGAGGATGAAAGATATAATTGATATGTAAAGACAAGGTGGAGTTAGGATCAGAGAGCTTGGGAGGTCCTCTTAGCTGGTTCCTTGCTCGTTAGCTCTCTGTCACTTACCGATTGCCTCTCTTTTTCCTCCTCCTTTCTTTGATCTGTATGTGGGGTGGCCCAGACCAGGTATGGGGCTTTGTCCAGATGTTCCTTTTCTTGCACCCCCTCCAAGAGGGGACTTCTTTTGCCTACGGTCTCCCCCTTATTGGATCGGTCCTTTGAAGGAGCTCCTCCTATTGGGGGTGTTTGTCGGTATGGTACAGATCTACAGATCTTGTCCCTCTGATGGTGCAGTTCTCCATGAGAGGGGTGGGCACCATGCCATTGAGCCCCGAGCCATAATGGGATGTTTCTACTCCTGGAGGGATTGTTAGAGTGTCACAGGGCCCCTGTCATAAGGCCCTGGGGCTTTAATGGAATACTCCTCTTAGAGGAAGTTCAGGTTTCATGTCGTAAGGGTTGAAGCCCTCGGTTGTATGGTTGTCAACGTGGTGGCATGCTACAGGGCCTAGATCCTGGTGGAGCATACACTGCGCAAAGCATGCGGATGGCACGTTGCAGAGCTTGAATTTATGGCAGGACGTGCGCCACCTCCCAGAGATTGTGGGTGATTGGGAACCTCCTTGCCATGGTTTGAATTCTTGTTGGTCCATCCTCCTTTTGCCATTGGTGGGAACTTTGACCCCCATAAGGTAGGGGAGCCCTGCCTTAGAAAGCATGAGCATGATCCCGGTCGGGAGCTAACCTCGATTGGAGGGCTCGTCTCATGAGCACGACCTCAGTCGGGAGCTGACCTCGGCAGGAGGGCTCGCCTTGGCAGCATGAGCACATCCCCGACCAGGAGCTGGTCTCAAATGGAGGGCTCGCCCTATGAGCATGATCCTGGCTGGGAGCTGACCTCGGTACGAGGGCTCACCTTGGCAGCATAAGCACGTCCCCGGTTGGGAGCTGGTCTCAAACGGAGGGCTCGCCCTATGAGCATGACCCCAGTTGGGAGCTGACCTCAGTAGGAGGGCTCATCTTGGTAGCATAAGCATGTCCTTGGTCAGGAGCTGGCATCAGATGGAGGGCTCACCCTATAAGCTCAACCCTGATTGGGAGTTGACATCAGCAGGAGGTCTCGCCTTGGCAGCATGAGCACATCCCTAGCTGAGAGCTAGCCTCAGATGGAGGGCTCGCCCTATGAGCACGACCCTGACTGGGAGTTGACCTCAGCAGGAGGGCTCTTCTTGGCAGCATGAGCACATCCCCGGCCAGGAGTTGGCCTCAGATGGAGGGCTCGTCCTATGAGCATAACCCCGGCTAGAAGCTGATCTCGATAGGAGGGCTCGCCTTGGTAGCATGAGCACATCCCCGGCTGGGAGTTGGCCTTAGACGGAGGGCTCACTCTATAAACACAACCCCGACTGGGAGCTGACCTTGGCAGAAGGGCTCGTCTTGGCTCTTTGTTTGGCCACCATGTCCTGGTGGAGGATCTCTTGCTAGCATGACCGCTAGCAGGGCCCCATGTCAGCGAATGTGCCACATCAGATGCCCCCCACTCCCGAGCCCAAGGAACGAAGTAGTGCTCGGGGCGAGGGGAGTAATGATCATGCTGACGTGGAGGGGCGTGCCTCCTGCACCATCAATGGCTTGAGCACTGGTGCCTCAAAGATTGTGCTTCCATGCTAATGGGGCGATGCCATGTCACTCCTCTTTAAAAGGAGCCATAATTGCCATTGTTGGGCCTGAAAGAGTGGCCTCCAAAATGAAGCACCACTCCCAACGGATCCTGACATATGGTATGTTTGGACAAGATATGGTGCACGCCTTTGAGAGGCACGAGGTGACGGGGGATCCGGGCCATTTGAAAGGGACTTGTCCTTTTGTTGCTTAAGGGTTTTCGAGCGGCAGGGACAAGGCCTTTCTCTGTAGAGCGACTTCTCCCCCCTCTATTTTCTTGATCAAGGTCTCAAGGTCTTAGTAGGTTAGACCCCTTGTTCTCCTCTCTTTGTTTCTTCCTTCCTTTAGATCTCCTCCTTCGACCTGTGCTGGGGGAGAACCTTTGTTAGATCCTCTAGGTCTTTATCTTTATTTGCTTTCTTTCCCACCACTTTCGATGAGTCCTTCCAGCAGAGGGCACCACCACCAGGGATTTTTTGATGGGGTGGGGCCAACTCAATCGAGGCCTCCTTCCTCAGATAGTGAGGAGGAGGAAGTCCCAATCGCATCCTACAGGGGTCCCCGCTGGACGGGGATTTTCATTGGACCCCCTGCGGCTCCTCCCCCACATGCTCCTTCTGCTAGGGAGTTTGGCGATCCCACGGGCATTGCTTCGGTGATGATCGATGAGGATCTCCTCTGCGTTCAGAGGTCGTTTGGGATCCTTGATCCCATTCGACTCTCTATTCCTGGACCAAAGGAACAGGTTACTTCTAGTGACTTGGGCCGAATCGCCTTGTATGAAGACTTCTTCTTCGGGGGACTTCGTCTTCCTTTTCATGTCTTCTTCTTTTCCTTCCTCAGCAACTACCGCCTGGTTCCAGCCCAACTCACCCCCAATGTCATCCGGACCATTTTTTGTTTTATTATTCTGTCACTTCCATGGGATTGTCACTCATTTCTCCCTTTTCAGGGCCCTATTCATCCTGAAGTGCCACTCATCTGATAGCGGATGGTAGTTCATGTCCCCCCGCAAGGGGGCCCATAAGTTTGATCTGTCCACCTCCATCAAGGGATGAAGGGCAAATTCCTGTTTGCCTCGATTGAGGGGGTGGACTGGGTCTAGAGAGACCCAGACCGCTCCCCCAACTGACAGTATATAGTCAAGTCGGTCGATAAGAAAGTATTCGACTGGCTCATCTCCTATGAGGTTCCATCCCATCAGGATTTGCTAACCGAGCAGAATCTTATCGATACTAGAGTCAGCTATGCCCAACCCCAGGGCAAGGCTTGATGTTGGGCACTTTTTCCTCTCAAAGTGGGTCCAGTCCTGAGATGAGATTAACCAGTTTTGTTGCCTAGGTGGCTTCCCAAGAGGGGGGTGAATTGGGATTATAAAAACTTTTCACAATTATGTGCACTTTGAAATTCTTATAGTGTTATGGTGCAATATGCAATGCGGAAGTAGTTAAGTAAAAGCAATAAAGCAATAAGAACACAATCACAAACACAAAGAGATTTAGAGTGGTTCGGAGCAATCGGCTCCTACGTCCACTACCTAAGCACCACTTGGGATTTCCACTATATGCCCCAATCGAAATATAGTTGGATTGTTTTACCAGGCTCACAATCCAAACCTATACACTTTGGTTTTACCGCGATCACCAAAGAAACCCAAACTCTCTTTGGTTTTAAACGGGATCACCAAATAAAATCCTAACACTTGGTTTTATACCAGGATCACCAAGAACCCAATTTAGGTTTTATAAGATTTACCTAAAAACCCTCAACCCTCTCTTGAGACACAGCCCCTTGCTATTCTTAGAGAGAAAACTAAGATAAAGAAATGATAAACAAGCAACTATAACAAACCAAGTTTGTTTAAGTGTTGCCAATGTAGATCAACATGAAGTCAAGCCTTGAATGCTCTTTAGTGCTCTTCAAGCTACTTCTTCCATTGTTCAATGAGTGGATCCAATGATGGAGTACGGTTGGTGAAGCTTTAAATCCAACTTGAAAGCTTTTTTAGGTAGGTAGGTAAATGACTTGAAAGTTCTTCAATATCTCAAGATAATTCCATAATAAATCTCTAATCATTGTTTAATCCTTTAAAAATAATTCCTTTTATAGTTTTCTAAGAGATATGGCCGTTGTAGGGCCTAGGGATTCGGGAAATAGCTATTGGAGATGAATCGAAGTTCAAAATTCAACTTTAGCAACCAGCCATTGGAGTGCAGAAAATGGCTCCACGAGTCGGCTCGAGGTCTACGAGTCGGCTCGAAGTCTCAAACAGCCCAAAATGAAACTCTGTAAGAGTCGGCTCTTCAATCTGGTGTTGGCTCTTGCTCAAATCTTCAATGATTTCAAAAGATCAATTTTGCTAGAGTCGGCTCTTGCAATAGGAGTCTACTTTAAGTCTCAGTTTACCAAAAATATATCTTCTAGAGGAGTCGGCTCTTGGGACAAGAGTCGGCTCTTGATACTGAAACTCAAAAAAAAATTTTTCGTGCCATGCCACAAGGAGTCGACTCTTGATCCATGAGTCAGCTCTTTCAATTCTTCAAAAATGCTTCAAGCTTTTCCAAAAGTCTTCAACATTGAATCAAATAGAAGCTGATCTACATACTCTTTAATTTTTACAATTTTCAGCCCATTTTACAAGATTACAAGATTAATAAAACTAGGGCTTTTACAAGTTCAAGTTCATAAAACTTTATACAAAATTGCATTACCCTCAAGTCAGTTTGAAAACCATTTTAAACTATAGGTAACTAATTTCCTGCAAAACTTCTTAAACAATTTGAAAGAGTTAGTATCAAATACATGCTCCAATATTTTGTGATCATCAAAATCATTCCAGGGGTCAACAATCTCCCCCTTTTTGATGATGACAAAATACTGGGCATGACTAAAAATTTAAAACACTTTACAATTGCAGTATATTAAAATTTATCAAATAATATTAGACATGATGTGTATCACACAGATTAAGTATCAGTGTATCAACATAGTGTGCGACCATGTATCATATGTATCAAATGTATAAAACTGAACACTACTAACATAAGGTATCATATGTATCAATACATTGCATTTCCTGTATCATATGAACAATATGTATCGAAACATGATGTATCAACACAGAATGTATCAAGAGTATCATCAATACAATGCATGTCAAAACTTATAAAATTACCAAATATTTGAAGTGAATTTCATGATAATATTTGAAGTAAAGCTCCCCCTTACTATTTGTAATAGCATTCCTTCTAAATTTCATCAAATTTTCATGAATCATTCAAGTTTTCATTTTAACATTCATATTTCTCATAACAATCAACATCATATAGCTTTTTCATGCATACAATCTCCAAAATAACATAGCTTTTTCAAATTTTCATAAAAATTTGTGAATTAAACATTCATATTATAGCTTTTTCATGCTCAATTTCCATTCTCCCCCTTTTTTTCATCAACAAAAGGCATACAAGAGAACATTCATCATAACAAAAGGCATATAATAGACATGTAGTATAAAGAAGTGATATCCATATATATGAAAAGTCAGTACAAGGTGATACTTTATATATGTGCCACGGCACGACAAAATGTATCACAACAACCAAAATGTAATAACATAGAGTCCCAAAAACATGAAGATAAAAAGCCTAAGCATCAGAAAGATGGGCTAGGATCATCACTATCAGGTTCTTCTTCGTCAGAAGAGGAATCGACTTCTAAGATTCCTGGACTAGGTTTAAACTTAGGGAACCTAGGTCGAAGATCCCTAATTCTAGTCCTAGTGGGAGTAGTAGTCCTAGACACTTTAGTTTTAGCTTTGGCTTTGGACTCTGAAGATATAACAATGGGTGTGGGTCTGGCAGTTGGTGGATCAAAAGATAATGCCAAGGTGCTGGTGGTCGAAAGTATCTGGGTAGCCAGAGTTTGTCCAACCTCAGATCCTATAGCCTCCATACCAGCATCGGGCTCAACATCTACAGGTGTGGCATGAGAAGGTATGTCACTGGAATATGCCGCCGGTCCCTGCTCTCGATCAGTGCCAGTGCCAGGTGCTGTGGAAGTTGAAGGTACATGCTGGCTAGCTGTAGAAAGCTATCTCAAAATGGTCATAACATCACGAAATTCCTGCTGCATCTCAGACTGGAGTAGAGTGATCCTGCTATCAGTGTCTGATCTGAGACACGATATCTCCTCCAAGACTCTCTGAAGTCTATCCTCTGCATCAGGTCTAACAGCTATGGAAGTCCTGACTGGTGAATGAGATGTGGTAGGAGTTGGCTCTGACGATCCAGCCTCATCAGCCTGTGCATCAATATGCTCACCAAGTCCCTGAGTCGCCTGAGTATCATCCTCTTAATCATCTAAATGTGCTATAGGAACACCTGAAGTCTTCTTGACCCAATTGCCATCAACTTTAATGAATCCCATTCTGGTAAGGGATTTCACAGTATACCTATCAGTGTGCAGCAATAGTTGGCTATCCTTTCCTAACAGATCTACCAGGGCATCCTCAAATAATAATATAAAAACCATCCCGTACGGTAGACAAGCCTGTGCCCTACGGGCTGCCTCCCTCATCTATGAGATCATGATAAATGGCAAGTTGAGGGCTTCCCCCTCAATTAGGAACCTCATAAACATAAGGTCACGCTCGCTGACCCAGTCAAATCTCCCCGTCCGGGGCAAGAAAATCCTATTGATAATATTGTGCAATAGCCTCATCTCCAATGACAGCTGATTTGCACTCACATGCACAATGCTTTTCACATTTGATCTCTCTAATATGAGTCTGAGGTTCTTTTGTTTCTCTTTTAAAACTAAATAACACTCCCCTTCTTTTGGTATGTTCAGTAAACTTGAAAGCTTCTGTTCACTTATTTCTATATGCTTTCCTTTAACTATTCCTTCTAAATGAAATGCTCCCAATGACATATTTTCAAAACACTGATGAACTAAATATGGATATGTCGGAACATTCAACAGACAAAAATCTTTCCACCCTTGTTTTTCAAGCCAATCCCCGATATGCAACTATTCTTGCTCTAGAAAATTAAAATCAATGCACCTACCTGGAGTAACATGATGATTTCCCATAAGAATCACTTGCCGGGGTGCTTGAGGTTCTTCTTCCTACTCAATCGGTTGTTCTTCTTCCAGATTGGATGTGTCCAACCGCCTCTTGGTTCTCCTTTCTTTCGCGACTGTCCGAACCACCCGCAAGGGTTTCTTGGCAACAGCTTTGCGGGGTGCCATCTAGCTAAGATTAATGGATTTGAGGGGATTGAGAGGGTTTTTGGAAGGTTTTCTAGAGTGGAATGTGGAGTCGGCTAAGTAAAAATGGCTAAAACCTGAAAACATAAAGAATAGAAAACATAGAAGCCCTATTTAAAAATGTTCGGCCCGACCTTCGAGTCGGCTTGCCGAGCACCCTGATAACTCGAGTCGGCTCGAGCGAAAATAAGTCTAAAGGTCAAAAAAGGTTAAACTTAATTTCTACAGGTTTCTTGACCCTAAACTAGGTTGACCTATGCTCTAAAAAAAATTTGAAACACTTAAATAATTTTTTCTTAATTTTTTAAAAAATTTTAGAATAGGTCACATAGCCCTAATTCACCTCTAATTTTCTCAAATCTATCTAGACTAAGTGGTTTAGTAAAATGTCCGCTAGTTGATCGTCAGTACGTATAAATCCTAGTTCAACAACAATACTTAAAACATGATCATGAATAAAATGATGTCAAATTTCAATGTGCTTAGTTCATGAGTGCTGAATTAGATTTTTGGATAAATTAATAGCACTAGTATTATCACATTTAATAAGAATTTTAGATTGAAAAACATCATAATCTTCTAGTTGTTCTTCATCCATAACACTTGAGCACAATAGCTCTCACCAGCCACATATTCTGTCTCAGTAGTAGATAGTGCTACAGAGTTCTGTTTGCGACAATGCCATGAAATCAAGTAACACCTAAAAATTGATAAGTGCCACTTGTGCTTTTTCTATCAATTTTACAGCCTCCATAATCAGCATCAGAATAACTAATTAACTTCAATGATGTGTGCTTGGAATACCATAAACCTACATTACATATGCCTTTCAGATATTTAAGGATTCTTTTAATAGCCATGATGTGTGACTCTTTTGGATTAGATTGAAATCGTGCACACATACAAACACTAAATAAAATGTCAAGTCTACTAGCTGTCAAATAAAGTAATGAACCGATCATACCTCGGTATAGCTTTTGATCAAAATTTATGCTATTTTCATCTTTATCTAGTCTATATGCAGGACTCATGGGTGTTCCATTTTCTTTGCTTGATTCCATGCCAATTTTTTTTGATAATCTCCTTGATGTACTTGGCCTGGTTGATCATGATACCTTTTTTAGTTTATTTGATTTGAAGTCCAAGAAAGTAACTCAGCTCACCCATCAATCTCATTTCGAATTCTCCCTACATTAGCTTAGCAAAGTCTTGACACAAAGATTCATCAATAGATCCAAAGATAATATCATCAACATATATTTGAACAACTAAAATGTCATTATTCTTTCTTTGAATAAACAGTGTGGTATCAACACTACCTCTTACAAAATTATTAGCAATTAAAAACTTAGTCTATCATACCAGGCTCTAGGTGCCTGTTTTAGACCATACAGAGCTTTATTCAGTTTGAAAACATGATTTGAAAAAGTATGATCAATAAAACCCAGGGGTTGCTCGACAAAAACTTCTTTAGATAAAAACCATTCAAAAATGCACTCTTTACATCCATTTAAAATAATTTAAAGTTCATAAAGCATGCATAAGCTAGTAGTAATCTAATGATTTCTAATTTAGCTATTGGTGCATAAGTTTCATCAAAATCTATTCCTTCTTCTTCACTATATCCTTGTCCAACCAGTCTAGCCTTATTTCTAATAACATTTCCATCTTCATCTAGTTTATTTCTATAAACCCACTTAGTACCTATAACAGGATAGTTATTGGATCTTTTAACTAGGGTCCAAACATTATTTCTCCTAAATTGGTTCAATTCATCATGCATTGCTAACATCCAATTAGGATTAGTTTCAACTTCTTCTATATTGTGTGGTTCTACATGTAAAACAAAAGCAATTAAATCATGTGCATCTCTAAGTACAGATCTAGTTTTAACACCTTGAGATAGGTCTCCTATAATTAATTCTTTAGGGTGCGATTGTACATACCTTCATTCCTTGAGTATATCAGTATGATCTTTGATTATCTATTCTTCATGTGGTTCACTTGATTGTTTGTCTTTAAGAGTCAAGTCTTTCAGTTCATGTTCTAGAATACCTGTATCATCATTAGCAAAATCTTCCTTTCTCAAAGATGTAGTATCAGATTCATTGAAAACAATATATACAGATTCTTCAACAGTTAAAGTTCTTTTATTGAAAACACGATAGGCTTCACTATTTAAAGAATATCCAAGAAAAATAGCCTCATCGGATTTTGCATCGAATTTACCTAGATTGTCTTTTCCATTGTTAAGAACAAAACATTTGCATCTGAAAACATGAAAATACTTAATATTAGGTTTTCTATTATTCCAAAGCTCATAGGGAGTTTTCCTGATAATAGGTCTAATTAAAACTCTGTTCAAAATATAGCATGCGATATTTACAACTTCTACCCAAAAGTGTTTTGGAAGATTTCCTTCATAAAGCATTGTTCTGGACATCTCTTCCAAAGTACGATTCTTTCTTTCTACAACACCATTTTGCTGTGGTATTCTAGGTGCAAAAAAGTTATGATCAATACTTTGCTTTGTGCAAAAGTGATCAAAATACTGATTTTCAAATTCGGTGCCATGATCACTACGAATTGAAATAACAGATAAATTTTTCAAATTTATAACTCTTTTGTAAAACTTTTTGAATACATTAAAAGTTTCATCTTTATATGCAATAAACAAAACTCATGTGTATCTTGAAAAGTCATCTACAATCACAAGGCCATATTTCATACCGCCTAGGCTGGTAGTCCTAGTAGGTCCAAATAAGTCCATGTGAAGTAGCTCCAAGGGTCTAGTAGTAGAAACAATGTTTTTAGATTTAAAACTCCTCCTCACTTGTTTTCCTAACTAACAAGCATCACAGACATAATCAAAATTAACTTTAAATTTTGGCAAACCTTTGACTAAATCCTTTGAAATAAGTTTAGCTATCGTGTCCATACTAGCATGACCAAGTCGCCTATACCATAGTAAACTTGATTCCTTACTCTTGTCATTCATTGCTACAAGACATGTATTACTTGACATAGCTAGATCATTAAGATCTGATATGGCTACATCGCTGACATGGAACGTGCGTCAGATCCAGCAAGATGCCATCGGTGCCACGTGAATTTTTCTTTCAAAATTCTCTATTTATGAAATGGCATTCCTGCTCCTTCGCCAGGTGGCACATCAAGATGGGTCCACCTTTGCCGAGGTTGAGCCAGGCTCTCCTGCTCCTTCGCCGGGTGGCACCCTAAGACGGGTCCACCTCGGTCGAAGTCGAGCCTCTCCCTGCCACTTCGCCAGGTGTCCACCCAGGAGGAGTCCACCTCGGCCGAAGCTGGTGGCCCCCGCTCCTTCGCTAGGTGGCACCCCAAGACGGGTCCAACTCTGTCGAGGTCGTGCCAGGCTCTCCTACTCCTTCGCCAGGTGGCATCCCAAGATGGGTCCATCTTGGTCGAAGTTGAGCCTCTCCCTGCCACTTCGCTAGGTGTCGACCTAGGAGGGGTCCACCTCGGTCGAAGCTGGCGGTCCCATGCTCCCTCGCCAGGTGGCACCACAAGATGGGTCCACCTATGCCGAGGTCGAGCCGGGCTCTCCTGCTCCTTCGCCAGGTGGCACCCCAAGACGGGTCCACCTCGATCGAAGTCGAGCCTCTCCTTGCCACTTCGCCAGGAGTCCACATAGGAGGGGTCCACATCGGCTGAAGCTGGCGGCCCCCTTCTCCCTCACCAGGTGGCAACCCAAGATGGGTCCACCTTTGTCGAGGTCAAGTCGGGCTCTCTTACTCCTTTTCCATGTGGCACCCCAAGATGGGTCCACCTCGGTCGAAGTCGAGCCTCTCCCTGCCACTTCACCAGGTGTCCACCTAGGAGGGGTCCACCTCGGTCGAAGCTGGTGGCTACCTGCTCCGTAGCCACGTGGCACCCTAAGACGGGTCCACCTCTACTGAGGTCGAGTCGGGATCTCCTGCTCCTTCGCCAGGTGGCACCACAAGACGGGTCCACCTCGACCGAAGTCGAGCCACTCCCTACCACTTCGCCAGGTGTCCACCTAGGAGGGGTCCACCTCGATCGAAGCCGGCGGCCCCCTTCTCCCTTGCCATGTGGCACCCCAGGATAGGTCCACCTCTACCGAGGTCAAGCCGGGCTCTCCTGCTCCTTCGCTAGGTGGCACCCCAAGATGGGTCCACCTCGGTCGAAGTCGAGTTTCTCTCTGCCACTTTGCCAGGAGTCCACCCAGGAGGGGTCCACCTCGGCCGAAGTCGGTGGCCCCCTGCTCCCTCGCCAGGTGGCACCCCAAGACGGGTCCACCTCTACCAAGGATGAGCCGGGCTCCCGTGCTCCTTCGCCAGGTGGCACCCCAAGACGTGTCCACCTCGGTCGAAGTCGAGCCTCTCTTTGCCACTTCGCCAGGTGTCCACCCAGGAGGGGTCCACCTCGGCCGAAGCTGGTGGCCCCCTGCTCCCTCGCCAGGTGGCACCCCAAGACGGGTCCACCTCTGTTGAGGTCGAGTCGGGCTCTCCTGCTCCTTCGCCAGGTGGCACCCCAAGACCGGTCCACCTCGATCGAAGTCGAGCCTCTCCCTGCCACTTCGCCAGGTATCCATCCAAGAGGGGTCCACCTCAATCGAAGTTGGCTGCCCCCTTCTCCCTCGCCAGGTGGCACCCCAAAATGGGTCCACCTCTACCGAGGTCAAGCCGGGCTCTCTTGCTCCTTCACCATGTGGCACCCCAAGACGGGTCCACCTCGGTCGAAGTCGAGTTTCTCTCTGCCACTTCGCCAAGTGTCCACCCAGGAGGGGTCCTCCTCGACCGAAGCTGGCAGCCCCGTGCTCCCTCGCTAGGTGGCATCCCAAGATGGGTCCACCACTATCGAGGTCGAGCTGGGCTCCTCTGCTCCTTCGCCAGGTAGCACCCCAAGACTGGTCCACCTCGGTGATAGGGACATCTCAAGCACGGATCTTGGAGCAAGCATAATTCTTGGAGTGGCACAGATCTTGAAGCATTTTTGGAATAAATTTATATAGGAGTTATCTTTTGTTTAAAATTTGAATTAGGATTTGGTTGGTTAGGATTGATATATGGATAGGCTTATCTTATCCTATCTTATATTTAAATTTGATTCGTTCTTATCTTTTTATCTTGTATTCAAATTCAAATGTGGGTTGGAAAATCTATAAATACCACCCTCAGCCTTTTGTAATGGGGGGGATGGATGAATAAAATTTCTATTGTTCTATGTGAAGGATCTGTGTGATCCTAGGGTATCTGTATAATCCCTTCTCAATCTTCCCAGGGTTTCTGTGTGATCCCTAATTTTTGGCATCTGTGTGAGCCCAGGGCATCTATGTGAGCCCCTTTGCTATGTGCTTGTTCTTCTAGGGCATCTGTGTGAGCCCCTCTGCTATGTGCTTGTTCTTCTTGGGGAATCTATGTGAACCCCAGATTTTTTTTCTTAACTCTGCACCCTCTTCTTTCCTCCTTCTTTGCAAATCCTAATCTCTGGTGACTTTCATGCTCGCTAGCGATTCAGTCCAATCTCTATCCCGCATCAAGTGGTATCAGAGATAAAGGATTAGGATTTTTCTGTTTCATCACCGGCCCACTATTCTCTTTCTTCCCTGTTTCAAATCTCGTCCACGGATCCTTCCCCAACATCGACTTCGGACCACCCTCCCCCCAGCTGGTCACCCACCACCATTCCTCCCTTCCAGCCCTCACCCCTGTTTTCTGATTCGTCTATGCCAAGCTCTCCAAGAACTTTCGACAGCCCCCACGCCCATGACTGGGCCAATTAGAAGCGGGTCATCCCTCCCTTGTGATCAATCGCCCACTACCACCATCGCCTCCATCAGCCTCCACCCAGGCTGAACCCCCTCCTCTCTGCCTCATTCCAAGTCTTCACCGAATCGCACCTCCTCTTCCGTCCGCTCTGTTGCTGCCTTCCCCGCCCCGAGCCGAGTCCGCCCAACGCACAGCCGAAGATCGACAGCACCGCCACCTCCCACCAGATCCTTCAATCGACGCCGCAAGCACCATCCTCCCTGCTAGACCTTCCACCTCCGAACCCCAACATCCCCCGCCGACACCCGCTAACGAGAACGAGCCAAGGGAACCGTGCCCTCCTCTCCCTGCCGAGGCTGAGCTCAACCTATCGCCGGGTTTCTGATTCCACCCCACTGACGAGGAGCTCATCGTCCAATATCTCTGCCGCCCGACCACCGCACATATCTCCCAGATCCACCCGATCCATTCCAGCAAACCACCCGCTCTCTTCCGCTTGTGACCCGAACCACCGTCGGCCTCCTCTCCTCCATTCGAAACCACCGGCTGTCCGTTTCTCCTCCCTGCTGCCATCAGCCGAGATCGCTAAGCCACCGAAACTCCCTCCCGTTGCCGTTGTCTCCGCCCGTGACGACACACCGACGTCCGCCCGCTCCTCCCTGCTGCCATGGCCGTCGCCACCCTGTCGGATCCCTTCCGCCCCACGCCGACGCCGGCCTCCCCGCGGCCCCCCGTTCTGCACGGCTATCAAAGCACCAGGAGATGCTTTGTACGAACGTGAAAGCATCTCCGGGCCTCCCTCTTGCCGACTTCAACTCAACACAGATTTCAGAACTGCACGCTCTTTAAAGTGGCATAGATTTCAAAGCATACCGATCTCAAAGCTGCACCATTTTCAAAGCAAAGTTGATTATAAAAAAAAAAAATCATGGTTATGTCAAGCTAAAAGTTTGGAGTTCCCGGAGCTGAAGTCAAGCTGAAGCTGGAGCCTGATCCAAACTCGACAGAGTCGAGTTTTTTCCCCACCGTAGGAGAATGATGGGGACATCTCAAGCACGGATCTTGGAGCAAGCATAATTCTTGGAGTGGCACAGATCTTGAAGCATTTTTGGAATAAATTTATTTAGGATTTATCTTTTGTTTAAAATTTGAATTAGGATTTGGTTGGTTAGGATTGATATATGGATAGGCTTATCTTATCCTATCTTATATTTGAATTTGATTCGTTCTTATCTTTTTATCTTGTATTCAAATTCAAATGAGGGTTGGAAAATCTATAAATACCACCCTCAGCCTTTTGTAATGGGGGGGATGGATGAATAAAATTTTTATTGTTCTATGTGAAGGATCTGTGTGATCCTAGGGTATCTGTATGATCCCTTCTCCATCTTCCTGGGGTTTCTGTGTGATCCCTGATTTTGGGCATCTGTGTGAGCCCAGGGCATCTATGTGAGCCCCTTTGCTATGTGCTTGTACTTCTAGGGCATCTGTGTGAGCCCCTCTACTATGTGCTTGTTCTTCTTAGGGAATCTATGTGAACCCCAATTTTTTTTTCTTAACTCTGCACCCTTTTCTTTCCTCCTTCTTTGCAAATCCTAATCTCTGGTGACTTTCATGCTCGCCAGCGATCCAGTCCAATCTCTGTCCCGCATCACTTGACCAAAGTCGAGCCTCTCTCTGCCACTTCACCAGGTGTCCACCCAGGAGGGGTCCACCTCGACCGAAGGTGGGGGCCCCCTTCTCCCTTGCCAGGTGGCACCCCAAGACGGGTCCACCTCTACCGAGGTCGAGCCAGGCTCCCGTGCTCCTTCGCCAGGTGGCACCCCAAGACGGGTCCACCTCGATCAAAGTTGAGCCTCTCTCTGCCACTTTGCCAGGTGTCCGCCTAGGAGGGGTCCACCTCGATCGAAGCTGGTGGCCCCCTGCTCCCTCGCCAGGTGGCACCCCAAGACGGGTCCACTTCTACCGAGGTCGAGCCGCGCTCTCCTGCTCCTTCGCCAGGTGGCACCCCAAGATGGGTCCACCTCGGCCAAAGTCGAGCCTCTTTCTACCAGTTCGCCAGGTGTCCACCCAGGAGGGGTCCACCTCGACCGAAGCTAGCGGCCCCCTGCTCCCTCGCCAGGTGGCACCCCAAGACGGGTCCACCTCTGCCGAGGTCGAGCCGGGCTCTCCTGCTCTTTCACCAAGTGGCACCCCAAGACGTGTCCACCTTGGCCGAAGTCGAGCCTCTCTCTGCCACATCGCCAGGTGGCACCCCAAGACAGGTCCATCTCTGCCTAGGTCAAGCCGGGCTCTCCTGCTCCTTTGCCAGGTGGCACCCCAAGTCGGTTCCACCTTTGCCAAAGTCGAGCCTCTCTCTCTGCCACTTCGCCAGGTGTTCACCTAGGAGGGGTCCACCTCGGTCGAAGCTGGCAGCCCCTCCGCCAGGTGGCACCCCCTGATGGGTCCACCTCGATCGAAGTCAGCCCTACTCTGCAAAGCCTTGGGGAGGTAGAGGCACGGGTCACGAGGTTGCCACCAGGATTGGCATGTGCCGCATCCCGTATAGGGTGCCAGTATGGCCTGTAGCAATATGCGAAACCTTGTTTACATCAGATTAGTAGGGCCCCGCGATCGAGGAATAAAATCCTTGTAGGCAGAGGCCTGAAATACTAGAAGCCCACCATCAATGCCCCAAAAGGAGGGCTCTCGCATTCAGCTCGAGGTTTCGCCAGTTTTCCCCCTTTCGTGACACATGGGGAACGAGACATGCTAGCCACTTAACTCCCGGACTTGAAGGAGAAGAGGGAAGGAGGATCTAGAGATCTCCGGGAGCCTCCGAGAAGGGACGGGAGCTGAAGGCGGTCTGATGGTATAAAAGGGATGGCAAAAGTGGACGGAAAGGTAAGTCGACAAAAGGGAAAAGTACCGAGAGAAGGATCCTGGGACCTCCAAGAAGTCTTCAGGTGCAAGCTCGGTGAACCCAGCACTGGAAGCCAGGCTTTAACCCTTCTCTTCCTCATATTGCTTTCATCTAAACCTCCTCTAAGCATGGAAATCCTTAGGGAACCCGCCTTAGAGAACCTGTTCCATCTGGCCGTTCCCTAACTTGATTGTCGGAGTGCCCCTGCCAGAATCCCCGGCCCGGGTCTCTGACCTTGTTTTGCAGGACCGGAGGCTTGGAGATCTCGAGGTAGGAGAGTCTGAGAACCGGTGCTAACTCACAAGCTACAGGCCATCGCAGTTAGATCGGCAACAGATTGGCATGCCAGGTAGGGGGCATAACAGCAACCCCTGCACAAGCAAGCTTTCCAGGAGTAAGAGTGTACGTCGACCTCGGTGGTGATGCGTGGGTGCAAATCATCCACCAGACGAGCAGGAGAGGTTCCTTCTCCTTAGGGGCCACACAACCCGGAGAGGGAACTTCATGCTCCACCTCCTCCTCAGCCATTCTCGGTGGACGGTCCTTTCGTCGCTGTCGTCCAGTAGCTACAAACACTGACTACTACCGTACGGTAGCTGCAGCACCAGCAGCGCTCCCTGGCCACTCAACCCTAGCCAGGGACCCCCGTGGCCTGAGCCACGGGCCCCCGCGGAAGCCTGCACTCCATCCAAGGCAGGCCTTCCCATCCGCGGGCATTTACCAATCCCCGTGGGAGCCATCAAACTCCCGTGAAGAAAAACCACTCTGGTTCAATGGATCACGAGAGTCGATCCTCGGCCAACGATGCTGAAGTAGTATGGTGCAGCAGGCGCCATCGGGGCAAGGCCCCTCACTGAGACCGATCGGCACGTCCTTCTCTAGTGGCCTCGGTGGAAGGTTCCACCGATGAGGCCATCAGGCACCAGGCCGAGAGGCATCTAGAAGAGAACGAGCACAAGTTAGCGGAGTTCTCCCACCGTTTCACAAACATGTAGAGCTCCCCAACCGAGCCAGTCAGCTATAATGCCCAACCACCATTCTCCCAGGAAATCCAAGAGGAACCGATCCCGAATCGATTCCACATGCCCTGGGTGGATCCCTACGATGGGACCACCGACCCCTTGGACTACTTGGAGAGCTATAAAGCTCTCATGAGGGTCCAAGGAGTGATGGACGCTCTTTTGTGCATCACCTTCCTAGCCACCCTCTGGAAGGTTGCTCGAGTTTGGTTCACCCACCTTAAGCCAGAATCCATCAGCTCCTTCCAACAGTTGGAAGGAAAGTTTGTGGCATACTTTGATGCTTGTCGAAAGGTGCCACGGGAGGTGGATAGCCTCTTCTCTATCTGCCAGCAAGACCAGGAGCTACTGCGAGACTACATTACTCACTTCAAGGCCACCGCCGTGGAGATTTATAGCCTAGACAAGCCTGTCGCCATGCTGGCATTGAAGCACGGGCTCAAGACCTCCCGCCTGACGTATTCCCTGGACAAGAAGATCCCAAGACGTATTCTGAGCTCCTCCTCTGCATCCACAAGTACATCCGCGCCGAGGAGGCCGACCGTACCAGGCGAGAGCTGGATGGGAAGCCTTCGAAGAAGCCTTCCCCAAGGGATGTTCCTTGGACCCGAAGGCCTGGACCGCCTACAGACTTCCATCTGGGTCCGAAGTCGAAGAATGGTACTGCCCCAGAGCGGACCTTCACCCCTCTCCTCGCCCCCAGAATGAAGATCCTCATGGAGATCGAGGGTGAGAACTACCTCCGCCGACCTCCCCCTCAGAACCCAAGGTACACCCATGACAAGACGAAGTATTGTCAGTTCTACCGCGAGCACAGCCACGACATGGAGGATTGCCATAATCTGAAGCGGGAGATCGAGGAGCTAATCAAGAGGGGCTAGCTCAGGAAGTTCATGAGGAACGAGGCCCTGGCGGAGGGTCAGCCGCTCGCGGCCCTTCCCCCCATCCCTGTAATTGACAACCGTCCAACAGAGAAGCTGATGGGCATGATCTCGTGGGGGATAGGGCATGCCTTGAAGAGAGCCCGGGAGGTGGGAGACCTGGAGAATGTACTCCCCTTTGAAAAGGGGAATGAAAATGAAAATGTAAACAACGATGCGATGGTGGTCGAGATGACCATCGCTAAGCATCCTGTACATTGTATTATGGTGGATAGTGGGAGCTCTACTGATGTACTTTTTTACGATGCTTTCTCCCGGATGAATTTGTCTCATGATCAGCTAAAGCCGGTACACACCCCTCTTGTGGGCTTCACCAGAGATTCTGTGGGGGTCGAAGGAGAGATCACTCTTCCTATTACCGTCGGATCCCCATCTCGGCAGAGCACGGTCATGATGACGTTTACCGTCGTCAGGCTCCCGTCACCTTACAATGCTATCCTGGGCCGTCCAGGGCTTAACCAGTTGGACGTGATCATTTTAACCAAGAGGTTGCTGGTGCAGTTCCCTATCGCCTCTGGGACAGGGGTGATGAGAGGGATGGCCCAACCTGTCCTGCATTGCCTGCAGATGGTCCCAAGGGCCCAGAGTGTCGAGGTTGGTTCCGACATCGACGACTTCGATCTAAGAGTGCAAGATCCCAAGGGAGGTCCCGTGGAGTTCTTGTTGACGTACCCCCTCGGCTCGGACTCTTAGAAAATGGTGTAGATAGGAGCTCAACTCCTAGAGGATGAGCGGGCTTGTTTGCTAGACTTCTTCCGGATGAACGCTGATGTGTTCGCCTGGTCTGCTGCAGACATGCCAGGTATCCCCTAGGAGGTCATCACCCACCAGTTGAAGATTGATCCAAGGTGCCGCCCAGTATGCCAAAAGAAGAGAAGTTTTGCTGCAGAGAGACAGAAGGCCATCAATGAGGAACTGGAAAAGCTTCTCGCTGCTGGTTTTGTACGAGAAGTATAGTATCCTAGTTGGCTGGCGAACGTGGTCATGGTGAAGAAGAGCAATGGCAAGTGGAGGATCTGTGGTGCGGACACCAGAGGCACCAGAATAAGGCAGAGGCTTCTCAACCCTCTGTGGATCACTTAAATGACATTTGAGTCTATTATAATAAAGCTTAGTCTAGATGAGTTGTTTTATGTGAGTCCTGTATTAGTCAGCTCATGTTGAGCTAGTTCAGTCAAGTGTTAGTCAGCTCATATCGAGCTAATTTTATTTTTTTAAGTCCTGTCCAAGCATATTGAAGACTCAAGACCATATCATACAAGTGAAGACCAAGTCCAACCTGATTGAAGACATGGAAGTTGAGCCCAAGTCCAACCCAGCTTGAAGATTTGAAGATCCCAGGAGGAAAATTCAGAAAACCCTGATTACTTGCAGATGCCCTCCAGATGCCCAGATTCCCTTCTAGATGCCAGAATATATTCATAGACCAGGGCATCCATGATTCCAGAGGTCCACCTGCATCCTATCCTAAAGAAATCAAGCCCAGGCGCCAAGCCCAAGCCCCTAAGAAGTAAGATACCATTGAATATTCCTGCAACCTGGCTACCAGGCCACCCCAGCTTCCTGATGCCTAAGCCCATGCACCCAAGCCCCTTTGGGCTGGCCTCTTGCTACTCTTAGAAGCCTAACACCCCCCCTAGGCATCCTTGGAGTGTTGACCATGTCAATAGGGTTTTTAGGAATTTTCTCTACCTAATGTTTCCTTATTTTCTAGCTAGGGTTTGAGTAGGAGTAGGATTCTTATGTAAAGACTAATGTATCCTTACTTGGAGCCCAAGATTAAGGGTCTATTTAAAGGACCCTAGTCTCTTGTATGAGAATTGATTTTTGATATGAAATAAACCTTGAGTTCTTATATTGTTTTGTGTGATTACCCTGCTGTGTGCATAAAGGGGTTTGAGAGTTCTTCTTCCCGGTGTTTGCTACCATCTTCTTGTCGCCAACCATCCTTCCAGCCCCCTCCAAAACTTTCTTTCCTTTGCTATTTTCCTTTGTTTTCTTGATTTTCTCTGAGTTCTCTAACCCCTGACAGATTGTTTGCAGGTCCTCGAGTTCCTACGAATCCAACGACTCCAACCAAGCCTCAATCGGACCACCGAGCAGAAAGCCGGGTATCCGCGGGTCTTTGGCTCGGTTTTCCATGCCGCATCCATCGAGGAATGAGAGATCCCTTCACTATGATCTTCACCGGGCACTTCAGACATTGTCAAGTACACCCCCTCTACCTCCAATCTTTATATCGTAGGAGAACTTGCCCTAACCGAGGCTTCTCAGCATCAGCGATCCTTCTTTAGTACTTTTCTAGGTTCTAATATGCATGCTTGGCTTCAGAAATTCATACAAAATTCCCTACAACTAATTTTGATTTGAAATTTGGTAATTAATCACCTAACCTAACATATAAAACATAAAAAAAGAATTGCAAGCATATTAGTCCCGCATCATTTGGTATCAGAGCTTAGATTAGGGCTTATTTTCTGTAATTTTTTCAGTCCGTATATTCTTTATTTATTTAGTTATTTCTCTCTGTACTAAACTCCAAAAATTCTAAAATCTATTTTTTTGAATTAATCATAATTCAAAGTATTTTCCAAAATCTTTTCAGATTTTATTTCAGTCTGTGAATTTTCTTCAAGCCAAAATATAGCCTGCAAATTTTTGGCTCTATTTTTTTTCAACATGACAAGTTTGGAAGTTTTAGGGTTTTGCTTAGCATCTTTTGCATATCTTTTGATTTTAGTATATTTCTTGCATATTAGGCCATAATTTACAAGTTTTATTTAATAAAATACCAAAATAATAATATATATATACATATTCTCCAAAAATATCAAAAACATCTAAACCCTAATTTGCATCCTCATCTACCTGCCATCATTGCATAATTTACTTTTAAGGGCACTCTTGCTATATCAGATGGGGGGAGGATTTGATCACCTCTCCTTAGCCCAAAACCATATCCCCTGCATTCGGTCCCAAGCCTAACTTAAAATCGATTAGAGTTAATTTGCCCTAGTGGGCTAGGGACACCAACTGGTTGGGCCGGGTTAGTGTTAGATCACTGTGTCAAGTTAACCTGTGTGTGCCTTGTACTCAGTATCTAGAATGGTGGTTTAGGGATTCTATCCTAAAGGGCTTATGTGCTGGTCTGCCTACCTGGCCAATCTTTGATTGGTGTCTAGGATTGGCAATTAGGGACCTAACACTCCCCTTACACTTGCCTGGCTAAGTACAGGGTTACTATAGGCTAGTTTGCCACCATGATTGAGCATCTAGTTTGGACTCTAGGTCTAGTTAGCTGTAGTCGATCTGATCAAGTCTTGCATAAGCACTAGATCAGGGGTTTCATATCACCCACCATCTCCACTTTTGGCTAAACCCATGGATAACCTTGAAGCCCAGATTAATGCACTCACTGAGCAACTAACCCAATCCATGGCCCAGATGGCTACACAAATAACTACCCAGTTAATTACCCAAATGACTCAGTTGATCAGACCAATAGCCTCAACCCAACTCAACCTAGTGAAACCATAGAGCCCAACCCTATGAGAACCCACTACTCTGACCCATTTAGGGAGTCCAATCCTAGGAGAACCCAATACTTTGACCCATATAAGGAGCCCAACCCTAGAAGAATCCCTTACCATGATCCCTATCGTGAGGTTGAACCTAGGAGAGACCATCGCCATGACCCTTATTATTATACTGAATCTAGGAGGACCCCAAACCCTGATCCCCACCGTGAGGTTGAACCTAGGAGAGCCCATCGTCATGACCCTTATTATGATACTGAACCTAGAAGGACCCCAAATCCTGATCCCTACCATGAGGTTGAACCTAGGAGAGCCCATCGTCATGACCCATACTATGATACTGAACCTAGGAGGATCCCAAACCCTGATCCCTATCGAGAGGTTGAACCTAGGAGAGCCCATCGTCATGACCCATACTATGATACTGAACCTAGGAGGACCCCAAACCCTGATCCATACCTTGAGGTTGAACCTAGGAGAACCCATCGTCATGACCCAATCCCTAAGGTTAGTCCTAGAAGACCCAATCAGAATTTTGTAGACCAGGAAGATAGATCCTATTTACCCTCTCCCTATAAGCCTAGTATACCCACAACCTATAGATCTTATGACTCCAAATCCTCTGACTCTAGAATCTACGAACCCATATCCCATGAGTCCAGTAGACCCAAGACCCATAGAGCTGAACCCAAATCCTATGACCTCAGATCTTATAATCCCGTGACCCATAGGTCTGCACCCTTGTCCTATAAGCCTAGGGAGCCCATAACCCTTAGATATCAATCTAGTACTAGTCAGGTTTTCCTTAGTCAACTTGAACCCCATAGGATTAGACCCCTAAATATGAGCCCAGTAGTGAGCCACTACCCCTTAGGCAACCTGAAACTACTAGGATTAGTATCCATAATCAAAAATCAGGACCTAGCCAATTTTCTCCTAGCCGACCTTCTCCAACCATTCTTAAGATTGACAAGGCTTACATTAACGTGGAAGTGTATGAAGCTAATGCGAGCCTAGTGGATGAGTATGAAGGAGAAGAGGAGACACCTTTAGTAGACCTAGAATTAGCTGACCTAGTAGATACCCAGGTAGAAACCAACCCAGAGCTAGTTGACCTTTACCACATCCAACCTAAAGCTATAGTGGAAGAACAATTAGAGGAAGAGAACTCTGATACTAGGATTTTACCTGAGGAAACACTAGAAAAGGATCTAATTGTAGAGCCTATTCCTAAATTCCATAAACAAGAAGACTTTATTCAGGATTTGGCTTACTTAACCCATTGCCCTTAGGATGAATCCCTTCCTGCCATTCCTATTGAAGATCTCTTCCCAGAAATTGTTAACCCATCCTTCCATAGCATGGACATTTTCTTGCCCATAGATATACTGCAATCCTGTAAGGTTAGCCTCATTAGTCTAGGATTAGTCCCTGACATGCCTTCTTTTATTCTACTTTATCCAACTAACCCGAAACCTTTTTCTCCACCCTACTAGACTAATTCTGAACCCACTTCCTATTTCCTACCCTTTCCTGAGTCTTCTCATGTGTCTAGAACTATTAAGTTACATTATGTTGAGGTTACTAGGTTGCAAGGATCCATAGAGCCTATCCCATTTGCTACCTACTTTAGGCAGACCCTCTGGAACCTATTAGGAGTTACTAGCAAATTTTCTTCTGCATGTCATCCATCAACCACGACTCATGCCTCCATGCCATAGTGGTAGTTAAGACCTAATAAACCTCTTTAGTCGAGTTTGTTAGGTATAGGTTTGAGTCCTTTGCATCATCTTGTTAGGAGACTGCATGTGGCTAGCATGTTCACCACCCGCACTAATCTTAAAATAACTGGCTAATTCTCGAAGAAGGGTCAAAGAATTTGATGTAGTGGATTCTATCTTGGTTAGGATTAGGCCTAAAAGATGCTTCATGCTCGTAGAGCCAGACCTTTTAAAGTGATAGAAAAGGTTGGATAAAATGCCTAGGTGTTAGACTTGCCTTCGGATTTGGGCATTAGTTCTACCTTCAATATTACAGACCTGGTTGAGTACAGGAACCCGGCAGCGATACCTAGTGAGGCCTTTGGACCTATCCCCTCCTATTATGAGTGATCCTTACCTAGAGTGTCCACCAATTAATTGGCCTGAGAGAGGAGAACGGATCGAGCGTATCTTGGACGATCAAGCCATTATGACCTGGGGCCGCGGTTATCAACGCCTCCTGGTCCGATGGCAAGGCTGGCCAGAGTCAGACGATTCATGGATTTCTCGAGAGGACTACCAATGCCTCAACCCAGACATTCTCGAGAGATATGTGAGCTAGTCTGATCTTCACTCGATAGGGTCGAGTTCCTCCCATCCCGGGAGAATTGGTGCGGACACCAGAGGCACCAGAATAAGGCAGAGGCTTCTCAACCCTCTATGGATCACTTAAATAACATTCAAGTCCACTATAATAAAGCTTAGTCCAGCTGAGTTGTTGTATGTGAGTCATGTATTAGTCAGCTCATGTTGAGCTAGTTCAGTCAAGTGTTAGTCAGCTCATGTCGAGCTAATTTTATTTTTTTGAGTCCTGTCGAAGCATATTGAAGACTCAAGACCACATCATACAAGTGAAGACCAAGTCCAACCTGATTGAAGACATGGAAGTTGAGCCCAACTCCAACCCAGCTTGAAGATTTGAAGACCCCAGGAGGAAGACCCCAGGAGGAAAATTCAGAAAACCCTGATTCCTTGCAGCTGCCCTC
The DNA here is from genome assembly GCA_021397845.1 of Areca catechu. Taxonomy (NCBI): domain Eukaryota; kingdom Viridiplantae; phylum Streptophyta; class Magnoliopsida; order Arecales; family Arecaceae; genus Areca; species Areca catechu. Next base: position 49,893,615 of record CM038038.1, read on the forward strand.
CAGATGCCCAGATTCTCTTCCAGATGCCAGAATATATTCATAGACCAGGGCATCCATGATTATAGAGGTCCACCTGCATCCTAGCCCAAAGAAATCAAGTCCAGGCACCAAGCCCAAGCCCCCAAGAAGCAAGATACCAAGGAATATTCCTGCTACCTGGCTACCAGGCCACCCCAGCTTCCAGAGGCCCAAGCCCATGCGCCCAAGCCCCTTTGGGCCAGCCTCTTGCTGCTCTTAGAAGCCTAACACACCCCCCTAGCCATCCTTGGAGTGTTGACCAAGTCAATAGAACTTTTAGGGATTTTTTCTACCTAATGTTTCCTTATTTTCTAGCTAGGGTTTGAGTAGGAGTAAGACTCTTATATAAAGACTAATGTATCCTTACTTGGAGCCCAAGACTAAGGGTCTATTTAAAGGACCCTAGTCTCTTGTATGAGGATTGATTTTTGATATGAAATAAACCTTTAGTTCTTATATTATTTTTTGTGATTACACTGCTATGTGCATAAAGGGGTTTGAGAGTTCTTCTTCTCGGTGTTTGGTGTTTGCTACCATCTTCTTGCTGCCAACTATCCTTCCAGTCCCCTCCAAAACTTTCTTCTCTTTGCTATTTTTTTTTTTTTCTAATTTTCTCTGAGTTTTCTAACCCCTAATAGGTTGTTTGCATGTCCCCGAATTCCTACGAATCCAACGACTCCAGCCAAGCCTCAATCGGAACACCGAGCAGAAAGTCGGGTATCCGCAGGTCTTTGGCTCGATTTTCCAGGCCGCATCCATCGAGGAACGAGAGATCCCTTCACTGCAATCTTCACCGGGCACTTCAGACGTTGTCAGGTATACCCCCTCTACCTCCAGTCTTTATATTGTAGGAGAACTTGCCCTAACCGAGGCTTCTCTGCCCCGGCAATCTTTCTTTAGTACTTTTCTAGGTTCTAATCTGCATGCTTGGCTTCAAAAATTCATACAAAATTTCCTATAATTAATTTTGATTTGAAATTCAGGAATTAATCACCTAACCTAACATATAAAACATACAAAAAGAATTGCATGCATATTAGTCCCGTGTCAATCTGTGTGGACTACACTGACCTCAATCGAGCCTGTCCGAAGGACAGTTTCCCTCTTTTGAAGATTGACCAGCTCGTGGACACTACCTCAGGGCATTGTCTCCTCTCTTTTATGGACACTTTCTCCGGGTACAACTAGATCTGAATGCACCCGAAAAACGAGGAACACACCGCCTTCGTCACCAACCGCGGGACCTACTGCTATAAGATGATGCTATTCGGTCTCAAGAACGCAAGTGCCACGTACCAACGTCTGGTCAACAAGGTCTTCAAAGACCAAATTGGCCACAACATGCAGGTATACATGGATGACATGCTGGTGATGAGCAAGCCAACTTCGAACCATGTCGACGACCTGGCAGAGACCTTCAGTGACCTCCGTCTTCACCAAATGAAGTTGAACCCTACGAAGTATGCTTTCGGCATATCCATGGAGAAGTTCCTGGGCTTCATGGTGACCTAAAGAGGAATAGAGGCCAACTTGGAGAAGGTTCAAGCGATCTTAGACATGGAGCAACCCACCTCCAAGAAGCAAGTGCAGTGACTCACTGGTTGGATAGCCGCCCTAAGTCAATTCATTTCAAGGTCCACTGACCGCTGCCAACCCTTCTTCAAGGTGCTGAGGAAGATGCACGACTTTGCCTGGATGAAGGAGTGCCAGGAGGCATTTGAAGAGCTAAAGAAGACATTGGTGTCGCCGCCATTGCTCTCCCGACCAGAGGAGGGAGAGGAGCTCCTCCTGTACATGGTGATCACACCAGAGGCCGTCAGCTCGGTCCTGGTTCGGACGGACGATAAAGGAATACAGAGGCCGGTGTATTACATGAGCAAGCTCTTCCGCAATGCGAAGCTCAGGTATTCTCGATCTGAGAAACTGATTTTTGCACTAATCATGTCTGCCCAGCGTCTCAGGCCTTATTTCCAAGTGCACCCCATTGCGGTCCTGACGGATCAACCACTAAAAATGGTGCTAAGCTGACCTGACATGTCTGGACGCCTGGCGAAGTGGACGCTCAAGCTCAGCGAGTTCGACATCACCTACCGGCCGAGATCGGCCATGAAGGCATAGGTACTCGCTGACTTCTTAGTTGAGTGTGCAGGCCTGGGCGATGGGCTAGAAGAGAGCCCCCAAGATCAGCACCCAGAGCCTGGACCAGAGGAAGACATCTGGATCCTTCACATAGATGAAGCCTTGAACTCCGGTGGGAGCGAAGCTGGACTCATCCTTGCCAACGATGAAGGGGTTGTCGCCGAGTGTGCACTCCGCTTCCAGTTCACCGCCACCAATAACCAGGCGGAGTACGAAGCACTCCTCGCGAAGCTGAGGGTTTCTCGTGAGCTGGACGTGGCTTGCCTCAGGGTCTTCACCGACTCGCAGCTGGTGGCCAGGCAGGTCTCGGGAGAGTACAAGGCGTGGGACACCCAAATGGCGAAGTACCTAGAGCTCGTGCGAATGAGCACGGCACGTTTTAGGCGCTTTAGCGTCTCCCATATTCCTCACAGGGAAAACGCCCGCGTGAACACCCTCTCCCTCCTAGCAACCCTACCAGACTCGTCGCTGGGCTGCGCTTACATCGAGCATCTTAAAGCCCCGAGCTACGAGACACCCATGGAGGTCCAGCAGGTCAACCCAGAGCCCAGCTGGATGGATAAGTACATCGAGTACATTACCAATAGCACCTTGCCCGAGGATCACATGGCAGCTGGCCTCATTAAGAGGAAGGTCGCATGGTTCTATTGATGGATGGGCTACTGTATCGGAGGTCCTACTCCTACACGCTCCTCAAGTGTCTAAGACCCACCGAAGCTGCGCTCGTGCTCCAGGAGATCCACGAGGGCATCTGCGGGAACCATGTGGGGGGCAGAACGCTGGCGTATAAGGCCCTCCATCAAGATTATTTTTGGGAAACAATGAGAGAAGATGCGGCTAACTTCGTAAAGAGGTGCGACCGATGTCAGCGACATGCTGTGGTGCAACGTCAGCCCACTACTCCACTCTCCCAGCTCTCCATCCCATGGTCGTTCGCTCAGTGGGGCATGGATCTTCTCGGACCTTTTCCTCTGGCATTCGGGCAACGGAAGTTCCTGATTGTGGCTATCGATGACTTCACGAAGTAGGTCGAGGCCTAGCCCTTGGCCTGGATCACGGAGGCAAATGTCACCAAGTTCCTCTAGAAGTCGATTATCTACCGCTTCGGCTTGCCCCACACCATTATCACCGACAATAGACGCTAGTTCAATTGTTAGGAGTTCGAGGAGTTTTGCGACGACCTCGGAATCCATCACCGTTTCACCTCGATGGCGCATCCTCAGACAAATGGAGAAGCCGAGGTAACAAATAGAACCATCCTGCAGGGCAACCGGACAAGATTAGACCAGGCCAAGGGGAGGTGGGCAGAAGAGCTCTTGAGCGTCCTGTGGGCGTACCATACCAGCCCAAGGATGGCCATGGACGAGACCCCTTTCAACCTCGTCTTCGGAGCATAAACGGTCATTCCAATTGAGCTCAGCCTATCGACCTTGCACGTGGAGCAGTACGACGAGGCGGAGAACCCGGTGTAGCTGCTGCTAAACCTGGAGTTCCTTGAAGAAATGAGGGATAGGGCCCGAGTTTGGATGGTGGCTTACCGGTAATGAGTGGCTAGATACTACAACTCCAGGGTGCGACCAAAGTCCTTCCGCCATGGAGACTTAGTGCTACGCCGCGCTGAAGCCTCCCAGCCGCGGGAGTGCGGAAAGCTCTCTCCAAATTGGGAAGGCCCTTATAGAGTGGCGGAGGCACTTCCCCACGAGGTGTACTACCTAGAAAAGCTAGGTGGATCCCGGTTCCCACGCACATGGAACGCCTCAAACTTGAGGATGTACTACTAATAGTGTAAGGCTTCCCAAACTTCAATAATAAAATCTTTTTCACCAAATGCCTACTCTCGTCTCGTAGGACAAAAGCCATCCAACTCTAGGTTCGGCGAGCATGGGCACGGTGAAAGATCCGCGAAGGCGCAAAGTCCCCTCTCATAAAAATCTCGGAGTTCAGTCCAGAGTGTCGCACAGAATTAAATTTCGACATGCGGCCCCGGAGTTTAGTCCGGAAGAGGTCCCAGAGACTTAGGTCCCGATCCTACAAAATCTTGGAGAACAGCTCGGTAGGTCGTGCAAGGCTCAATTCCAGCCTGTGACCCCAGGGTTCAGTCCGGAAGTTCGCAAGGAACCTGGTTCCAAAGCAAAGTCCCAGACCTCGGTCTGGAAGGTGGAGCAGAACCCAATTCACCCACGCAATTCTGGAGTTCAGCCTGGAATGCACCACGGGACTTAGTCCCGGTGGCTAGTACCGGGGTTCAATTAAGAAGATGCACGAAAAAAAAAAAAAAAGAGAGAAGGAACAAGTCAATGAAAAAGGAACTTTCATTTCTAATGAAAAGTTTCTTACAAAAGGGGCCCCGACAGGCCGGGTGACCCAAAGAAAGAAAAAGGAAATAAGCTCATACGAGAGCAAAGTGAAGAAAAAGAAAAGGAGCCACTGGGCTACTCTGCTGTAGCTGCATCCTCCTCCGGTCGGGGGGCACCATCTCCACCAGCATCGTCGTCAGAAGGCTGATCGGAGACCGCCACCTCAATAGCCACTACAGGTGAAGCTCCCTCGATGGGATCCTCCCTCCGGCCGCCCAGAATGACTCTGCTAAGGTCGAGCTTGGGGAAAAAAGAACTTATCTTTTCCTGGCACACCTCAAAGCCCTTCAGGAAGGAGTCGACGGCCGCCTCGTGTACCTCCGCCCTGAACTCTTCGGAGGCCTAGAACTTCAGCACGGCCTCCTACGCCTCCTTCTTGGACGCCTCCAGCAGCTCATTGACATAGGAGTTCTTGTCCTTGGCCGCACTGAGCTCCTTGAGGACCTCCTCAACCCGGCGCTCCAATGATTGGGATTGAGCCCTGAGGCATGACACCTCCGCCACGTCGTCCTTAACCCGACACTAGTTCGAGATCCTCTCCTCCGACAGAGAGGTCTCAAGCTCCCTTACGCACCCCTCGGCATGACCCAGGTCCATCCGAAGGGCCTGGTTGTTCTATCGCAGCTCAACCCCCTTCTCCATGAAGTCTTTTACGTCAGTTTCAAGTTTGCCGAGCCTCTTCTCCTTCTCGGCATCTTTCTTGGCGTACCTCGAGAGGAAGTTCTTCAGCAATAGAACATCAGTCCTGATCTGCATAAAGAAAAGACAGGATGTCAATAAGATCCAACTGGAACATTAAAAGATAAGAGTCCCGGGCTTACCGTGAAGAGCAACGGGAGGATCCAAAGCAGTGCATCAGCATAGTCCCGGCCGCCCCTCAGACGGCGATCTCGGGGGGTGCTCGCGAACTCCATCATCCTCTCTGTGAGCCCTTGATCACGGATAATGGAGGAGCTGGCGACAAGACCTGGGGGTGGAATGTGAGCGTTGGCGGCAGGTGGAGCGGCTGCCCCTCCACTGGGCACTGCGACCGTCGATGGGGCCGTTGTCACCCTGGTGGCCACTGTGGAGGCGACCAGCATGGCAACCGGAGCAGGCACTGCCAGAGGAGGTTCTGGCCTCCTCTCTCCCCCGACCCCATCGAGCTCGATGACAGGGACATCGGGTGCACGGGACTGAGATGGCCTCGGAGCAGGACCCATTGCCCCGGGATCGGTAGCAGCAGGAGTGGGCGCGGGCCCATGGCTCGCCTCAATACGAGTCCTCTTCGCTGGGGCCTCCTGGGCCCCCTCGACGGCATCCCTCTTCTGGGCACCCTCCATCAGGCTTTCGACAGAGAACTTCATGCCTGAAAGAAAAAGACAGTTAGGACAGTATAAAAGAAAAGAAGTGCAGAGCGGAAAATGAAGGTGAAAGAAGGAGATCCGGGGTCTCACCCAACTCCCGGATGGGACTGATCCCTACCTCGAATAAATTCTGCTCTGAAAGCAGAACATCGAGAGCTGGGACCACGTCACCCAGCATCTTTGTATAGACTTCTTGGTCCACCGGCTCAACCTGGGAGTTCCAGTTCGGGGACCGGTCTGGCTCACTCCAAGCCCAGTCGACATCCTTGATCGAGGCGAAGAAGAAGCGGTTCTTCCAACCCTTGATCGATGAGGGGAGGCGAACCTAAGTCACCTAGGCCAGGGTGAAATATACCACTAGCCATCGTCGGTAGAGTAGCATTTCAGGATGAAGAGGGCCCTGAAAAGGGAAAAATGGGCAACGAACCCATGAAAGTGACAGAAGACGATGAAAGCGAAGATGACCCGGATGGCATTGGGAGCCAACTGGGCTGGGACAAGACGGAAGTGACTGAGAAAGGAAAGAAAGAAGGGATGAAGGGGGAAATGAAGACCCCTAACAAGGAAGTCTTCGTAGAAGGCGACCCTCCCAGGGCCACTCGAGGTTACTCGGTCCCTAGGTCCTGGGAGTGAAAGATGGATTGAATCCAGGACCCCATAGGTATCCCGGATCCAGGAAAGGTCATCTCCGGTCATCATCGAGGCGTAACCGAAGGGGTTGGAAGAAGAGACCTCTGCCACCGGAGGAGGAAGAGAGGAAATGGGATGTGCAGGAATTACAGGGGGAGACCTAGGACCCCTAAGGATGCCTATGGTCAAAACCCCTGGCGGAAGCTGCCTCTGGACCTCGACCGAAATCTCTTCCCCCTTTGAGGAGGAAGACGATAGAGCCCTCAGTTGGGAAGGGCCGACCTCGTATGGGTTTGAAGAAACATGACGGCGATGCACCATCAAGGAAGAAGAAGCAGGAAGGAAATGGGGTTCGAAGTTACGAAGAATCAGGAGATAGAATAAGAAGGGAAAAGGTCACGGGCACTCACCAGGATGTTTCGAACCAAAGGAATGGCAACCCCTTGGAGATGAAGGGAGACTGCTGCAACTGCCGGTGAGGTGTGAGAAAGATGAGAGGCCTCGTTTACGAAAAGTCCCCCTTCTTTTCAAACTCAATCAACAGCAACCGTACGCCTCTTTCCATCCCGGACCATCAGATGACCCCCACGTGGAGGCACGCCCAACATCGATGCTTTGGTCTGATGAAAACTGTCTCGGCTTCGAAACGGCGTATCAATGGCTTGTTAGACACGCGCACATGGTAGCTTCCCACAGGGTCTCGGGCGCAGCAGAAGCAGCGGCAGCGATCATGGCAATTATGGCATGGGATTTTCGCCTTTTCCATGTCATCTCCGCATTAACTCTCCATGCCCCAAGCCATAATTGCCATGATCGCTGCTGCTACTTCGATCAAAGTCGAGCCTCTCCCTGCCACTTCGCCAGGTGTCCACCCAGGAGGGGTCCACCTTGGTCGAAGCTGGCGGCCCCCTGCTCCTTCGCCAGGTGGCACCCCAAGACGGGACCACCTCTGCCGAGGTCGAGCCGGGCTCTCCTGCTACTTCGCCAGGTGGCACCCCAAGAAGGGTCCACCTCGGTTGAAGCCGAGCCTCTCCCTGCCACTTCGCCAGGTGTCCACCCAGGAGGGGTCCACCTCAATCGAAGCTAGCGGCCCCCTGCTCCCTCGCCAGGTGGCACCCCAAGATGGGTCCATCTTTGCCAAGGTTGAGCCAGGCTCTCCTGCTCCTTCGCTAGGTGGCACCCAAGATGGGTCCATCTCGATCGAAGTCGAGTCTCTCCCTGCCACTTCGCCAGGTGTCCGCCTAGGAGGGGTCCACCTCAACCGAAGCTGGCGGCCCCCAGCTCCCTCGCCAGGTAGCACCCCAAGATGGTCCACCTCTGTCGAGGTAGAGCCAAGCTCTCCTACTCCTTCGCCAGGTGGCACCCCAAGACGGGTCCACCTCGGCCGAAGTCAAGCCTCTCCCTGCCACTTCGCAAGGTGTCCACCTAGGAGGGGTCCACCTCCGCCGAAGCTGGCAGCCCCCTGCACCCTCGCTAGGTGGAACCCCAAGATGGGTCCACCTCTGTCGAGGTCGAGCCTGGCTCTCCTGCTCCTTCGCCAGGTGGCACCCCAAGATGGGTCCACCTCGGTCGAAGTTGAGCCTCTCCCTGCCACTTTGCCAGGTGTCCACCCAGGAGGGGTCCACCTCGGTCAAAGCTGGCAGCCCCCTGCTCCCTCACCAGGTGGCACCCCAAGACGGGTCCACCTCAACCGAAGTCGAGTTTCTCCCTGCCACTTCGCCAGGTATCCACCCAGGAGGGGTCCACCTCGGTCGAAGCAGGCGGCCCCCGGCTCCCTCGCTATGTGGCACCCCAAGATGGGTCCACCTCTACCAAGTTCGAGCCGGGCTCCCCTGCTCCTTCACCAGGTGGCACCCCAAGATGGGTCTACCTCGGTCGAAGTCGAGCCTCTCTCTGCCACTTTGCGAGGTGTCCACCCAGGAGGTGTCCACCTAGGTCGAAGCTGGCGGTCCCCTGCTCCCTCGCCAGGAGGCACCCCAAGATGGGTCCACCTCTATCGAGGTCGAGCCGGGCTCCCGTGCTCCTTCGCTAGGTAGCACCCCAAGACGGGTCCACCTCGGTCAAAGTCAAGCCTCTCTCTGCCACTTCACCAGGTGTCCGACCAGGAGGGGTCCACCTCGGCAGAAGTTGGCAGCCCCTTGCTCCCTCACCAGGTGGCACCCCAAGATGGGTCCACCTCTGCCGAGGTCGAGCTTGGCTCTCCTGCTCCTTCTCCAGGTGGCACCCGAAGATGGGTCCACTTCGGCCGAAGTCGACCCTCTCTCTACTACTTCGCCAGGTGTCCACCTAGGAGGAGTCCATCTCGGTCGAAGCTGGTGGCCCCCTGCTCCCTCTCTAGGTAGCACCCAAGACGGGTCCACCTCTGCCTAGGTCGAGCCGGGCTCGCCTGCTCCTTCACCAGGTGGCACCCCAAGACGGGTCCACCTCGGCCAATGTCGAGCCTCTCTCTGCCACATCGCCAGGTGGCACCCCAAGACGGGTCCACCTCTGCCCAGGTCGAGCCGGGCTCTCCTGCTCCTTCGCCAGGTGGCACCCAAAGATGGTTCCACCTCTGCCGAAGTCGAGCCTCTCTCTCTGCCACTTCGCCAGGTGTCCACCTAGGAGGGGTCCACCTTTATCGAAGCTGGCGGCCCCCGGCTCCCTCGCTATGTGGCACCCCAAGATGGGTCCACCTCTACCAAGATCGAGCCGGACTCCCCTGCTCCTTCGCCAGGTGGCACCCCAAGACGGGTCCACCTCGGCTAAAGTCGAGCCTCTCTCTGCCACTTCGCCAGGTGTCCACCCAAGAGGGGTCCACCTTGGTTGAAGCTGGCGGTTCCCTGCTCCCTCGCCATGTGGCACCCCAAGATGGGTCCACCTCTACCGAGGTCGAGCTGGGCTCCCCTGCTCCTTCGCCAGGTAGCACCCCAAGATGGGTCCACCTCGGTCGAAGTCGAGCCTCTCTCTGCCACTTCACTAGGTGTCCACCCAGGAGGGGTCCACCTCGGTCGAAGCTGGCAGCCCCCTGCTCCCTCGCGAGGTGGCACCCCAAGACGGGTCCACCTCTGCCGAGGTCGAGCCGGGCTCTCCTGCTCCTTCGCCAGGTGTTACCCCAAGATGGGTCCACCTCGACCGAAGTCGAGCCGCTCTCTGCCACTTCGCCAGGTGTCCACCTAGGAGGGGTCCACCTTGGCCAAAGCTGGCGGCCCCTGCTCCCTCGCCAGGTGGCACCCAAGACGGGTCCACCTCTACCGAGGTCGAGCTGGGCTCGCCTGCTCCTTCACCAGGTGGCACCCCAAGACGGGTCCACCTCGGCCGATGTCGAGCCTCTTTCTGCCACATCATTAGGTGGCACCCCAAGACGGGTCCACCTCTGCCCAGGTCAAGCTAGGTTCTCCAGATCCTTCGCCAGGTGGCACCCAAAGACGGTTCCACCTCTACCGAAGTTGAGCCTCTCTCTCTGCCACTTCGCTAGGTGTCCACCCAGGAGGGGTCCACCTTGGCCGAAGCTGGCAGCCCCTCCGCCAGGTGGCTCCCCCTAATGGGTCCACCTCGATCGAAGTCAGCCCTACTCTGCAAAGCCTCGGGGAGGCAAAGGCATGAGTCACGAGGTTGCCACCAGGATCAGCATGCGTCGCATCCCGTATAGGGCGCCAATATGGCCTGCAGTGATACGCGGAACCTCGTTTACATCAGATTAGCAGGGCCCTGCGATCAAGGAATAAAATCCTTGCGGGCAGAGGCCTGAAACACTAGAAGCCCATCGTCAATGCCCCGAAAGGAGGGCTCCCGCGTTCGGCTCAAGGTCTCTCCAGTTTTTCCCCTTTCATGACACACGACAGACGAGACGTGCTGGCCACTTAACTCCCAGACTTGAGGGAGAAGAGGGAAGGAGGATCCAGAGATCTCCGAGAGACTCCGGGAAGGGACAGGGGCTGAAGGCGGTCCGATGGTATAAAAGGGACGGCAAAAATGGATGAAAAGGTAAGTCGACAAAAGGAAAAAGTACCGAGAGAACGATCCTAGGACCTCCAAGAAGTCTTCAGGCGCAAGCTCGGTGAACCCAGCGCAGGAAGCCAGGCTTCAACCCTTCTCTTCCTCACATTGCTTTCATCTAAATCTCCTCTAAGCACGGGAATCCTTAGGGAACCTGCCTTAGAGAACCTGTTCCATCTGGCCGCTCCCTAACTTGATCGTCGGAGTGCCCCCGCCAGAATCCTCGGCCTGGGTCTCTGACCTTGTTTTGCAGGACCGGAGGCTTGGAGATCTCGAGGTAGGAGAGTCCGAGAACCAGCGCTAGCTCACAAGCTACAGGCCACCGCGGTTAGATCGGCAACAAGATCTACTACATAAATGTTACCAGTCTATGTCCAATGAATTTAGTACTAGAGTCAAGTAAATCAACTACTATACATATTGATGACTTGAAAAATATATTAAAACCAATGTCACATAGTTGACTAATACTCAAAAGATTATGCTTTAACTTTTCTACAAGTAACACATTTTCAATGAATGTAGAAGGAGTAATTTTGATTTTACCAATACTGATTATCCTTCCTTTTCGATTGTCACCAAATGTTACCATTCCACCATCCTTTTGTTCTAGGGTGAAGAATTGATCAATGTCACCCATCATGTATCTTGAACAGCCGCTATCCAGATACCATCTTCTCTTTATGCTTGTGGCTGTAAGACATCCCTGCAAAATAATCATTTAATAAATTTAGGTACCCAAGCTTTCTTGGATACTTGCAAGTTAGTGGAAATGGTTCCTTTTAAAACCCAGACTTTTTTAATTTTCTTTTTGTCACTATATTTGAAATGACATTCAAATGCCTTATGACCAAGGTTATTACATGCATAGCATATAATTTTTGATTTTGAATAATAGTAACCATGAGATGATGCAACTTTAGGTCTAACCTGTTTTGAACTAATGAACTTAGGAGCATATGAAGTAGATGCAGAAAACTTATTTGGACTAGATCATTTGTAACCAATTTCAAATTTATTATTTATTTTTTTTTAATCATTTAAAATTAATTCAAGTTTGTTAGAACTTAGAGTTAGTTTTTCAACCAAGGGTTTTAGTTTTTGAACTTCCTTCTTAAAATCATCGTTTTCATTTTTCAAAAATTTGTTTTTCTCGAGATACTCTTCCTTTTCAAATTGAACAATCTTGAGTCTTTCACAAACTAAGTTCAATTCTCTTTGCAAGATTTTATTTCTTTCACAAAACTCATTTTTGTATTTTTCAAATACATCACATTAATTTGTCAAATCTTTTATTTTTAAACCGGGCTTTTTGTATTCTACCAATAATTCACAAAAAGCATTATGCAATTCATCATAAGTAAATTTTAAATTAGGTTCAGAAGTATTTACCTTGTCCTCCAAACTCATAAGACAGATTTGTGCAATCTTCGTTGTCTCTTCATCCTCTTCAGTTGAAGTGGTTTCATCACTATCACTCCAAGCAGCAAGCATTGCCTTCTTCTTCTTTTTGGTGAACACCTTGTTCTTTCCTTTAGGACAGTCAGGACGGATATGTCCTGGTTTTTTGCATCCATAGCAGATAGGTACTTGATCTTTATCTTTATCCTTCTCTTTTTCTTTATCTCTTTCTTTTTCTTTTCCAAAATCACCTTTCCTATATTGCTTTCTCCATATGTTTGTTTTTCTTCTACCCATAAACCTTTTAAATTTTCTTATGACAAGGGAAATTTCATCATTTCCTAGATCATTGTCATATGAAGAGTCTGATTCTTTATTCTTTTCTTTTTCAGTAGTTTTGAATGTAATGGCTTTCTTTCTTTTTGTATCTTCCTCAATCCTTTATTGCATAGCCAATTCTTGTGTGATAAGTGATCCAAGAAGTTCATCTAATAGCAGAGTGTTTAGATCCTTTGCCTCTTGAATAGCTGTTACTTTAGCTTTTCACTTATCTGGTAAAGATCTTAATACTTTTTGAACAAGATCAGCATTAGAATAAGTTCTACCAAGACTTTTGAGACCATTTATAATATCAGTAAAGTGAGTATACATAGCAGATATAGTCTCACTAGGATCCATCTTAAATAGCTCATAATTATGTACAAGAAGATTGATTTTTGATGTTTTAACTTAAGATGTGCCTTCGTGTATGATTTCTAACTTGTCCCAAATTTTTTTGGCATAATTGCAAGTTGAAATTCTGTTAAACTCATTTGGATCCAAAGTACAATACAATTAGTTCATTACTTTGGCATTCAGTTTAGCTAATTTCATATCATTCTCGTCCCAATCCTCTTCTAGTTTGGGAACCTCTATATCATTAACTTTAATTGTAGGTGTGTGAGGTCCTTTCAGAATAATCATCCATAAATGAAAATCTACAGCTTGAATATATATTTTCATTCTTGCCTTCCAATATGTATAATTGATTTCGGTGAAAAGTGGAGGTCTATTTGTGGATTGACCTTCGGCTAATGAAGTGCTCATGGGATGTGCCATTTGTCTTTACTCTAAATAACTTTCAGAAACTCCGCTTGGATACCACTTATTGTCCAGGTGGCTTCCCAAGAGGGGGGGTGAATTGGGATTATAAAAACTTTTCATAATTATATGCACTTTGAAATTCTTTTAGTATTGTGGTGCAATATTGAATACAGAAGTAGTTAAGTAAAAGCAATAAAGCAATAAGAATACAATCACAAATACAAAGAGATTTAGAGTGGTTCAGAGCAACCAGCTCCTACGTCCACTATCCATGCACCACTTGGGATTTCCACTATATCCCCCAACTGGAATACAGTCGGATTATTTTACCAGGTTCATAATCCAAACCTATACACTTTGGTTTTACCGGGATCACCAAAGAAACCCAAACTCTCTTTGGTTTTAAACAGGATCACCCAAGAAAATCCTAACACTTGATTTTATACCGGGATCACCAAGAACCGAATTTTGGTTTTATAAGGTTCACCTAAAAATCTTCAACCCTCTCTTAACACATAGCTCCTTGCTGTTCTTAGAGAGAAAACTAAGATAAAGAAATGATAAACAAGCAACTATAACAAATCGAGTTGTTTAAGTGTTGCCAATGTAGATCAAGATGAAGTCAAGCCTTGAATGCTCTTTAGTGCTCTTCAAGCTACTTCTTCCCTTCTTCAATGAGCGGATCCAGTGATAGAGTAGAGTTGGTGAATCTTTGAATCCAACTTGAAAGCTCTTTTAGGTAGGTAGGTAAATGACTTGAAAGCTCTTCAATGTCTCAAGATAATTCTATAATAAAGCTCTAATCATTGTTTAATCCTTTAAAAATAATCCCTTTTATAGTTTTCCAAGAGATATGGCCATTGTAGGGCATAGGAATTCATGAAATAGCTGTTGGAGATGAATTGGAGTTCAAAATTCAACTTCAGCAACTAATCATTGGAGTGCAGAAAATGGCTCCACGAGTCGGCTCGAGGTCTACGAGTTGGCTCGAAGTCTCAGACAGCCCAAAATGAAACTCTGTAAGAGTTGGCTCTTCAATCTGGTGTCGGCTCTTACTCAAGTCTTCAATGACTTCAAAAGATCTATTTTGCTGGAGTCGGCTCTTGCAATAGGAGTCTGCTCTAAGTCTCTGTTTACTAAAAACATATCTTCTGGAGGAGTTGGCTCTTGGGACAAGAGTCGGCTCTTGATACTAAAACTCAGAAAAAACAATTTTCGTGCCATGCCACAAGGAGTCAGCTCTTGATCCATGAGTCAGCTCTTTCAATTCTTCAAAAATGCTTCAAGCTTTCCAAAAGTCTTTAACATTGAATGAAATAGAAGCTAATCTACATACTCTTTAATTTTTATAATTTTCATCTCATTTAACAAGATTACAAGTGATGCGGCGATGGCGGACACGAAGAAACCTGGGGTTATTTGGAAATGGGAAAACCTAAAGCATACCAAGGATCGTGGGAGGGCTAAGAAGCCTCCCGGGACTAGGATAGGACGACCATGAAAATCCTAAAATAGCCAGACTCTTTTGATTTTCAGTTTTCGTGGCAGAGGTGGCAAAGGAAGGATGGGGATGGGAGACAGGGGACTGGAACTTATGGACCTTGGGGCTCATCCTAACGAAGAGACCTCTCACCTCTAAGGTATTACGCCCTCCTCGATACTTGGAGGCACTAGGATGAATCTCAAGGTGACGAGGGGAAAAGGAAGAGACATGAAGATGGGAGAAAAGAATGGGATACCTGGGGCCTCACACCCCTCGACATCCCGAAGGACGAAGGCAAGTTGGGGCCTCACACCCCTCGATGTCCCGAAGGACGAAGGCAAGTTGGGGCCTCACGCCCCTCGACATCCCGAAGGATGAAGGCAAGTTGGGGCCTCACACCCCTCGACATCCCGAAGGACGAAGGCAAACGGGCCTCAACCCAAAACAACACACAAGTGAAAAAAAACACTCTAAAAATTCATTTTCATCAACTGCTTTATTACAAAAGGAGTATGGGTATTTATAAATGCCCAAATCCCTTTTGAAATTCAAAAATAAAATCCCCTGAAATCCTCCCTTGATTTTGAATTCAAATTCAAAATCAAAAATCCTAAATTTCCCAAATTACATTCATTAAAAAAAATTACCAAATATATCTCGTTTATTCGAAATTTGAAATCCCTCCCCGCTTTGAAAGTCATGCCGCTCCAAAAATTGTACAGCCTCCTTCCAGTTGCTTTGAGAAGCGTGTAGAGGCTCCTTGGGATGCTTTGAGAGGCATGCAGGTCCTTCTTCTTGGCCGAGCAACAGGGAGGGAAAAAACCAAACTCCGGTCGGCTGGGGGGGGGGGGGGCCGGCGGGCGGCAGCACGACCGGCGGGCGGTGGTGGCGGGGCGGCGGCCAGGTGCGGACGGCGACGCAGGAGTGGGATGGCCGCACGGCATGCACAAGCATCCATTCATCTTCCCACGGGTGTGGGCGGCGACGGACCCCACCGGCGGCCGGCGAGCGGCGGGGACGGTGGCGAGCAGCAGGCCGGCGGCGGGCAGCAGGCCGGTGGCGGCGCAGGGTGACACTGCGATGGTGTCACGTGGGTGCACGGGACTGATGGACGCCTCCCACGTTCGTTCGTCTTCCCACGGGCATGGGCGGCGACGGACCGGGCCGTCGGCCGGGCGGGGGCCTGCGGGCGGTGGGGACGGCGGTGGGCAGTAGGCCGGTGGCGGCGTAGGGCGGCATGGCGGTGGCGTCATGCGGGGGCACGGGATGGACGGACGCCTCCCGCGTCCGTTCGTCTTCCCACGGGCGTGGGCGGTGACGGACCGGGACGGCGGCCGGGCGGGGGCCGGCGGGCGGCGGGGATGGTGGCGAGCAGCAGGCCGGTGGCGGTGCAGGGCGGCACGGCGGTGGCGTCACGCGGGCGCACGGGATGGATGGACGGACGCCACCCGCGTCCGTTCGTCTTCCCACGGGCATGGGCGGCGGCGCCAGTTTCTCCGGTGAGGGCGGGGGCCGGCGGGTGTCGGCGGCAGACAGGCGGGGCCGGCGGGGGGTCGGACAGCCCAGATGGGGGAGGGCGGAAAGGGGGTGGCTGCTAGGTTTTAGAAAAGAATACGAACAAGTGGGAGGAGTTTGATGATGGAATAAGCTGGGAATATGTTGCCCAGAAATGGAGCCCAAGAGGGGGGGGGGTGAATTGGGTCTTTAAAAAATTTAACACAATAAAGTGAAGGTCTAGTGGTACTTGTGAGCAATAATAAATTAGATGCAAGATGATAGCAATTAATTAAAGAATACGAGAGGAAAAGAGCAATCACACACAAACACAAGGTTTATAGTGGTTCGGTGCAAACCTAGCACCTACATCCACTCCCCAAGCCACCCTTGGGAATTCCACTATAATCCACACCAGATTATAGTTGACTTGTTTTTCACAAGGCTCACAAGTCAAAACCTAAGTTGGTTTTATCACCTAGGCTCACCAACAAACCTAAATACTTGTTTTGTCTTCGGGCTCACAAGTTAACCCTAGTTGGTTTTAACACTTTGGCTCACCAACAAACCACAATAACCTTCTTTCAAGACACCCTTGAAAGCAAGGTTAAAGCACAATAAAATAGATATAAAATTTAAAAGCTACAACAAACTCTCTTCAAGAGTAGATTGAAATCTTTGAAGCCCAAAGGATGCTTTGACTTCACTCTTCTTCAAGTTGCCTCATTTTGGAATGTAGTAAAGTTGAGCTAGTAGGCTTTTTCAGTGGAATCAAACTGGAAGAGGCTTTTGATTTGAAGTTTGGAGAGAATATTGGCTTTTTGGCTTTTGAGTGGACTTGAATGCTCTTGAATAGACTTCTCTCTTCTTTTCTTTTCTTTTCTTCACTTCTCTTCTCATCTCTTCTTTTAAAATGAGGTTGGTGGAGATTAAATACACCAAAAACCTTCTAAAAATGATTTGTGACCGTTGGAGCATTGGAAATAGTCGTTTGAAGCTTGAAAACCAGTTTTTGCAAGCTAGAAAAATAGATCCGTTAGAGCTGTCAGGCTGCAAGTGTCGACACTTGGCTGTCAGGTGTCGACACTTCGCTGTCAGGTGTCGATACTTGATTTCTGGGAGTCGACACATGAACATTCAAGTGTCGACACTTGACACAAAAATCCTTGAACCAACAAAGTTCTGTATTTTCAAAAATCTCAGGCCTTGAGTCGATACTTGGAACCTAAGTGTCGACACTTGGTGTCGACACTTGAATATAGGTGTCGACACTTGGCATGCCAAGGATTTTTGTCCGTGCCAAATGCTGAAGTGTCGACACTTGACTGTCCAGGTATCGACACTTGAGACTGAAAACATCCAGATTCAAGTGTAAAAGCCTCAAAATCAAAAATAAAGTTCATGAATGCATAAACACATAATAGTTAAGTAAT
This sequence comes from Areca catechu, assembly GCA_021397845.1. Classification (NCBI taxonomy): domain Eukaryota; kingdom Viridiplantae; phylum Streptophyta; class Magnoliopsida; order Arecales; family Arecaceae; genus Areca; species Areca catechu. Next base: position 49,910,974 of record CM038038.1, read on the forward strand.
TATAAGCCCTTTTTCAATGATGTGGATGCCCGGATATGTAAAAATTGCTCCGTGCCATTGCATGCCATACACCATAAGTTTTTAGAATTTTGAGGTGCTTTCTTCCTGAAAACTTACAACTTGAAATCCTCATTAGAATACAATATGTACTCAATATTTTGTTATTCATCAAAATCACTGGGTGGAGCCAACAATCTCCTCCTTTTTGATGATGACAAAACCTTGAGAAAAAGAGACAATATAGTTCAAACTTTAACCATTTAATTTATAGATATGAATTTGAGTCACAATAGAGGCAACAACTTTATAGATAGGAGAAAACAATCTTCCCCTTAATTAGATACTTCTTATTAAGGTAAACTTCAAAGATTCTTGCAAGGTGAAATCAATATAATCAATATAATACACCTTTTTCTCAATAAAAATCAATATTCTTGTTCTTCATAAAATCAAATACTTGTTCTCCATAAAATTAAAATCATTACTTGTTCTCCCCCTTTTTGTCAATCATAAGAAAAGGGAATAACCTCCCCCTCACAATTAACATGGATACAGAAAGAGAGTAGAGAAACAAATATCAGAGCTGAAATTATGCTAATATCAAAGAATATCTGAGTTAAAATATATCATTATAACGAGTATCAGAGCTAAAGAATGATAAACTGAAGCACAAAATTTTCAAGATAACAAGGTACTGAACAAAAACACATATATATATATGAGATAAATTTTCAGTACAAAAGAGCTGAAACATACAAATATAAATAGAGTCAATTAAGTATGAAACATACAAAACAAGATCTGAAACAGACATCTGTGAGGCTAATCCTCATCAGATGGAACATCAAGACTGAAAGGAGCACTAATCCTAGATTTGATGGCTTAAGCCCTAGGAGGTGCTAAAGCTCTAAGACTCCTGGTACGGCCGGCAGGGCCAAAAGTGGGTACAACCCTAGAAGATCTGGTAGAAGGAGGTGAAAGACGATCAGCTGGCTCAACAGGATCCGGAACGAAGTCAACTAGTGCAGTAGAAGGAGCAGGTGTAGTAGGAGGATCTCGACTGACCACCTCATAAGCATCAGCTCCGCCTACACTATCGCTGTCAGTGCCCACTACCTCAGTGGCTCGGTCAACATCCTGATCACCTCCGTCAGCAAAATCAGCATGGTCGCTCTGGTGATCGCCACCGTCATCATCATCATCATCGTCATCATCATCATCATCAGATCGAGCAAGTACAGGTGCAGCAGGAGGTATAAGTGATCTTAGAAGACTCTCAAGGCATGTAAATCCCTCCTCCATGGATCTGCGAATCTCATCATGCTCCGAGATAGTCTGTGCTCGTAGAAGCTCGACCTCGCTATGCAGCTGAGTCACCTCACCTCTGATCTGTGTGAACTGTGCCCTGGCATGCTCCTCAAAAGATAATCCGGTAGATGGAGGTGGAGGAGCTGAAGTGTCAGGCGACAGGTGCTCTGCCTGTGTCGATGGCATATCTATTGGAGGAAGAACTGCTGGCTCAGATGGTCCAGCCTCAGCCTCTCAAATCTCATCCTCCTCATCTGGCTCCTGGCCAGACTCTTTCTGAACCCATCGACCTCCAACCATCCTGAATCACATCCGGTGTAGTGACCTCTCATCATATACATCTGTGTGTAGTATCTCTTTAGGGATCTCCGCCTCCAATGATACTCCACAAGCTCTGAAAAGATGGGTCAATGCCATCCTGTATGGCAAACAGTGTCGGCGTTGAGTGGCAGCATCATGCATCTGTGAAAGCATCAAGGCGGGTATATCAATCTGTCTCCTCTCGATCAGACTGGTCATCAACATGAGCTCTCTCTCGGTGATGAAATCGAATCTGCCAGTCTTCGGTAGAAGAATCCGTGTGGTAATATGGTGCAGCAGTCGCATCTCTAAAGATAACTGGTTCACGGTAACCACTGAGATATCGCGAACATTTTCTCGCTCAAGGATGCATCTGAAAGCCACCTCTCTATCATCAACAGAAAATGCACAGACTCCTCTCCGGGGTATCTCCCATACTCGGCTCAGCAGCTCATCAGTCAAAGAAATCTGTGTACCCCTGACGGATGTCGTCCATAAAAGTCGTCGATAGTCCAGTGCACCGTAGAACTCCCTCACCAGGTGAGGATAGTATCTCTCCTGCATGGTGCAGAAGGGTACTAGTCCTGCATCTATGAGTATCTCCCTAATGCCAAAGTGGTGCCTGTCGAAACACTGAAGATCAACTCTCCTCCCTGAAGCTACAGACTTTCCTGCCATCCTCTCTGCAGGGGGGAGCTCGGAGTGGCTGACTGCTCTGCTATGCGGGATCAAATCTGGCCTTCGACCTCCTCTCAGTACCCTGACTAGGCCTCGCCCTAACTGCAAGTCTCTTCCTAGGACCCATATCAGCTAACTGACCAGGAAGAATGAAGAAGGGTTTAGAACAAAGGACTGGCTATAGGTTGAGATTAGAGTTCAGATAGGTTTCGAAAACCAGAATCAATAAGTTTTGATCAAATGACAAAATTTTTGAGCAAAGTTTGTAGAAAAAACTTGTGTTAGGTGGAACACATTTGAATCCCAAAAAGAATTATTTTTGTAAGGTCTAAAAATCAAAAACCATGGGATTTGGGTTTTAATCACTTAGGATTTTTGTAAATAGGCAAAAATGTTGCAAATGTATTACTAAAAACCTTTCTAAATCATCAATAAATGGATTTAGTACGCTTAAATTAGATGAAAACCCAATTTATTTTGCCCAAAATTGATGAAACAGTGATTTTTGTAAAAAAGGGTTGAATAACGCCCAAAAGATGAGGAAAATCCGAGAAAAACAAATCTAAAACATGATTCCCTCAAATGGAGTTTTAGAAATTCACTAAAACATGCAAAAATCTGGTTAGATTCAAGAAAAATGTTCGGAAAACCTAAAACATGATCGTTTGGTTTGAAAACAATAAAATTAAAAACATAGAAAAATAAAAACGAAATTAGAGAGGGAAGATACCTGATTTGTGAAGGATTGAGGGGTGAAAGGATGGATTTGGACAGGGGGGACCACTGTTCCAAGAAATTTGGGGGAAGAAAATTTTCAAAAAACCCTTTGTTCGGTCCATTTAAAACAGTTTAGATTCGCAAGTGTCGGCACTTCGGATTTGTCAAGTGTCGACACTTGGTCAGGTGTCGACACTTGACACTTTCCAAGTGTCGACACTTGGCCAAGAAAATTCGAGAAATTCCGAAAAAAAATAGGAAAAATTTTGACAAAATTCTTGGGGTTTTAAACAATAGGTTTTGAGCTTTAGGACTTAGGTAAAATGATACTAAGAGAGTCCTAGGAGAATGGATCAATGACACCTAACTCTCTTCTAATCAAACAGAACCTATCCTCACTCAAAGGCTTTGTAAACACATCAGCTAACTGATCATTAGTACAAACAAAATCAAGAATTACATTAGAGTTTTGTACATGATCTCTTATGAAATGATGTCTTATTTCAATATGTTTACTTCTTGAATGTTGCACAGGATTTTTAGATAGGTTGATTGCACTAGTATTGTCACATCTTATGGGTGTCTTAGTTAGTTTAATGCCAAAATCTTCGAGTTGTTGTTTGATCCAGAGGATTTGAGCACAACAGCTCCCAACTGCTATGTATTCGGCTTTTTCCGTAGATAGAGAAATTGAGTTCTGTTTCTTGCTACTCCAGGAGATCAAATTTACTCCAAGAAACTGACAGGTTCCACAAGTACTTTTACGATCAAGTTTATACCCAGCAAAATCAGCATCAGAATAAGCAATTAAATCAAATGAAGATTTTCTAGAGTACCATAAACCAATTCCAATTATACCAGATAGATATCTAAGTATGCATTTAACAGCCAAAAGATGAGACTCTTTAGGATTGGACTGATATCTAGCACACATACAGACACTAAACATGATATCTGGCCTACTGGCAGTAAGATATAACAATGAACCAATCATGCCACGATATAATTTTTGTCTATTGACTTACCTGATTCATCCTTGTCAAGTCTACATGTGGAGCTCATAGGGGTACCTAATGGCTTAGTGTTCTCCATCCTAAACTTCTTGAGTATTTCTCTTGTGTATTTTGTTTAGTTGATGAAGATCCCCTCTTTGGTTTGCCTTATCTGGAGTCCGAGGAAGAAATTCAGTTCTCCCATCATGCTCATCTCGAACTCACCCTGCATTAGACTTGCAAAATCTTGACAAAGAGATTCATTAGTAGCACCAAATATTATATCATCAACATAGATTTGTACTACTAAGAGATCATCATTCTTTTTCTTTAAAAACAATGTTTTATCTACATTACCTCTAGTAAAATTATTTTTCAGCAAAAAGGAGCTTAAACATTCATACCAAGCTCTTGGAGCTTGTTTTAATCCATATAAGGCTTTATGAAGTTTATAAACATAATTTGGAAATTCAGAAATTTCAAAACCAGGGGGTTGTTCAACATAAACTTCTTCTTTAATTAATCCATTTAAAAAAGTACTTTTAATATCCATCTGATACAGTTTAAAGTTCATGAAACAGGAAAAAGCCAACAATAGCCTAATTGCCTCAAGTCTAGCCACAGGAGCAAAGGTTTCATCAAAATCTATCCCTTCCTCTTGATTGTATCCTTTGGCAACTAGTCTAGCTTTATTTCTAATTACTATTCCATTTTCATCAAGTTTATTTCGAAAAACCCATTTTGTGCCAATAATTGATGTGTTTGAAGGCCTATCTACCAGTGTCCAAACATTGTTCCTTTTAAATTGATTAAGTTCATCTTGCATAGCATTTATCCAATTACTATCACATTCAGCTTCCTCAATAGTTTTAGGTTCAATTTGAGACACAAAAGCTAAGTAATCACAGATATTTCTAAGAGATGATCGAGTACTTACACCTTTAGATGGATCACCTATAATTAGTTCTTTTGGGTGTCCATGAGCATACCTCCATTCTTTTGGTAAAGGATCAACAATTGATGTATCTTCATCACCTTGTGCTTGATCTCCGTCAGTGTTTTGATCATCATTCTGTTCCTTGGTAAGTCCTTCATTGTTGTTTATTTTTTCAGTTTTCTTGTTACCTGATTCATCAAAAAGTACATCTTCTTTTCTTGAAGATTTTTGGTTAGTTTCATCAAATACTACATGAATGGATTCTTCAACAACAAGTGTCCTTCTGTTGAAGACCCTGTATGCCTTACTAGATGTGGAGTAGCCTAGAAAGACTCCCTCATCTGATTTGGCATCAAATTTACTTAGATTATCTTTACCATTGTTTAAGATGAAACAACGGTATCCAAAAACATGAAATAACGGATTGAAGGTTTTCTGCCCTTCCAAAGCTGATAAGGGGTTTTCTTTAAAATCGGTCGAATTAAAACACGATTTAAAATATAGCATGCAGTATTTATGGTTTCCGCCCAAAAGTATCTAGGTAAATCATTTTCACAAAGCATGGTGCGTGCCATTTCTTCAAGAGTTCTATTTTTTCTTTCTACTACCCCATTTTGTTGAGGTGTCCTAGGTACAGAAAAATTATGATTAATTCCATTTTCAATACAGAATTTATTAAAATCGGCATTTTCAAATTCAGTTCCATGATCACTTCTTAAAGAAATTACTGAAACACCTTTTTTATTTAAAACTCTTTTGTGAAATCTTATAAATTCAGAAAACGTTTCATCTTTATGTGCTAAAAACATGACCCAAGTAAAACGTGAGAAATCATCTACAATGACTAGACCAAACTTCTTACCTCCCAAACTAGATGTTCTAGTAGGCCCAAAGAGGTCCATATGAAGCAATTCCAAAGGTCTAGATGTAGAGATTACTCCTTTAGGTTTGAAAGAAGATTTTGTTTGTTTTCCAAGTTGACATGTACTGCAAATCTTATCTTTATCAAAATTGAGTTTAGGCAAATCTTTTACTAAATTCTTTTTGCTAAGTTTTGAAATTAAATGCATGCTTGCATGTCCTAGTCTACGATGCCAAAGCCAACTAGTTTTATCGATCTTGGCTTCCATTGCCACTAGATATTGACCTTTCTGAATAGGGAGATCATCAAGATCAACCATATAAATATTGCCATGCCTATGACCGATGAACTTAATGCCATTGTCATCTAGACTAGAAACAATGCACAAAGAAGATTCAAAAACAACTTTAAAATTTTTGTCACAAAATTGACTAATACTAAGCAAGTTATGTTTTAATCCATCAACATATAAAACATTATCAATATAAGAGGTAGGGGTGATATGGATTTTACCAATACCGATGATTTTGCCCTTTCCATTATCACCAAAAGTGCCACCATTTTGATATGTAAGTGATGAGAACTGCTCCACATCTCCTGTCATATGCCTTGAGCAACTGCTATCAAGGTACCACATTCTTTTCTTGTTGGTTGCAAGGCATACCTGCAATAAAGATCAAGTGGAGACTTTAGGTACCCAAGTCATCTTGGGTCCTTTTTGGTTAGTGGCATTGGTTCCTTTTGGAACCCAAACTTTCTTAGTGTTCCTTAATTTTCTTTTATTGCACATATAAGATTTATATCCTTTAACACCACAAGTATAGCATGTAATTGATGAAGATGCAGGCACAAAGAAATTTTTAAAGAGTTTCTGTTTCTTGTGAGTTCTGAATCCTAATCCAGCTTTGTCAAATACTGCTCTTTGGTTATTTAATAGTAAATTTAACTTTTCAGAACTGTAAGTAAATTTTTCAATAAAAGGCTTTAGTTTATCGATTTCCTCCTTATATCTTTTGTTTTCCATTAAAATTTCTTCGTTTTGTCTTGACAATTTTTTATTTGAAAGTAAGTTACTTTTCTTTTCAAATATATTCTTTTCATTTTCAAGAGCCATAATCTTATCATTTAAATTTTTGTTTTTATTAGAAGGTGTTCATTTTCATTTGTAAGGTTGTTGTTTGTTTTAGCTAGTTCCAGATTTTGCTTCTTTAAGTCTTTATGTTTTGACTTTAATTTTTGAAATTCTATGACTAGTTTATCAAAAATTTCATGAAGCTCATCAAAAGATATTTCATTTTCAGTTTCAGAGCATACCTCTTCTTGATCGGCCATTAGACAGAAATTTGTTACTTCCTGTTGTTCTTCCTCAGAGCTGAAGTCTTCACTTTCACTCCAGGTTGCCATCATGGCCTTCTTTCTTAGCTTTCTTCTGCTTTTCTTTAGTAAGGGGCAGTCTACCTTGAAATGCCCTGGCTTCTTGCACTCAAAACATGTGGGATGCTCCTCCTTCTTTTCCTTATCTTTTTCTTTACTCGGCTCACCTTTCAGAGGTTTCTTTTTGTAATTGAATTTCTTTTTCCTCATAAACCTTCTGAATTTTCTTGCTAACATAGCTGTTTCATCTTCTTCGTCATCCTCTTCAGAGTCTTCGCTCGAGTCTTCTCTGGTAGTAGATTTGAATGCTATTGTCTTTTTTTTTTATCCACCTCTCCGTTCTTCTGTTTGAGGGATAGTTCATATGTCATCAGGGAATCCAACAGTTGTTCCTGCGGGAGAGTGTTGACATCTTTTGCTTCTTTAATTGTAGTGACCTTTGCATCCCATGAAGCTGGTAGAGACTTGAGAAGTTTATTCACAATTTCACCGTTAGAAATTATTTTTCCTAAACTTCTCATGCCATTCACAATGTTTGTGAACCTAGTATACATTTCACTGATAGACTCAGTAGGTTCCATTTTAAACATTTCATATGTGTGAATTAGCATGTTAACCTTGGTGGTCTTCACTTGGTGTGTACCCTCATGGGTAACCTCAAGTGTATCCCAAATCTCCTTTCCGGAGAGACAGTTTGATATTCTATTAAACTCACTAGGATCAAGAGAGCAAAATAAAAGGTTCATTGCCTTAGCATTAAGCTCAATTTGTTAATGTCATTCTCGTCCCAATCATCTTCCATTTTAGGGGTGAGAATGCCATTAATCATCATTGTAGGCTGATGAGGACCTTTTACTATTGTTCTCCACAAATTATAATCAAGTGCTTGTATAAATATGCGCATGCGTGTCTTCCAGTATGTGTAATTTGTGCCATTAAAAAGTGGGGGTCGGTTTGAAGCTTGACCTTCAACAATACCCATGCAAATTGGGGCTGCCATGATCTTTACTCAAGATCCTTGGACCTACAAGAGAGTACCGGAGCTCTGATACCACTTGTTGCCCAGAAATGGAGCCCAAGAGGGGGGGGGTGATGGGGGACCCGAAACCTATCCGGGTTTCACCTTTCATTTTTTTTAGAATTTTAAAAAGATTTTTAGAGTTTTTGTATTTTAGTTATTCCCGCTATTCCACCTATTCCCTTTATTCCCATGTTATCCCAATGTGATTCCAACTTTATTCCAGGTTATTCTTATCTCTTTCAACCACCAGAAAAAATCATAGAGGCCTTTTTTTTCCGATTTTTTTTGCCCCACCGGTTCGCGATCTGCCGTGCCTGACCCCCGCCTCTGCCGACCGCCCGCCGGCGCTCCGCCGATCCGTCGCCCTGCCGCCCCGCCGGCATCCTTGGGCCTTATGCCCGTGGGAAGTCCTGCGGTTCGTGGAAGACCAACGGTCGCCCACGGCCGTCGCCACCGTTTCGCCGCCTGGCCGCCGCGCCACCCAGCCGCTGCCGCCCGCCCGTCGGCGTGTCGCCGATCCGCCGCCCTGCCGCCCCGCCGGCAACCCCGACGCCTCACACCCGTGGGAAGTCCTGCGGTCCGTGGAAGACCAACGGTCGCCCACGGCCGCCGCCGCCATTTCGCCGACTGGCCGCCGCGCCACCCCGTCGCTGTCGCTCGCCCGCCGGCACGCCGCCGATCCGCCGCCCTGCCGCCCCGCCGCCCCGCCGGCAGCCCCGACGCCTCACGCCCGTGGGAAGTCCAGCGGCCATGGAAGACCAACGGTCGCCCACGACCGCCGCCGCCTTTCGCCACCTGGCCGCCGCCGTCCGCCCGCCGTCGCGCCACCAGGCCGCCCCGCCGCCGCCCGCTGGGCCGGGTGCCGAAGGTCCAGGTGCCCTGTTGCTCGGCGGTGAAGGACCTTCCGCATGCTTTTCAGAGCAGGCAAATGAAGCTTCTGCATGCTTCTCAAAGCGGTTGCCAAAGGTCCAAGTGCCCTGTTGCTCGGCCGTGAAGTAGCTTCCGCATGCTTTTCAGAGCAGCCAAATGAAGCTTCTGCACACTTCTCAAAGCGGTGGAAGAAGAGTTGATTTGCACGATTTTTGGAGTAGCACGAGTTTCAAAGCGGAGGGGATTTCAAAATTCAAATAAACGGGATTTATTTGGTAATTTTTTTTAATAAATGTAATTTGGGAAATTTGGGGATTTTGATTTTGAATTTGATTTCAAAATCAAGGGAGGATTTCAGGGGATTTTATTTTTGAATTTCAAAAGGGATATGGGCATCTATAAATACCCATACTCCTCTTGTAAAAAAAAACAGTTGAATGAAATTTTTTAGTGTTCTTCCAGTGTGTGGTTCTGGGCTGAGGCCCTTCTTTTTCCTTCGTCCTTCGGGACGTCGAGGGGTGTGAGGCCCCAAGTATCTCCTTTCTCCCTCCCACCTTCGTGTCTTCCCCTCATGGTCTTGAGAACCATCCTAGTGCCTCTAAGTACTGAGGAGGGCGTAATGCCTTAGAGGTGGACGGTCTCTTCGTTAGGGTGAGTCCCAAGATCCATGAGTTCTCCCCCCCCCTGTCCTTCGTGACCTTGATATCCATCCTAGCGCCTCTAAGTATTGAGGAGGGCGTAATGCCTTAGAGGTGGACGGTCTCTTCGTTAGGATGAGTCCCAAGGTCTAGGAGTTCTCCCCCACCCCCGTCCTTCGCGACCCTGAGATCCATCCTAGCGCCTCTAAGTATTGAGGAGGGCTTAATGCCTTAGAGGTGGACGGTCTCTTCGTTAGGATGAGTCCGAAGGTCTAGGAGTTCCCGTCCCAGCCTCCCATCCCCATCGTTCCTTCGCCATCTCCGCCAAGAAAAAAAATTTAAAAAAACCAAAAGAGCCCAGTCATATTAGGATTTTCAGGGGTCGTTCTATCCTAGTCCCGGAGGCTTCTTAGCCCTCCCATGATCCTTGGTTTGCTTTAGGTGTTTTTCCTCTTTTCAAAATAACAATAGGTTTTCTTCGTGTCCTTCATCCTACATCAATTTGGTATCAGAGCTAGCAGCGGGCTAGGATTTGCTTAGTCCTCGAACTCAACGGAGTCGAGTTCTTCGTGCTATAGGAGAATGATGGGGGACCCGAAACCTATCCGAGTTTCACCTTTCATTTTTTTTAGAATTTTAAAAAGATTTTTAGAATTTTTGTATTTTAGTTATTCCCACTATTCCCACTATTCCCTTTATTCCCATGCTATCCCAATGTTATTCCAACTTTATTCCAGGTTATTCTTATCTCCTTCAACCTCCAGAAAAAATCATAGAGGCCTTTTTTTTTCAATTTTTTTTGCCCCACCGATCCGCGATCTGCCGTGCCCGACCCCCGCCTCTGCCGACAGCCCGCCGGCGCTCTGCCGATCCGTCACCCTGCCGCCCCGCCGGCATCCTTGGGCCTCACACCCGTGGGAAGTCCTGCGGTCCGTGGAAGACCAACGGTTGCCCACGGCTGCCGCCACCGTTTCACCGCCTGGCCGCCGCGCCACCCCGCCGCTGCCGCCCGCCCGCCGGCACGCCGCCGATCCACCGCCTTGCCGCCCCACCGGCAGCCCTGATGCCTCATGCCCGTGGGAAGTCCAGCGGCCGTGGAAGACCAACGGTCGCCCACGACCGCCGCCTGGCCGCCGTGCCACCTCGCCGCCGCCGTCCGCCCGCCGTCGCGCCACCAGGCCGCCCCACCGCCGCCCGCTGGGCCGGGTGCCGAAGGTCCAGGTGCCCTGTTGCTCGGCCATGAAGGAGCTTTCGCATGCTTTTTAGAGCAGCCAAATGAAGCTTCTGTACGCTTCTCAAAGCAGTTGCCAAAGGTCCAAGTGCCCTGTTGCTCGGCCGTGAAGTAGCTTCCGCACACTTTTCAGAGCAACCAAATGAAGCTTCTGCACGCTTCTCAAAGCGATGGAAGAAGAGTTGATTTGCGCGATTTTTGGAGTAGCACGAGTTTCAGAGTGGAGGGGATTTCAAAATTTAAATAAACGGGATTTATTTGGTAATTTTTTTTAATAAATGTAATTTGGAAAATTTGGGGATTTTGATTTTGAATTTGATTTCAAAATCAAGGGAGGATTTCAGGGGATTTTATTTTTGAATTTCAAAAGGGATATGGGCATCTATAAATACCCATACTCCTCTTGTAAAAAAAAACAGTTGAATGAAATTTTTTAGTGTTCATCCAGTGTGTGGTTCTAGGCTGAGGCCCTTCTTTTTCCTTCGTCCTTCGGGACGTCGAGGGGTGTGAGGCCCCAAGTATCTCCTTTCTCTCTCCCACCTTCGTGTCTTCCCCTCGTGGTCTTGAGAACCATCCTAGCGCCTCTAAGTACCGAGGAGGGCGTAATGCCTTAGAGGTGGACGGTCTCTTCGTTAGGGTGAGTCCCAAGATCCATGAGTTCTCCCCCCCCTCCGTCCTTCGTGACCTTGATATCCATCCTAGCATCTCTAAGTATTGAGGAGGGCGTAATGCCTTAGAGGTGGGCGGTCTCTTCGTTAGGATGAGTCCCAAGGTCTAGGAGTTCTCCCCCACCCCCGTCCTTCGCGACCCTGAGATCCATCCTAGCGCCTCTAAGTATTGAGGAGGGCGTAATGCCTTAGAGGTGGACGGTCTCTTCGTTAGGATGAGTCCCAAGGTCTAGGAGTTCCCGTCCCAGCCTCCCATCCCCATCATTCCGTCGCCATCTCCGCCAAGAAAAAAAATTAAAAAAAACCAAAAGAGCTCAGTCGTTTTAGGATTTTCAGGGGTCGTTCTATCCTAGTCCCGGAGGCTTCTTAGCCCTCCCATGATCCTTGGTTTGCTTTAGGTATTTTTCCTCTTTTCAAAATAATAATAGGTTTTCTTCGTGTCCTTCGTCCTACATCACGGGGTGAATTGGGTCTTTAAAAAATTTAACACAATAAAGTGAAGGTCTAATTGTGCTTGTGAGCAATGATAAATTAGATGCAAGATGATAGCAATTAATTAAAGAATACGAGAGGAAAAGAGCAATCACACACAAACACAAGGTTTATAGTGGTTTGGTGCAAACCTAGCACCAACATCCACTCCCCAAGCCACCCTTGGGAATTCCACTATAATCCACACCAGATTACAGTTGACTTGTTTTTCACAAGGCTCACAAGTCAAAACCTAAGTTGGTTTTATCACCTAGGCTCACCAACAAACCTAAATACTTGTTTTGTCTTCGGGCTCACAAGTTAACCCTAGTTGGTTTTAACACTTTGGCTCACCAACAAACCACAATAACCTTCTTTCAAGACACCCTTGAAAGCAAGGTTAAAGCACAATAAAACAGATATAAAATTTAAAAGCTACAACAAACTCTCTTCAAGAGTAGATTGGAATCTTTGAAGCCCAAAGAATGCTTTAACTTCACTCTTCTTCAAGTTGCCTCCTTTTGGAATGTAGTAAAGTTGAGCTAGTAGGCTTTTTCAGTGGAATCGAACTAGAAGAGGCTTTTGATTTGAAGTTTGGAGAGAATATTAGCTTTTTGGCTTTTGAGTGGACTTGAATGCTCTTGAATAGACTTCTCTCTTCTTTTCTTTTCTTTTCTTCACTTCTCTTCTCATCTCTTCTTTTAAAATGAGGTTGGTGGAGATTAAATACACCAAAAACCTTCTAAAAACAGTTTGTGACCGTTGGAGCATTGGAAATAGCCGTTTGAAGCTTGAAAACCAGTTTCTGCAAGCCAGAAAAATAGATCCGTTAGAGCTGTCAGGCTGCAAGTGTCGACACTTGGCTGTCAGGTGTCGACACTTGGCTGTCATGTGTCGACACTTGATTTCTGGGAGTCGACACTTGAACATTCAAGTGTCGACACTTGATGCACAGGTGTCGACACTTGACACAAAAATCCTTGAACCAATAAAGTTCTGTATTTTCAAAAATCTCAGGCCTTGAGTCGACACTTGGAACCTAAGTGTCGACACTTGGCATGCCAAGGATTTTTGTCCGTGCCAAATGCTGAAGTGTTGACACTTGACTGTCCAGGTGTCGACACTTGAGACTGAAACATCCAGATTTAAGTGTAAAAGCCTCGAAATCAAAAATAAAGTTCATGAATGCAAAAACACATAATAGTTATGTAATTATAAGCCCTTTTTCAATGAAGTGGATGCCCGGATATGTGAAAATTGCTCCGTGCCATTGCGTGCCATACACCATAAGTTTTTGGAATTTTGAGGTGCTTTCTTCCTGAAAACTTACAACTTGAAATCCTCATTAGAATACAATATGTACTCAATGTTTTGTTATTCATCAAAATCACTGGGTGGAGCCAACAAAATAAAACGGGGATAAACCTGGAATAAAACAGGAATAAAAAGGATAGTTGGAATAGCAGGGATAAGAAAAATAAGAAAAACTAGAAAAAATTAAAAGAAAATCCAGATGGGTTTCGGGTCCCCCATCAAAAAGATTAATAAAACTAGGGCTTTTACAAGTTCAAGTTCATAAAACTTTATACAAAATTGCATTACCCTCAAGTCAGTTTGAAAACCATTTTAAACTATAGGTAACCAATTTCCTGCAAAACTTCTTAAACAATTTGAAAGAGTTAGTATCAAATACATGCTCCAATATTTTATGATCATCAAAATTATTCCAGGGGTCAACAGGTTTGCCTTGTTTTGTAGCTATGAGGTTCAACTTTGAAGAACTCCTGGGGATGTCGAAGAAGAGGGCCCCTACTATGGGACCAGAAGGAGAGCCCTGGAGGAAAGCTCGGGAAGAGCCGGGGTAGAGGCCCGGCGAAGAGCCAAAGAGGAGGGGACTAGCCGCCATGCCAGCGGCAGTTGAATCAGGTGCCCCAATTTTGGCTTGCCAGCCTCGATGCGAGGCTAGAACCATGGAGGGGGCCCCGCCATCGACTCTGGTGGCCCCTCCGTGCACTGAAGACCCACCATAACCAGAAGTAGCAGAGGTGGTGGGATCAACTACCAACGAGAGGCCAACTCCATCGCCTAGAGCTGGAGCTACCGGTGACCGGTCGACCGGTGCAACAGCCTCGTCAGCGACCAATCTGGATCCCTATTAGCCATATGCAACGCCAAGCCAGGTGGTCAAGAAGCTCTCCATCTTCCTCCCCCGGGATGCCAAGATAACCCAAGATTGGTGGTTGGTAGAGGAAATTTTGAACTCCTTCGTCCAGTCGACGGATCACCAGGGTAGGATCGGGAGGCCATCGACGGAGCTTGCCACTAGGGTGCTCCCCCAGCTTATGTCAGTAAGTCAACTCCGAGGCCATTTCCCCATTTTCCTTTTCCCATAAGAAGTACTGACTGTCGTCTTTTGTGTAGGTGGTGGTCGATGTGCAGCTCCCATGGGACTCTTGTCAGGCATTGCTGAGGCGTGAGGACTGCCTTCACCTAGAGAGGGATGAAGCCCGGGGTCAAGCCACCGGGGCTCAAGAATTGAAAGGCCAACTGACCAGTTCCCGGGCGAGGGTGGCGGACCTAGAGAAGAAGTCTGCTGAGCTTGAGGAGGCCCTGAAGGAAGAGAAGGGGAGAGTTCCCTCAGGGCCAAAAAAGTGACAACCTTTAAGGTGTAGGTAGCCCGCCTGGAGGGGAGGGTGCAAACCCTCCAGGTATAGCTAGAGGAAGAAGCGGCATGAGCCGCAGCGGCGGCGAAGAAGGTTACGACTGCCATCGCTCTGATAGAGATGGCTAAGAAGGAAGTTGCCGAGGCCATCCCCAAGTTCATGGTATCCTAGGCCTTCAAGGACGAGGTTGCCAAAGCTGTGCTGGACTCCTACCACCAGGGATTCAGTGACTTCAAAGGCAAGGCCATCCGCCTCTTTGGATTGAAGGGGTTGGACAACATCCAGCACGCACTTCCATTCCCTGTGCGACCGAGTGCTCCTGCTGCCGAGGCAGAATCGAAGCTGGAGTCTGAGGTAGCCAAGGTCGAGGCCAAATCTAGAGTCACCCAGGATGCCCCTCAACTGGCTAAATTCACTCGCCGGCCAGGGAAGGAGCCGGTGATTGAAATGTAGGCCTTTTCTTTTTTCTTTTTGTAACCTATGCTTTTGGAAGGCTTCCCGGCTTGTCGGGAGCCTTCATAGGATGTAAAGAAAGTTTCATCAATGAAAACATCTTTTCTTTTTGACTGATGTTTCTCATTCACACTCTCTATTGTCTATCTTTTTTTTTGCTTGAAGTACTGATGTGGTAGGATCGCTAATGTGGAATCCCCCTTGGATCCAGTTGGCGATCGTGCTGGCAGATGTGCCACGTCGGTCCCTCTCTTTGAGATCCTCCACCGGGCGGCTCCCTCGAGGTCGAGCCTACCTTAGTTGAAGTTGAGCTCCCTCTCTTAGAGCTCCTTCATCTGGCAGCTCCCCCGAGGTCCAGTGGTGCGGGCACCAGAATCAGAAGAAGACTTCAGGGTTCCATTTGGATCTCTGAATGACCTTGCCCGAAGATTAGGGTTTGTAATAAGGGTTGACATGGTCAACCAGATTATTTTATTTCTTTGAGTCTGCATTTCATTTTGTCGAGTCATGTTGACTTGGTCTAAGTCCAAGTCAAGTCCTGGTTGGCGCCATTCCCTAGGGCATCATTTTTTCTTCCAAGGCCAAATGCAAGTGGATGCCACACTCCTTGCCACACTCCCAGGACCAGTTGGCACCACATTTCATCCCAATGTCCCTAGTCCCCACGCCCAAGAGAGCAAGAAAAGTTTCTTAGGAGAAGTCAAGGAAGGCGCCCACAAGCTGCCAAAAGTAACCAAGCTAAAAGAGCAGGGGATTTTTCTTGGAGAGGACTTCAAGGTAGGCGCCCACACCTGCCTAAAGTACCTGGCTATGAATGGAAGGAGCCTAGTCTTGGGGAGAAAGACTAGGAGATGAGTATTTTCTTCCAAGAAAGAGCAAGTCATGGAAGGAAAACCCATGACTTAAGGAGAAGAACTAGGAGGTGCCCCACATACCTGCCATATGAAGCCATCACCTTGCATTTGAGGTCGCCCACTCCAAGGAAAGAAGCCTGGTCGGTCAAGGGAAAGTTTTTCATGCTTAGGATGAATGTTTGTCTCACATGGGAAGTAGTGTAATTTTGTTTCTCTTGCAAGGTCTATATATAGGACCCTTATGTAATCTTTTGATTAGAATGAGTAAATGAAATCTTTTCTTGTGTTGAGCAACCTTATGTTCTCTTCTTCCACACTTTTTTGAGTGTTGACCTCCATGAGGGAGTAAATGCGGGTTCCATTGGAGCCTTGAGGAGGTGAGAGATCTCCAAAGTTACCAAAACCCTGCCCCACTTTCATCCCTGGCCGCCAACCCTAATTTCCTTTCATCATCCTAGCCGCCAACACCCAAATTCCTAAACCCTATTCCCACTTCATTCAAGGCTGCCATCTCCTTCTCCAAGCCACCGCCCACTATATCAAGCCCTAGGTCCTTTTCATCTGCAAGCCGCCGCCCTACCAGCCAAACCCTAAATCCATTCCATCTTCCACCGCCACCTCCATACTCTTCCCTCATCTTCAAAGTTCGAGCAGTCCGGAGCTATCCCAGGTAAAGGTCTCTTCCTTGAGTTTCTTACATCCTTATCTTGTTCTTCATCCTTTCTAGATCCAGAGTACGAGAAGAAGGCCAACCTTGCCATAGGACTACAATCCGAGGATCCATTGCGAAGATACCCCATCTCCAAGGATCCTACAATCTGCTCGGGAGTGTCCTTCAATTGAAGTAAAGAGAGATATCACAGTTAGGTATAAAACCTTCTCTTCTCTCTTCGTCTGTTTCTTGAAACAGAAGTAAACCCTAGGTCTGGGGGTTTCTCAATCCCCAGCGATCCTACTTCTTTATTACTCTGATAATCTACTCTTTTGAATTGTGCTTCTTTCAGTGCATATTTTCTTTCAATATTAGTTAGCCTTTTTTTTGAGTCAAGCCAACTTCTAACAAAAAAAAAAAAAAAAGTCTTAATTTACTTCCGCATCGCATCATCTTATTTGTTCTGCATCATTTTTGGTATCAGAGCCCTGTCTAGGGTTCTTGCTTGTTTGATTATTTTTTCGTTCCTTTTTACTTTTGCTGCCTGGAGTAGACTCCCCTAATTGTCTAGTCCTAGGAACAAGCAAGACGCAAGCCTCCTCGTCCCATTCCACGGGGTTCCTAGGGCGTGTAGGGGTGCCGCTGGGTTATAACTTCTAGGCAGGGAGTGTAAACGAGACACACGTTCTGTTTTCTGCCAGTAACTTCCCTGTTATTTGAATTGTTTCTCCCTACAAAAAATTTCAAATTATGTAATTCTTGCTTCGCTGGAACCAGTATAATTGAAAGTAATTTACATAAAATTTTCATGATTTATTAATTTCTATAGATTTTCGGAGATCAATTTTACTGCTGTTCTACTTTTTTATTTTCTGCAAGCTATTTTTATTTGAGTGTGCATAAATTGAATCTATCTTAAGGGCACCGAAGTTGCAATATAAGGGGAGGATTGAGACCCTCTCCTTAGCCCAAAACCACCTCCCGTGCATTCGAACCTAAGCCTTTAATCTTAAAATTAATTAGACCTAATTTGCCCTAGTAGGCTAGGGACACCAACTGGTCGGGTCTAGGCTAGTGTTGAGTCAGTTTGTCTAGTTACTCTGTGTGTGCTTTGTACTCAGCGTCTAGAACGGTGGTTTAGGGATTCTATCCCGAAGGGCTTGTGTGCTGGTCCGCCTACCTGGCCAATCACTGATTGGTGTCTAGGATTGCAATTAGGGACCTAACACTCCCCTTACACCTGCCTGGCTGAGTCCCGAGTTACTATAGGCTAGCTTGACACTCTAATTGGGCATCTAGTTTGGGCTCTAGGTCTAGTTAGCCCGTAGTCATTTCAGTCGAGTCTCATTTGGTGTGCTTGCTTGCATCATCATGTCCACCCGGAACGGAGTACCCTACCAACCTGGTCAAACCCAACCTGATTTAGAGGCCATGATTAGAACTCTTACCGAAAGTATGACCAAATTGAGTCAGGATATGACTGATACTGTTGCCCAGTTTAGGGATCAAGTCCGTGAGGATCTTACCCAGCTTAGGGATCGAGTCCAAGTACTTGAGGAACCTAGACATCAGAATTGGACTCCTGACCTAGATTTTAATATGCCTCAACCTCACCCACACCAGGAGCCTAGAAGACCTTTATATAGAGATCCAGAACCTAATCATAGGAGGCCTGACCCAGAGCCTGAAGATAGAGATGATAGGTTCATCCGGAACATCAAATTAGATGCACCCACTTTTGATGGTAGCTTAAACCCTAAGGTGTATTCTGATTGGGAGGGTGAGATGGACCAGTACTTTGAGTGGTATACCATGTCTGAGGAAAGGAAGTTCAAGTTTGCCAAGATGAAGTTAGTGCGTCAAGCTAGGTTATACTGGGGGAACATTGAGCTAACCAGTAGGAGACGAAATGTTGAGCCCATAACCACTTGGCAAGGAATGAAAGAGAAGCTTAGAGATAAGTACCTACCCATTTCATACCAGCATAATCTGTTAGACCAATGGCAAACCTTGAAACAAGGGAACCGATCTATCTCGACTACATAGCCTCCTTTAATGAGTACTTGATGAGATGTGATGTGAGTGAAGCCCATGAGGTCACTTTATCTAGATTTAGGGCTGGACTTAGGGAAGACATTAAGAGGGAGTTGTTTCTGAGAGAGGTTACTGACCTAGACCTAGCCTATCAGATTGCACTGAACACTGAGAAATTTCAGAGAGGACCTATACCTTCGAGGGTTAGTGCCCCAATCCCAAGAAATGGACCTAGCCAAGTTACCCCTAGCAAACCTTTTCAGGGTATTCCCACCCCTAGGCCCGTGGACAAAGGTAAGGCACCTGACACTCAGAGAACCCCTAGTTCTAGTATCACCTATTTTAAGTGTCAGAAACCAGGTCATATCTCTAGCTAGTGTACAGCCATAGCCTGTTTTAAGTGCCATAGGGTAGGTCATGTTTCTAGCCAATGCCCACGTAGATCCCTTTACATAGAAGAGGGAGAGGAAGAGAATTCCGGGCCCAATGAGGAATTTGAAGAAGAAGTTTATGAGGCCGGAATGAACTTGGTTGATGAGTATGAAGGAGAGGAGGAACCCACAGAGTCTGACCAGTTAGGAGTTGTGAGATGCATCCTATCCCAGAGTAGAGTTCAGGAGGATTGGCGTAGGACTAACATCCTACAGTCTTTCCTTAAAATAGGGGATAAGGTATGTAAGATCATCATAGATAGTGGGAGCTGTGTGAATGCCATTTCTGCTAGCATTGTCAAAATGTTAGGCTTAACCACAATCCCCCACCCCAACCCCTATAAGGTTTCTTGGGTAGTAGACTCTACCTCTATACCCATCCAGTCTAGATGTCAGGTCCAAATCCAGATGCAATCCTATCAAGAGAAGATTTGGTGTGATGTCTTACCCATGGGGGTGAGCAGTATAATTCTTGGGAGACCTTGGTTATATGATCATGATGCCACCCTCTTAGGAAAATCCAATACCTGTGTCTTTAGTTTTAATGGAAAAAAGATCACAATCCATCAGTCCCTCCTAAGGACAAGGTAGCTAAAGGACCCAATAAGGTCAAAGAGATGAAGACTAGAGTGAACCTAATTAGTGCTAAGGATCTAGAACAAGAAATTCATAGTGGTTCACCCATTTAGATGTTGACTGCTAAGGAACTTAGGACTCCTACACCCTCAGAGCCTCCTCATGAAGTTAGGCCTTTGTTAGAAGAATTTGGAGATGTTTTTCCCGAGGATCTGCCAGACCACCTTCCACCTCTTAGGGATATCCAGCATTCCATAGATTTAATCCCATGAGCTACTTTACCCAACTTGCCCCATTATAGGATGAATCCATCTGAGCATGAGGAACTGCAAAAGCAGGTTGGAGAATTGTTGAGGAAGGGGTTCATTAGAGAGAGTCTTAGCCCTTGTGCAGTCCCTGCACTACTGTCCCCAAAGAAAGATGGCACGTGGAGGATGTGTGTTGATAGTTGTGCCATCAACAAAATCACAATCAAGTATAGGTTCCCCATCCCTAGACTAGATGACATGCTAGATATGATGGCCGGTGCAATGATTTTTTCCAAAATTGATCTCAAGAGCGGCTATCATCAGGTTAGAATTAGACCAGGGGATGAGTGGAAAACCGCTTTCAAAACTAAGGATAGTCTCTACGAATAGGTTGTTATGCCTTTTGGGTTGTCCAATGCCCCTAGTACTTTCATGAGGATTATGACCCAGGTGCTTAGAGCTTTCATAGGGAAGTTTGTAGTGGTCTATTTCGATGACATCCTGATCTATAGTAAGACCCCTGCAGACCACCTAGGCCACCTTAGACAAGTCTGCCAAGTTTTGAGGAATGATAGTCTCTACGGTAATCTCAAGAAGTGTGAATTCATGACTAGTAGAGTTATCTTCCTTGGTTTTGTAATAACCCCTGACGGCGTGGCTGCCGATCCAGAGAAGATTAGGTCCATTGTAGAATGTCCATAGCCAACCTGTGTGCATGAAGTTAGGAGTTTCCACGGCTTGGCTACCTTCTATAGACAACTCATCAAGGGGTTTAGTACTGCAGTTGCTCCTATCACAGACTGTATTAGGAAGGGAGAATTTTAGTGGACTAAAGCAGCCCATAAAGCCTTCCTAGATCTTAAGGATAGGATGACCCAGGCACCCATTTTGAGGTTACCCGACTTTTCTAAAGTATTTGAGATTACTTGTGATGCTTCAGGTGTAGGTATAGGTGGAGTCCTAAGCCAAGAGAATCATCCCATAGCATTCTTTAGTGAAAAACTTAATGATGCTAAGCTTAGGTATTCTACCTATTATAAAGAATTTTATACGGTAGTGCAAGCTTTGCGTTACTGGAGACATTATTTGCTACCGCAAGAATTTGTGCTGTTTTCGGACCATGAGGCTCTTAGATTCCTGAATTCCTAGAAGAAGCTTAACCCTAGGCATGCTAAGTGGGTAGAGTATATCTAGTCCTATACTTTTGTTTTGAAACATAAGGCTGGGACTGAAAATAAGGTAGCTGATGCCCTTAGTCATCGATCTTTGTTATTGAATTCTGTTAAGGCTGAAGTCGTAGGGTTTGAGCAGATCAAAGAGGAATATGAGTCGTGTTCGAATTTTAAGACTGTGTATCAGGATCTAGCTCAAGGACCATCTAGTGATCATAAGGATTATACCCTTTTAGATGGCTTTCTGTTCTTTAAGAATAGGTTTTGCATCCCTAGAACTTCTCTTAGGGAATTTTTGATTTGGGAAATTCATGCTGGGGGTCTAACAGGCCATTTTGGAAAAGACAAGACCACCTTGGCTGTTGAAGACCACTTTTTTTGGCCTAGCTTAAAAAGAGATGTAGCACACATTGTGGCTAGGTGTCGGACCTGCTCTGTTGCCAAACAGCGAAAACAGAACACCAGCCTTTATACCCCACTCCCTGTCCCAGATCATCCTTGGCAAGATGTGAGTATGGACTTTGTGTTAGGTTTGCCTAAGACCCAGAGGAGGCATGACTCTATCTGTGTCGTAGTCGACTGATTTTCTAAGATGGCCCATTGGTGGGGACACCTGAGGCACCAGAATAAGACAAAGGCTTTTCAACCCTCTGTAAATTGATCAATAATTTATGAGTCCATCTGTAATAAGGGCTTAGCTCATCTGAGTCCATTTTAGTTGTTATTTGAGTATTTTTAGTTGTTATTTCACTTCTGTACTAGTCAGTTCATGTTGAGCTAGTTCAGTCCATTGCTAGTCAGCTCATGTTGAGCTAATTTTATTTTTTTGAGTCCTGTCCAAGCATACTGAAGACTCAAGACTATATCATACAAGTAAAGACCAAGTCCAACTAGATTGAAGACATGGAAGTATAGCCCAAGTCCAACCCAGCTTGAAGATTTGAAGACCCTAGGAGGAAAATTCAGAAAACCCTGATTTCTTGCAGATGCCTTCCAGATGCCCAGATTCCCTTCCATATGCCAAATATATTCATATACCAAGGCATCCATGATTTTAGAGGTCCATCTACATCCTAGCCCAAAGAAATCAAGCCCAGGTGCCAAGCCCAAGCCCCTAAGAAGCAAGATATCAAGGAATATTCCTGCTACCTGACTACCAGGCCACCCCAGCTTCCAGAGGCCCAAACCCATGCACCCGGGCCCCTTTGGGCCGGCCCCTTGCTGCTCCTAGAAGCCCAACACGCCCCCCTAGGCATCCTTGGAGTCTTGACCAAGTCAAGAAAATTTTTAGGGATTTTTCTACCTAATATTTCCTTATTTTCTAGCTAGGGTTTGAGAGGGAAAAGGATTCTTATGTAAAGACTTATGTACCCTTACTTGGAGCCCAAGGTTAAGGGTCTATTTAAGGGACCCTAGCCTCTTGTATGAGGAGAATTTTTGATGAATGAAAACCTTGAGTTCTTCTATTGAGTGGTGTGATACCCTGCTGTGTGCATAAAGGGGTTTGTGAGAGTTCTTCTTCCCGGTGTTTGCAATCATCTTCCTGCTGCCAACAAACCCTCCAGATCCCTGGACGCCCACTCCAAAAGAAGCCTTCTCTTGCTGTTTTTACTTTGTTTTCTTGTTCCTTTGTGATCTTTCTAACCCCTGACAGGTCATTTGCAGGTCCCTGAGTTCCTATGAATCCAACGACTCCAGCCAAGCCTCAATCGGATCACCGAGCAGAAAGCCGGGTATCCGCGGGTCTTTGGCTCGGTTTTCCAGGCCACATCCGTCGAGGAACGAGAGACCCCTTCGCTGCGATCTTCATAGACGTTGTCAGGTACACCCCTCTACCTCCAGTAGTTTTATTGTAGGAGAACTTGCCCTAACCGAGGCTTCTCAGCCCCGGCGGTCCTTCTTTGCTACTTTTCTAGGTCCTAATCTGCATGCTGATCTTCAAAAATTCATACAAAATTCTCTACAAATAATTTTGATCTGAAATTTGGGAATTAATCACCTAACTCAACATGTAAAACATACAAAAAAAATTGCATGCATATTAGTTCCCCATCACCCATTTCTTGCCTTGTTCCCAGACTTTTGATGCGTCTAAGGTAGCCACCCTATTCTTTAATGAGATAGTTAGGCTCCATGGCCTACCTAAGATAATTGTTTCAGATAGGGATGTCCGATTCACCAGCTATTTTTGGAAAACCCTTTGGCATAAGTTAGGAACAAAACTTAAGTTTTCAACTGCCTATCATCCCCAAACTGATGGCCAAACCGAGGTAGTGAACCGTAGCTTAGGTAATCTACTAAGATGTCTTGTTGGTGAAAACACTAGGAATTGGGATTTGTTCTTACCTAGGGCTGAATTTGCATACAATGACTCGGTCAATAGGTCTACAGGTAAGAGTCCATTTGAAATTGTGCATGGGTACAAACCTCACACACCTCTTGACCTAGCCCCTTTACCAGTCCACACACGAGTCTCCGAGTCTGCTGAAGTTTTTGCACAGCATATAAAAGACTTGCATAAAGAAATTCAAGCTAAAATAAATTTAAGTAATGAAACTTATAAGAAGTTGGCTGATTCTTAAAGGCGAGTCAAAACTTTTGTTGAGGGAGACTATGTAATGATTAGGTTAAGGCCTGAACAGTTTCCTCCTGGAACCGTTAGAAAGTTACATGCTAGAGGAGCTGGACCATTTAGAGTGGTGAAGAGAGTAGGATCCAATGCCTATGAGCTCGAGTTGCCTCCAGAACTAGGCATTAGCCCCACTTTCAACATTACAGATCTAGTAGAGTATAGAGAGCCAGCTGTGATTCCCAATGAGTCTTTTGAGCCTAATCCTGTTCTTGAGAGTGAACCCAACCCTGTGTGTCCACCAACAAACTGGCCAGTGAGAAAAGAATAGATTGAAAAGATCCTGGACGATGAGGTTATCTCTACTCGTAATCGAGGATACCAAAGATACCTGGTCCGTTGGCAAGGAAGGCCAGATTCTAATGACTCTTGGATCTCCTGAGATGAATTACAAGAGCTGGATCCAGATCTCTTGGAGAGATACCAGAGCCAACTTGAGCCTTACTCGACAGGGTCGAGTTCCTCCCACCCCGAGAGAATTGGTGCGGGCACCAGAATCAGAAGAAGACTTTTGGGTTCCATCTAGATCTCTGAATGACCTTGCTCGAAGATTAGGGTTTGTAATAAGGGTTGACCTGGTCAACCAGATTATTTTATTTCCTTGAGTCTGCATTTCATTTTGTTGAGTCATGTTGACTTAGTCTAAGTCCAAGTCAAGTCCTGGTTGGCGCCATTCCCTAGGGCATCATTTTTTCTTCCAAGGCCAAATGCAAGTGGACGCCACACTCCCAGCCACACTCCCAGGACCAGTTGGCACCACATTTCATCCCAGTGTCCCTGGTCCCCACGCCCAAGAGAGCAAGAAAATTTTCTTAGGAGAAGTCGAGGAAGGCGCCCACAAGCTGCCAAAAGTAACCAAGATAAAGGAGCAGGGGATTTTTCTTGGAGAGGACTTCAAGGTAGGCGCCCACACCAGACTAAAGTACCTGGCTATGAATGGAAGGAGCCTAGTCTTGGGGAGAAAGACTAGGAGATGAGTATTTTCTTCCAAGAAAGAGCAAGTCATGGAAGGAAAACCCATGACTTAAGGAGAAGAATTAGGAGGTGCCCCACATACCTGCCATATGATGCCATCACCTTGCATTTGAGGCCGCCCACTCCAAGGAAAGAAGCCTGGTCAGTCAAGGGAAAGTTTTTCATGCTTAGGATAAATGTTTAGTCCCACATGGAAAGTAGTGTAATTTTGTTTCTCTTGCAAGGTCTATGTAAAGGACCCTTATGTAATCTTTTGATTAGAATGAGTAAATGAAATCTTTTCTTGTGTTGAGCAACCTTGTGTTCTCTTCTTCCGCACTTCTTTGAGTGTTGAGCTCCATGAGGGAGTAAATCCGGGTTCCATTGGAGCCTTGAGGAGGTGAGAGATCTCCAAAGTTACCAAAATCCTACCCCGCTTTCATCCCTGGCCACCAACCCTAATTTCCTTTCATCATCCTAGCCGCCAACACCTAATTCCTAAACCCTATTCCCACTTCATTCAAGGCTGCCATCTCCTTCTCCAAGCCACCGCCCACAATATCAAGCCCTAGTTCCTTTTCATCTGCAAGCCACCGCCCTACCAGCCAAACCCTAAATCCACTCCATCTTCCACCGCCACCTTCATACTCTTTCCTCATCTTCAAAGTTCGAGCAGTCCGGAACTATCCCAGGTAAAGGTCTCTTCCTTGAGTTTCTTACATCCTTATCTTGTTCTTCATCCTTTCCAGATCTAGAGTACGAGAAGAAGGCCAACCTTGCCATAGGACTACAATCCAAGGATCCATTACGAAGATACCCTGTCTCTAAGGATCCTACAATCTGCTGGAGAGTGTCCTTTAATTGAAGCAAAGAGAGATATCACAGTTAGGTATAAAACCTTCTCTTCTCTCTTTGTCTATTTCTTGAAAGAGGAGTAAACCCTAGGTCTGGGGGTTTCTCAATCCCCAGCGATCCTACTTCTTTATTACTATGATAATCTACTCTTTTGAATTGTGCTTTCTTTCAGTGCATATTTTCGTTCAATATTAGTTAGCCTTGTTTTTGAGTCAAGCCAACTTCTAACAAAACACAAAAAAAAAAAAAAAAAAAAATAGTCTTAATTTACTTTCGCATCGCATCATCTTATTTGTTCTGCATCATCGAGCTCATCACGACGAAGTCGAGCTCACTCTATTCAAGCTCCTCCATCAAGTTGCTCCCTCGAGGTCGAGCCCACCTCGATCAAAGTTGAGCTCCCTCTCTTCGAGCTCCTCCACTAGGTTGCTCCCCCGAGGTTGAGCTCGCCTCGACCGAAGTCGAGCTCCCTCTCTTCGAGCTCCTCCACTAGGCGGCTCCCCCGAGGTCGTGCCCACCTTGGCCGAAGTCGAGTTCCCTCTCTTCGAGCTCCTCCGCCGGGTAGCTCCCTCGAGGTAGAACCCACCTCGACCAAAGTTGAGCTCCCTCTCCTCGAGTCAAGTGCCCTTTGGTGGAAAGGTCTACCGGCTTGAGGCTGTCTTAATGGCCAAGGTCAACTGCATCTCAAAAGCTCCCAGGGCAAAGAGAAGGGAATGCCACTACATCCATTGGATGGTGGCACACCACCCAAGGCCTACGAAGGAGAAGTGTGCCAACCTATAGAGGGGCATCTCCCCAGAGCACCAGGATCTCTTCCACCATTTTTTATACTGGTTAGGAAAGAGTGCTCCGATCAATACACTGCATTCCCCAGCCGACCATTTGCACCACCCGAAAGAAGAAAGCCATGCTAGGGGATTCAAACTTGGGAGTGGCTACCTGATGCAGAACGAAAGCTCTGATACCAAAATTGATGCAGAATAAAAGAGATGATGCGATGCGAAAGCAAATTAAAATTAATATTTTTATATATATATATATTTTTTCAGAAGTCGGCTTTGACTCAAAGGAAAGTTAAACTAAATTGAAAGAAACTATGTAATAATTGAAAGCACAATTTAAAGAAACTAGGTTATCAGAGTAGTTTAGAAGTAAAGGATCGTTGGGGGTTGAGAAACTCCCAGACCTAGGGTTTCGCTCTGAACTTTCATAGGACAGAAGTAAAGAGAAGAAAAGGGTTACAGACCAGGCAGTGATCTTCATAGAGTTTAGTGGAAGGACTCTCTTGAGCAGATTGTTGGATCCCCGGATTCAGATATCTTCGCAATGGATCCTCCAATACTGGCCCTTTGGCAGAGTTGGCTTCTTCTGAACTCAAGATCTGGGAAAGAAGAAGAACAAGTTATGGAACCAGATACTCAAGGAAGGATTTACCAGATAGTAGAACTTCAAAGCTGATGTTGCTGAAATCCTGATTCTCCTGGAATGCTGATCTGAATTCCTCTGGGATTTGCTCTGTCTTCGAAGTAGCCGAACTGGACCTGGATGTTGGTGGCGGCCTCTACTTGGAGAGAGGGGCCATGTGAGATGGGGTAGGCTAGGGTTTGGTGGAGTGAAGAGGATGATGGGCGGCTAGGGTTTGGAAGTGAAGTGGCTAACCTAGGGATTTGGGGTTGGAGATCTCACACCTCCTCAAGGTTCCTAGGTAAACCGGATTTACTCCCTCACGGAGCTCAACACCTGGTTGCAAGTGCGGAAGAGAGAAACATAAAGTTGCTCACACAAAATTTGAATTCATTCATCAGTTGTTTTTTAAAACTTACAAGAGGGGTTTATTTTATAGGTCTTTACAAGAGATCAGGGTTTTACATTTTTCCATGTGGGACTAATAGGATGGATCCTCAAATTAGGTTTGTAGAATCAATTCCTTCTCATATGGCAGGCCAAGAGCTTCCATAAGTGTTGATTGGTGGCTCCAAATGGTAAGTAGGTGGCACCTCTTAGCCTTGCTCTTCAAGAAAAAAAATTTTTTTTCCTTCCATGCTTGGTTTTATTTGGAAGTATTTGGGCGCCTCCTAGTCTTGCTCCACAAGCTTAGGCTTATTCCTTTCATGGCTCAACTCTTTTGGACACCTTCTTTTCATTCTCCCCAAGTCATGGCTCTTCCCAACTTTGCTTTGGTCTTTTTAGGCATGGATTGGGCGCCCCCTTGAAGTGCTCCCCAAGAAATGCCTCTTTCCTCCTTTAGCTTGGCCTTTTAAGGTATATATGAGGCGCCTCCTTGATTTTGGCTTCAATAAAAATTCTTGCTCCCTTGGGTGTGGGGACCAAGACACTAGGATGGAGATGTGGCACCCCCTGGACTCTGGCGTGTGGCTAGGAGTGTGGCACCCACTTACTTGATCTAGGAAGAAAAATATGGCACCCTGGACCTTGACTTGAAAAAGGTGGCACCAACCTGGAGAAGACCTAGGCCACTACTAGGACTTGTACTGAGTCAACATGACTCAACAAAATTTAAATTGCAGGGAAATACAAACTCAAGACTAAAATTAAGTTGACCAAGTCAACCCTTATTACAAAACCAGAAAACCCTAATTCTTTAGGCAAGATCAATCAGAGATCCAGATGGAGCCCTGAAGTCTTCTTCTGAATCTGGTGCCCGCACCAATTCTCCCGGGGTGGGAGGAACTCGACCCTGTCGAGTATGGGTCAAGTTGGCTCTAGTATCTCTCCAAGAGGTCTGGGTCCAATTCTTGTAATTCTTCTCGGGAGATCCAAGAGTCATCAGAATCTGGCCTTCCTTGCCAGCAGACCAGGTATCTTTGGTATCCTCGATTACGAGTAGAGATAACCTGATCATCCAGGATATTTTCAATCTGCTCTTTCCTCGTAGGCCAGTTTGTTGGTGGACACATAGGGTCGGGATCACTCTCAATAACAGGATTAGGTTTCAAAGGCTTACTAGGAATCACAGCTGGCTCCCTATACTCTACTAAGCTGTAATGTTGAAAGTGGAGCTAATGCCTAGTTCTGAAGGCAACTCGAGCACATAGGCATTGGACCCTACCCTCTTCACCACTCTAAATGGTCTAGCTCCTCTAGCATGTAACTTTCTAACGGTTCCAGGAGGAAACCGTTCAGGCCTTAACCTAATCATTACATAGTCTCCCTCAACAAAAGTTTTGACTCGCCTTTGAGACTCAGCCAACTTCTTATAAATTTCATTACTTAAAGTTATTTTGGCATGAATTTCTTTATGCAAGTCCTTTACATGCTATGCAAGTGCATCAAGAGGCTTGTGTGTGTGGGCTAATAGTGAAATCAGATCAAGTGGTGTGTGAGGCTTGTATCCATGAACAATTTCAAAGGGACTCTAGCTTATAGACCTATTGATCGAAACATTGAATGCAATTTTAGCCCTGGACAAAATACAAATCCCAATTCCTGGTGCTCTCAATCAAACCAAAATCTGAGCCAAAGCCTAGTAAAGGGTCAAGAAAAACTAAACTAGACTGATGACGCATTCCTAAAGAATGGACTTTATTCCAAAGGAACCCTAGGTCTAAACCTAACAAACTAAGGCTCTCTAGGTTTGACCTTGGGTCGGAGGATGGCTTGCAGAGCATGAGAACTTATCATGGATGCCTAGTAGGTGCCATAAGGTATTCCAGAAGTAGGTGGCAAACCTAATAAGTTCTAAGGAGTCTTGCAACCTAGAGATCTCAGTAAAGTGTAATCCCATAGCTCTAGAAACATGAGAAGATTCAGGGAAGGGTAGGAAATAAGAATCAAAGTTTTGAGGTGGCTTATCGGAAACAAGAAACAAACCTTGGTTATTCAGGATGACCTTAAAATGAGGATATTGTTCTATAGGTGCACTCATCCAAACCTCATGATTTGCTCTAGGAGGGTCTACAAGTGCAAGTTCTAGGATAGGCTGGGTGCTCCTAGAAGGTGAAAGGTTATCAGGAAGGTCTTTGGAATGTTTATCTAGAAAGTCTTCTAAGCTACTGTCTTTTTCTTGTTCTTGGACCTTCTCAATGGGCAATTCTTGTGAACCCCTTCCTTCTTCACACTTCTCTACCAGATTTGACTCAGGGGTGTCTTCTTTGGATTCCTTAATGAGTTCAGGGGTATTCTCACTTAAACTCTCATTGGGTGCAATTTCTTCTTCCTGAACTTCCTCAAAAGGGTCTTCTCTTAGGGTTAGCTCCTGAATTCCTTGAGTGGTAGGGGTCCCCTCAATAACCCCATCAGGTAGGAGTTGGTTAATTGAATTACCGGGAGAGATATCCTCAAATTCTTCTTCTTCATATTCATCTATCAAACTTATGTCAGGCTCATATATTTCTTCCTCAATCTCACTGAAAGGTTCTAATCTATTCTCCTTTGATTCCTCTTTAAGTACGGCTCTGGTCGGGTCAACTAATTTTGGGATGGCCATGCCTAACTCCTTCTCAGTGTTATCCTTCTAGTCAAGAGGTGACACAAGTGAGAATTGACAAACAAAAGTCTGGTTCACTACGGATGTCGGATCAATCGGAACTTGACTCAAGTTGGTAGAGGTTGGCTTTAAGTCTAAAGTACTTGATTGGTTATATCTTAAAGACCACTCATAGTCTTGGGCTTCTTGGTAGGCTCGGTCTAACTTATTGGTCTTTTCAAGGCATAGCTTCCTATAAATGTCTGGGTATAACACAATCCTAAACCTCGATATGATCTGAGCTTCGGTCTCAATGGTATTGCATTTCATGTCATACCACTGGAAGTCCTCGATATATTTAGACACCGGCCTATTACCTTGTCGCAATTGGTACCATTGGTCAGAAAGTCTTTTCTCATAGGATCTACCTAGGTACCTATCTCTCAACTTACTTCTCATATCTCTCCAAGTATATATTTTTTCTTTTCTTTGATAACACTCATGTTCAATAGCATACCAATGCGACCTAGCATGTTTGGTGAACTTGGTTTTGGCCAACCTAACTTGTCCTAATTCCGATATGTTAGTGCACTCAAAATACCGATCCATTTGTTCTTCCCACTTAATATATGTCTTTTGTCTTCCATCAAAAGTGGGTGCATAAGGTTCGGTGTTCCTAACGGGTCCCTTCTCTAAGTCAACCAAGTTTGGGTATAGGATCCTAGGGCTAGACTCAGGGGCAAGATCATGGTCATAGGCTCTTAGATCAAACCTCCAATGATTAGGTTCAGGATCCCTATATAATGGTCTCCTAGGCTCTGGGTGTGGGTGAGGTTGGGGTCTACCAAATTCTGAGTCAGGGGTCCAATTTTGGTGCCTAGGCTCCATAAGTACCTGGGCTTGGTCTCTAAACTGGGCAACAGTATCAGTCATATCCTGACTCAATTTGGTCATACTTTCGGTAAGAGTTCTAATCATGGCCTCTAACTCAGGTTGGGTTTGACCAGGTTGGTAGGGTACTCCGTTCCGGGTGGACATGATGATGCAAGCAAGCATAACAAATGAGACTCGATTGAAATGACTACGGGCTAACTAGATCTAGAGCCCAAACTAGATGCCCAATCAGAGTGGCAAGCTAGCCTGTAGTAACTCGGGACTCAGCCAGGCAGGTGTAAGGGGAGTGTTAGGTCCCTAATTGCCAATCCTAAACACCAATCAGTGATTGGCCAGGTAGGCGGACCAGCACACAAGCCCTTCGGGACGTAGTCCCTGAATCACCGTTCTAGACACTGAGTACAAAGCACACACAGAGTAACCAGACAAACTGACTAAACCCTAGGCTGGACCTGACCAGTTGGTGTTCCTAGCCCACTAGGGCAAATTAAGTCTAATAAATTTTAAAATTAGGCATAAGATCGATTGAATGGGTGGTGGTTTTGGGCTAAGGAGAGGTTATCAACTCCTCCCCTTATCTTAGATGCTCAATTGCCCTTAAGATGAATTAGGAGATGATCACTCAAAAAAAAATTGAATTACAGAAACACAGAAACAGAATTGCTATAATTTAACTCTCAGAAATTTCACAGAAACCAATAAATTATAGTAAAATTATGTGAAATAGCTTCAATTATACTAGTTCCAGCAAAATAAAAATCATACAATTTGGAGTTTCCTGCAATGAGAAACAATTCCTGCAACAGGATAGTTACAGACTAAAAATAGAATGCTTCCCCCGTTTACAATTCCTGCTACAAAGTTGTAACCCAGCGGATCCCCTAAACGCCCTAGGAACACCCCATGGAATGGGAAGAGGAGGCTTGCACCTCGCTTCATTCCTAGGACCGGACGTCCTGGGGAGTCTACTTCGAGCAGACAAAGTAAAAAAGAGAGACACTCAAAACATGCAAGCAAGTCAGAAACCCTAGACAGGGCTCTGATACCAAAATTGATGCAGAATGAAAGCTCTGATACCAAAATTGATGGAGAACAAAAGAGATGATGCGATGCGAAAGCAAATTAAAATTAATTTTTTTTTATATATATATATTTTTAGAAGTCGGCTTTGACTCTAAGGAAAGTTAAACTAAATTGAAAGAAACTATGTAATAATTGAAAGCACAATTTAAAGAAACTAGGTTATCAGAGTAGTTCAGAAGTAAAGGATCGCTGGGGGTTGAGAAACTCCCAGACCTAGGGTTTTGCTCTGAACTTTCACAGGACAGAAGTAAAGAGAAGAGAAGGGTTACAGACCAGGCAGTGATCTTCACAGAGTTTAGTGGAAGGACACTTTTGAGCAGATTGTTGGATCCCCGGATTCAAATATCTTCGCAATGGATCCTCCAATACTGGCCCTTTGGTAGAGTTGGCTTCTTCTGAACTCAAGATCTGGGAAAGAAGAAGAACAAGTTATGGAACCAGATGCTCAAGGAAGGATTTACCAGATAGTAGAACTTGAAAGCCGATGTTGCTGAAATCCTGATTCTCCAGGAATGCTGATCTGACTTCCTCTGGGATTTGCTCTATCTTCGAAGTAGCCGAACTGGACCTGGAAGCTGGTGGTCGGCCTCTACTTGGAGAGAGGAGTCGTGAGAGATGGGGTAGGCTAGGGTTTTGTGGAGTGAAGAGGATGATGGGCGGCTAGGGTTTGGAAGTGAAGTGGCTAACCTAGGGTTTTGGGGTTGGAGATCTCACACCTCCTCAAGGTTCCTAGGGAACCCGGATTTACTCCCTCACGGAGCTCAACACCTGGTTGCATGTGCGGAAGAAAGAAACATAAAGTTGCTCACACAAAATTTGAATTCATTCATCAGTTGTTTTTTAAAACTTACAAGAGGGGTTTATTTTATAAGTCTTTACAAGAGGTCAGGGTTTTACATTTTTTCATGTGGGACTAATAGGATGGATCCTCAAATTAGGTTTGTAGAATCAATTCCTTCTCATATGGCAGGCCAAGAGCTTCCATAAGTGTTGATTGGTGGCTCCAAATGGTAAGTAGGTGGCGCCTCCTAGCCTTGCTCTTCAAGAAAAAAAATTTTTTTTCGTTCCATGCTTGGTTTTATTTGGAAGTATTTGGGCGCCTCCTTGTCTTGCTCCACAAGCTTAGGCTTCTTTCTTTCATGGCTCAACTCTTTTGGACACCTCCTTTTCTTTCTCCCCAAGTCATGGCTCTTCCCAACTTTGCTTTGGTCTTTTTAGGCATGGATTGGGCGCCCCTTGAAGTGCTCCCCAAGAAATGCCTCTTTCCTCATTTAGCTTGGCCTTTTAAGGTATATATGGGCGCCTCCTTGATTTTGGCTTCAAGAAAAATTTTTGCTCCCTTGGGTGTGGGCACCAAGACACTGGGATGGAGATGTGGCACCCCCTGGACTCTGGCGTGTGGCTAGGAGTGTGGCACCCACTTACTTGATCCAGGGAGAAAAATGTGGCACCCTGGACCTTGACTTGAAAAAGGTGGCACCAACCTGGAGAAGACCAAGGCCACTACTAGGACTTGTACTGAGTCAACATGACTCAACAAAATTTAAATTGCAGGGAAATATAGACTCAAGACTAAAATTGAGTTGACCAAATCAACCCTTATTACAAAACCAAAAACCCTAATTTTTCGGGAAAGTTCAATCAGAGATCCAGATGGAGCCCTGAAGTCTTCTTCTGAGTCTGGTGCCCGCACCAATTCTCCCGGGGTGGGAGGAACTCGACCCTGTCGAGTATGGGTCAAGTTGGCTCTGGTATCTCTCCAAGAGGTCTGGGTCCAATTCTTGTAATTCTTCTCGAGAGATCCAAGAGTCATCAGAATCTGGCCTTCCTTGCCAGCGGACCAGGTATCTTTGGTATCCTCGATTACGAGTAGAGATAACCTGATCATCCAGGATATTTTCAATCTGCTCTTTCCTCGCAGGCCAGTTTGTTGGTGGACACACAGGGTCGGGATCACTCTCAATAAGAGGATTAGGTTTCAAAGGCTTACTAGGAATCACAGCTGGCTCCCTATACTCTACTAAGTCTGTAATGTTGAAAGTGGAGCTAATGCCTAGTTCTGAAGGCAACTCGAGCACATAGGCATTGGACCCTACTCTCTTCACCACTCTAAATGGTCCAGCTCCTCTAGCATGTAACTTTCTAACGGTTCCAGGAGGAAACCGTTCAGGCCTTAACCTAATCATTACATAGTCTCTCTCAACAAAAGTTTTGACTCGCCTTTGTGACTCAGCCAACTTCTTATAAATTTCATTACTTAAAGTTATTTTGGCATGAATTTCTTTATGCAAGTCCTCTACATGCTCTGCAAGTGCATCAAGAGGCTTGTGTGTGTGGGCTAATAGTGAAATCAGATCAAGTGGTGTGTGAGGCTTGTATCCATGAACAATTTCAAAGGGACTCTAGCCTATAGACCTATTGATCGAAACATTGAATGCAATTTCAGCCCTGGACAAAATACAAATCCCAATTCCTGGTGCTCTCAATCAAACCAAAATCTGAGCCAAAGCCTAGTAAAGGGTCAAGAAAAACTAAACTAGACTGATGACGCATTCCTAAAGAATGGACTTTATTCCAAAGGAACCCTAGGTCTAAACCTAACAAACTAAGGCTCTCTAGGTTTGACCTTGGGTCGGAGGATGGCTTGCAAAGCATGAGAACTTATCATGGATGCCTAGTAGGTGCCATAAGGTATTCCAGAAGTAGGTGGCAAACCTAATAGGTTCTAAGGAGTCTTGCAACCTAGAGATCTCAGTAAAGTGTAATCCCATAGCTCTAGAAACATGAGAAGATTCAGGGAAGGGTAGGAAATAAGAATCAGAGTTTTGAGGTGGCTTATCGGAAACAAGAAACAAACCTTGGTTATTCAGGATGACCTTAAAATGAGGATATTGTTCTATAGGTGCACTCATCCAAACCTCATGATTTGCTCTAGGAGGGTCTACAAGTGCAAGTTCTAGGATAGGCTGGGTGCTCCTAGAAGGTGAAAGGTTATCAGGAAGGTCTTTGGAATGTTTATCTAGAAAGTCTTCTAAGCTACTGTCTTTTTCTTGTTCTTGGACCTTCTCAATGGGCAATTCTTGTGAACCCCTTCCTTCTTCACACTTCTCTACCAGATTTGACTCAGGGGTGTCTTCTTTGGATTCCTCAATGAGTTCAGGGGTATTCTCACTTAAACTCTCATTGGGTGCAATTTCCTCTTCCTGAACTTCCTCAAAAGGGTCTTCTCTTAGGGTTAGCTCCTGAATTCCTTGAGTGACAGGGATCCCCTCAATAACCCCATCAGGTAGGAGTTGGTTAATTGAATTATCGGGAGAGATATCCTCAAATTCTTCTTCTTCATATTCATCTATCAAACTTATGTCAGGCTCATATATTTCTTCCTCAATCTCACTGAAAGGTTCTAATCTATTCTCCTTTGATTTCTCTTTAAGTACGGCTCTGGTCGGGTCAACTAATTTTGGGATGGCCATGCCTAACTCCTTCTCAGTGTTATCCTTCTGGTCAAGAGGTGACACAAGTGGGAATTGACAAACAAAAGTCTGGTTCACTACGGATGTCAGATCAATCGGAACTTGACTCAAGTTGGTAGAGGTTGGCTTTAAGTCCAAAGTACTTGATTGGTTATATCTTAAAGACCACTCATAGTCTTGGGCTTCTTGGTAGGCTCGGTCTAACTTATTGGTCTTTTCAAGGCATAGCTTCCTATAAATGTCTGGGTATAACCCAATCCTAAACCTCGATATGATCTAAGCTTCAGTCTCAATGGTATTGCATTTCATGTCATACCACTGGAAGTCCTCGATATATTTAGATGCAGGTCTATTACCTTGTCGCAATTGGTACCATTGGTCTAAAAGTCTTTTATCATAGGATCTACCTAGGTACCTATCTCTCAACTTACTTCTCATATCTCTCCAAGTATATATTTTTTCTTTTCTTTGATAACACTCATGCTCAATAGCATACCAATACGACCTAGCATGTTTGGTGAACTTGGTTTTGTCCAACCTAACTTGTCCTAATTCCGATATATTAGTGCACTCAAAATACCGATCCATTTGTTCTTCCCACTTAATATATGCCTCTTGTCTTCCATCAAAAGTGGGTGCATAAGGTTCGGTGTTCCTAACGGGTCCCTTCTCTGAGTCAACCAAGTATGGGTATAGGCTCCTAGGGCTAGACTCAGGGGCAAGCTCATGGTCATAGGCTTTTAGATCAAACCTCCAATGATTAGGTTTAGGATCCCTATATAATGGTCTCCTAGGCTCTGGGTGTGGGTGAGGTTGGGGTCTACCAAATTCTGAGTCAGGGGTCCAATTTCGGTGCCTAAGCTCCTTAAGTACCTGGGCTCGGTCTCTAAACTGGGCAACAGTATCAGTCATATCCTGACTCAATTTGGTCATACTTTCGGTAAGAGTTCTAATCATGGCCTCTACTCAGGTTGGGTTTGACCAGGTTGGTAGCGTACTCCGTTCTGGGTGGACATGATGATGCAAGCAAGCATAACAAATGAGACTCGACTGAAATGACTACGGGCTAACTAGACCTAGAGCCCAAACTAGATGCCCAATCAGAGTGGCAAGCTAGCCTGTAGTAACTCGGGACTCAGCCAGGCAGGTGTAAGGGGAGTGTTAGGTCCCTAATTGCCAATCCTAGACACCAATCAGTGATTGGCCAGGTAGGCGGACCAGCACACAAGCCCTTCGGGACATAGTCCCTGAATCACCGTTCTAGACACTGAGTACAAAGCACACACAGAGTAACCAGACAAACTGACTAAACTCTAGGCTGGACCTGACTAGTTGGTGTTCCTAGCCCACTAGGGCAAATTAAGTCTAATAAATTTTAAAATTAGGCTTAAGATCGAATGAATGGGTGGTGGTTTTGGGCTAAGGAGAGGTTATCAACTCCTCCCCTTATCTTAGATGCTCAATTGCCCTTAAGATGAATTAGGAGATGATCACTCAAAAAAAATTGAATTGCAGAAACACAGAAACAGAATTGCTATAATTTAACTCTCAAAAATTTCACAGAAACCAATAAATTATAGTAAAATTATGTGAAATAGTTTCAATTATACTAGTTCCAGCAAAATAAAAATCATACAATTTGGAGTTATCTGTAATGAGAAACAATTCCTGAAACAGGGTAGTTACAGACTGAAAATAGAATGCTTCCCCCATTTACAATTCCTGCTACGAAGTTGTAACCCAGCGGATCCCCTACACGCCCTAGGAACACCCCATGGAATGGGAAGAGGAGGCTTGCACCTCGCTTCATTCCTAGGATAGGACGTCCTGGGGAGTCTACTTCGAGCAGACAAAGTAAAAAAGAGAGACACTCAAAACATGCAAGCAAGTCAGAAACCTTAGACAGGGCTCTGATACCAAAATTGATGCAGAATGAAAGCTCTGATACCAAAATTGATGCAGAACAAAAGAGATGATGCGATGCAAAAGCAAATTAAAATTAATATTTTTTTTATATATACATATTTTTTCAGAAGTCGGCTTTGACTCAAAGTAAAGTTAAACTAAATTGAAAGAAACTATGTAATAATTGAAAGCACAATTTAAAGAAACTAGGTTATCAGAGTAGTTCAGAAGTAAAGGATCGCTGGGGGTTGAGAAACTTCCAGACCTAGGGTTTCGCTCTGAACTTTCACAGGACAGAAGTAAAGAGAAGAGAAGTGTTACTGACCAGGCAGTGATCTTCACAGAGTTTAGTGGAAGGACTCTCTTGAGCAGATTGTTGGATCCCCGGATTCAAATATCTTCGCAATGGATCCTCCAATACTGGCCCTTTGGTAGAGTTGGCTTCTTCTGAACTCAAGATCTGGGAAAGAAGAAGAATAAGTTATGGAACCAGATACTCAAGGAAGGATTTACTAGATAGTAGAACTTGAAAGCTGATGTTGCTGTAATCCTGATTCTCCAGGAATGCTGATCTGACTTCCTCTGGGATTTGCTCTGTCTTCGAAGTAGCCAAACTGGACCTGGATGCTGGTGGTCGGCCTCTACTTGGAGAGAGGAGCGGTGAGAGATGGGATAGGCTAGGGTTTGGTGGAGTGAAGAGGATGATGGGCGGCTAGGGTTTGGAAGTGAAGTGGCTAACCTAGGATTTTGGGGTTGGAGATCTCACACCTCCTCAAGGTTCCTAGGGAACCCGGATTTACTCCCTCAAAGAGCTCAGCACCTGGATGCAAGTGCGGAAGAGAGAAACATAAAGTTGCTCAAACAAAATTTAAATTAATTCATCAGTTGTTTTTTAAAACTTACAAGAGTAGTTTATTTTATAGGTCTTTACAAGAGGTCTGGGTTTTACATTTTCCCATGTGGGACTAATAGGATGGATCCTCAAATTAGGTTTGTAGAATCAATTCCTTCTCATATGGCAGGCCAAGAGCTTCCATAAGTGTTGATTGGTGGCTCTAAATGGTAAGTAGGTGGCGCCTCCTAGCCTTGCTCTTCAAGAAAAAATTTTTTTTTTCCTTCCATGCTTGGTTTTATTTGGAAGTATTTGGGCGCCTCCTAGTCTTGCTCCACAAGCTTAGGCTTCTTCTGATGCAGAACGAAAGCTCTGATACCAAAATTGATGCAGAACAAAAAGATGATGCGATGCGGAAGTAAATTAAATTAATGTATATTTTTTTATTTATTTATTTTCAGAAGTCGGCTTTGACTTAAAGGAAAGATAAACTAATGCTGAAAGAAACTAAGAAATGACAGAAAGCACAATTAAAGGGAGTGGATTATCAGAGTAACTCAGAAGTAGGATTGCTGGGGATTGAGAAACCCCCAGACCTAGGGTTTACTCCTCTTTCAAGAAATAGACGAAGAGAGAAGAGAAGGTTTTATACCTGACTGTGATATCTCTCGTTGCTTCAATTGAAGGACACTCTCGAACAGATTGTAGGATCCTTGGAGACGAGGTATCTTCGTAATGGATCCTCGGATTGTAGTCCTATGGCAAGGTTGGCCTTCTTCTCGAACTCAGGATCTGGAAGAAGAAGAACAAAAAAAAAAAAAAAAGAACCAGAAACTCAAAGAAAGACACTGACCTGAGGACTTAATGAAGATTGTTGGATGTAGAAGTTCCGGAGATCTTGATACTGATCTGACTCTTCTTTGAACTTGCTCTGTAGTTGAAACAGTTGATCTGAACCTGGATGCTGGTGACCGGCTTCGATGTGGAAGAGAGGGGCCATGGGATTAAGATGGAAAATTAGGGTTTGGTTGTGGTGGAGTAGAGATGGGTGGACTAAGCTAGGGTTTTGGGGTTGGAGATCTCACACCTCCTCAAGGTTCCTAGGGAACCCGGATTTACTCCCTCACGGAGCTCAACACTTGAATACAAGTGCGGAAGAGAGAAACACAAAGTTGCTCACAAAGAAATTGATTTCATTCATCTGATTTTTGTAAACTTACAAAAGGGGTTTAATTTATAAGGCATTACAAGGGAGGAGGGTTTCACATCTTTCCATGTGGGACTAAAGGAGGGGATCTCCAAATTAGGGCAAATCCCTTACCTATGGTCGGCCAAAATACCAAAAAAATAGGATTGGGTTATAAATGGCAGGTAGATGGTGCCACCTTGCTTGGATTTTCAAGAAAAATTTTCTTCCTTCCCTGGATCAACTCTTTTGGACTCCTCCTTTTCTTCCTCCCTAAGTTAAGGTCCTTCCCATCTTTGTTTTGATTGTTTTTGGCAGGAAGTGGGCGCCCCCTTGAAGTTCTCTTCCAAGAGAATTTCTTCCCTTCTTTGTTTTGGAATTCTTGGGAAAGTCTTGGCCGCCCCCTTGATTGGTGGTGTCTTGGTGGACTTCTCCTTATCTGGCACATGAGAGAAGGAGGTTGCCATCTGTGGAGTGGGGACCAAAAGCTGCTGGATGTGGATATGGCGCCCCCTGGACTGGGAGTGTGGCTGGGAGTGTGGTGTCCACTTGCCTGGTCTTGGAAGAAAGTGTAACATCCCATTTTGAAACCCTAGTCCACTACTGAGTCAACATGACTCAAAAAAATAAAATGCAGGTAATGTAGACTCAAGCTAAATTAAGTTGATCTAGTCAACTCTTATTAAAAACCAAAAAATCCTAATTCTTCGGGCAAGGTTAATCAGAGATCCAAATGGAGCTCTGAAGTCTTCTTCTGAGTCTGGTGCCCGCACCAATTCTCCCAGGGTGGGAGGAACTCGACCCTGTCGAGTATGGATCAAGTTGGCTCTGGTATCTCTCCAAGAGGTCTGGGTCCAGCTCTTGTAACTCTTCTCGGAGATCCAAGAGTCATCAGAATCTGGCCTTCCTAGCTAGCAGACCAGGTATCTTTGGTATCCTCGATTACGAGTAGAGATAACCTGATCATCCAGGATCTTTTCAATCTGCTCTTTCCTCACAGGCCAATTTGTTGGTGGACACACAGGGTCAGGTTCACTCTCAAGAGCAGGATTAGGTTCAAAAGCCTCACTGGGAATCACAGCTGGCTCCCTATACTCTACTAGGTCTGTAATGTTGAAAGTGGAGCTAATGCCTAGTTCTGGAGGCAACTCGAGCACATAGGCATTGGATCCTACTCTCTTTACCACTCTAAATGGTCCAGCTCCCCTAGCATGTAACTTTCTAACGGTTCCAGGAGGAAACCGTTCAGGCCTTAACCTAATCATTACATAGTCTCCTTCGTCAAAAGTTTTGACTCGCCTTTGAGAATCAGCCAATTTCTTATAAGTTTCGTTACTTAAATTTATTTTGGCTTGAATTTCTTTATGCAAGTCTTTTATATGCTGTGCAAAAACTTCGGCAGACTCGGAGACCCGTGTGTGGACTGGTAAAGGAGCTAGGTCAAGAGGTGTGTGGGGTTTGTAACTATGCACAATTTCAAATGGTCTTTTACCCGTAGACCTATTGACCGAGTCATTATATGCAAATTCAGCCCTGGGTAAATACAAATCCCAATTCCTGGTATTCTCACTCAATCAAAATCTAAGACAATGTCCTAAACTCGCCTGACGATGCATTCCTAAAAAATGGACTTTTATTCAAAGGAACCCTAGGTCTAAACTTAACAAACTACGGCTCTTGGGTTTGACCTTGGGTCGGAGGATGGCATGCAGAGCATGAAAACTTATCATGGGTGCCTAGTAGGTGCCATAAGGTCTTCCAGAAGTAGGTGGCAAACCTAATAGGTTCTGACACGTGGTTCACTCTAAAGACTTCGACAAAGTATACTTGGATGGTG
This sequence comes from Areca catechu, assembly GCA_021397845.1. Lineage (NCBI taxonomy): Eukaryota > Viridiplantae > Streptophyta > Magnoliopsida > Arecales > Arecaceae > Areca > Areca catechu. Next base: position 49,952,198 of record CM038038.1, read on the forward strand.
TAAGAAGCATTAGAAGTCCTAGAGAAAGGGAGGAGATATGAGGTGGGGTCTCGAATTACCTGTTGACTAAAGGTGGTGACCTGAAGGTTTGAATGGTGATCTATGAGTGTCAACTGGTCATCCTTATGAAAGGAAAAGTTTGCTACTCCCAGGAATGGATCAAGAGATGGTTCGGGAAGTAGCCTAGGACATGTGATTGCAACAGTTAAGGTTTGTTCTCTAAGCAAATAATGATCCACTTTCTCAAGAACTAGATTAGAGAATGATTCATGGAAGGGCCTATGGATGATGACCTCAAGACTTGAAATTTGACCTATGGGTGCGAAAGGTATACTCTATAGAAGAGGTCTGGGGTCATAAGGAGGACTTCTACAGGACTGGGCGAATCAATCCGCTCAAGACAAGGATATTCAACTGAGATTACGGGAGAGACCTTAGTGGCTGGGCATGGGACAAGGTCCAATTGTAAGAGGCTTGATTCAGTCATCCTATGGAGAGGATCTACCATAGGGTGGGCAAACGTAAACAGTTCAGTGCAAAGATCTTCAATTGGTACTTGGGGTATGATTGTCATTAGAGGGTACGAACTAATAGCTCGGGCTAACACTATGAGTTCTTCCTGGGGGTATTTGACAAAAGGAACCTGGTTCTCACAAATCTCTTGAATTTCTGAACTAGGTCCTACCAGTTGGTTGCTCTCCAAGGTCTCCTCAGGTAAGGAACCAATAGTATCGATGTCACATTCTTCTAGTTCTTCCCCTCATATTCATCATATACTTTTTCGATGCCATCTTCAATGGGTTTCGGGTCAGTGGTGATTGGGTCAACTGATTCTAGGCTTGTCATACCTAACCTTTCTTCCTCATTGGTAGGCTTGGGTTCTCCCTCATTAATGTCATCCTTAGGATTCTTACCACTTAGCTGTGCACAAGCCAGTCCTATGCATGGGCACTGACTAGATTTATGGCCTCTTTCTCCACAAAACAAACATTCTTGCGATATAGGAACCTGGGTCACACTGGGTTTCAAGCTATTAGAGACCTTACTTGGGCATGGGTGTGGATCTAAATGGTTTGATCTAGAAGACTTGGGTTGTTGAGTGACTGGTCTAGAATATTATAAGGACCTCTCATAGACACGATCCACACTATAGATATCATGGTTAGGCTTCCTAAGGTTATGCTCGGGATCATGGTATAAGGTCCTCCTAGGCTCCTGACATGGGTGAGGTTGGGGCCTATTAAATTTTGGATCAGGGGTCCAATTTTGATGTCTACGTTTCTCAAGTACTTGGACTCGATCCCTAAATTGGGAAAAACCCTCATTCATGTCCTGACTCAATTTGGTCATACTTTCGGTAAGATTTCTGACCATGGCCTCTAAATCTGGTTGGATTTGACTAGGTTGGTAGGGTACTCCATTCCGGGTGGACATGATGATGCAAGCAAGCACACCAAATGAGACTCGACTGAAACGACTATGGGCTAACTAGACCTAGAGCCCAAACTAGATGCCCAATCAGAGTGGCAAGCTAGCCTGTAGTAACTCAGGACTCAGCCAGGCAGGTGTAAGGGGAGTGTTAGGTCCCTAATTGCCAATCCTAGACACCAATCAGAGATTGGCCAGGTAGGCGGACCAGCACATAAGCCCTTCGGGATGGAGTCCCTGAACCACCGTTCTAGACACTGAGTACAAAGCACACACAAAGGAACTAGACAAACTGACTCAACACTAGCCTTGACCCGACTTGTTGATGTCCCTAGCCCACTAGGGCAAATTAGGTCTAATCAATTTTTAGATTAAAGGCTTAGGTTCGAATGAAGGGGTGGTGGTTTTGGGCTAAGGAGAGGTTATCAACTCCTCCCCTTATCTTAGATGCTCAAATGCCCTTAAGATGAATTAGGAGATGAACACTCAAAAATAAATGGATGGCAGAACACAAAAACATAGTTACAATAATTTAATTCTCAGAAATCGCATGGAAATCAATAAATCATGAGAAAATTATGAAAATTAATTTCAATTATACTGGTTTCAGAAAAATAAAAATCACTGAATTTGGAGTTATCTGTAGTGAGAAATAATTCCTGCAATAGGGCAATTACGGACTGAAAACAGAGCACTTCCCCGTTTACAATTCCTGCTACGAAGTTATAACCCAACGGATCCCCTACACGCCCTAGGAACACCCCGTGGAATGGGAAGAGGAGGTTTGCACCTCGCTTCGTTCCTAGGATCGGACATCCTGGGGAGTCTACTTCGAGCAGACAAAGTAAAGAGAGAGAGACTAGACAAGCAATCAAAACAGAAACCCTAGACAGGGCTCTGATACCAAAATTGATGCAGAACGAAAGCTCAAATACCAAAATTGATGCAGAACAAAAGATGATGCGATGCGGAAGTAAATTAAAATTAATGTATATTTTTTATTTATTATTTTCAGAAGTCGGCTTTGACTTAAAGGAAAGATAAACTAATGCTGAAAGAAACTAAGAAATGACAGAAAGCACAATTAAAGGAGTGGATTATCAGAGTAACTCAGAAGTAGGATTACTGGAGATTGAGAAACCCCCAGACCTAGGGTTTACTCCTCTTTCAAGAAATAGACGAAGAGAGAAGAGAAGGTTTTATACCTGACTGTGATATCTCTCGTTGCTTCAATTGAAGGACACTCTCGAACAGATTGTAGGATCCTTGGAGATGAGGTATCTTCATAATGGATCCTCGGATTGTAGTCCTTTGGCAAGGTTGGCCTTCTTCTCGAACTCAGGATCTGGAAGAAGAAGAACAAAAAAAAAAAAAAGAACCAGAAACTCAAAGAAAGACACTGACCTGAGGACTTAATGAAGATTGTTGGATGTAGAAGTTCCGGAGATCTTGATACTGATCTGACTCTTCTTTGAACTTGCTCTGTAGTTGAAACAGTTGATCTGAACCTGGATGCTGGTGACCGGCTTCGATGTGGAAGAGAGGGGCCATGGGATTAAGATGGAAAATTAGGGTTTGGTGGTGGTGGAGTAGAGATGGGTGGACTAAGCTAGGGTTTTGGGTTGGAGATCTCACACCTCCTCAAGGTTCCTAGGGAACCCGGATTTACTCCCTCACGGAGCTCAACACTTGAATACAAGTGCGGAAGAGAGAAACACAAAGTTGCTCACAAAGAAATTGATTTCATTCATCTGATTTTTGTAAACTTACAAGAGGGGTTTAATTTATAAGGCATTACAAGGGAGGAGGGTTTCACATCTTCCCATGTGGGACTAAAGGAGGGGATCTCCAAATTAGGGCAAATCCCTTACCTATGGTCGGCCAAAATACCAAAAAAATAGGATTTGGGTTATAAATGGCAGGTAGATGGCGCCACCTTGCTTGGATTTTCAAGAAAAAATTTCTTCCTTCCCTGGATCAACTCTTTTGGACTCCTCCTTTTCTTCCTCCCTAAGTCAAGGTCCTTCCCATCTTTGTTTGATTGTTTTTGGCAGGAAGTGGGCGCCCCTTGAAGTTCTCTTCCAAGAGAATTTCTTCCCTTCTTTGTTTTGGAATTCTTGGGAAAGTCTTGGCCGCCCCTTGATTGGTGGTCTCTTGGTGGACTTCTCCTTATCTGGCACATGAGAGAAGGAGGTTGCCATCTGTGGAGTGGGGACCAAAGCTGCTGGATGTGGATATGGCACCCCCTGGACTGGGAGTGTGGCTGGGAGTGTGGTGTCCACTTGCCTGGTCTTGGAAGAAAGTGTAACATCCCATTTTGAAACCCTAGTCCACTACTGAGTCAACATGACTCAACAAAATAAAATGCAGGTAATGTAGACTCAAGCTAAATTAAGTTGATCTAGTCAACTCTTATTAAAACCAAAAAACCCTAATTCTTCGGGCAAGGTTAATCAGAGATCCAGATGGAGCTCTGAAGTCTTCTTCTGAGTCTGGTGCCCGCACCAATTCTCCCAGGGTGGGAGGAACTCGACCCTGTCGAGTATGGATCAAGTTGGCTCTGGTATCTCTCCAAGAGGTCTGGGTCCAGCTCTTGTAACTCTTCTCGGGAGATCCAAGAGTCATCAGAATCTGGCCTTCCTAGCCAGCGGACCAGGTATCTTTGGTATCCTCGATTACGAGTAGAGATAACCTGATCATCCAGGATCTTTTCAATCTGCTCTTTCCTCACAGGCCAATTTGTTGGTGGACACACAGGGTCAGGTTCACTCTCAAGAGCAGGATTAGGTTCAAAAGCCTCACTGGGAATCACAGCTGGCTCCCTATACTCTACTAGGTCTGTAATGTTGAAAGTGGAGCTAATGCCTAGTTCTGGAGGCAACTCGAGCACATAGGCATTGGATCCTACTCTCTTTACCACTCTAAATGGTCCAGCTCCCCTAGCATGTAACTTTCTAACGGTTCCAGGAGGAAACCGTTCAGGCCTTAACCTAATCATTACATAGTCTCCTTCGTCAAAAGTTTTGACTCGCCTTTGAGAATCAGCCAATTTCTTATAAGTTTCGTTACTTAAATTTATTTTGGCTTGAATTTCTTTATGCAAGTCTTTTATATGCTGTGCAAAAACTTCGGCAGACTCGGAGACCCGTGTGTGGACTGGTAAAGGAGCTAGGTCAAGAGGTGTGTGGGGTTTGTAACTATGCACAATTTCAAATGGTCTTTTACCCGTAGACCTATTGACCGAGTCATTATATGCAAATTCAGCCCTGGGTAAATACAAATCCCAATTCCTGGTATTCTCACTCAATCAAAATCTAAGACAATGTCCTAAACTCGCCTGACGATGCATTCCTAAAAAATGGACTTTTATTCAAAGGAACCCTAGGTCTAAACTTAACAAACTACGGCTCTTGGGTTTGACCTTGGGTCGGAGGATGGCATGCAGAGCATGAAAACTTATCATGGGTGCCTAGTAGGTGCCATAAGGTCTTCCAGAAGTAGGTGGCAAACCTAATAGGTTCTGACACGTGGTTCACTCTAAAGACTTCGACAAAGTATACTTGGATGGTGTAAGAAGCATTAGAAGTCCTAGAGAAAGGGAGGAGATATGAGGTGGGGTCTCGAATTACCTGTTGACTAAAGGTGGTGACCTGAAGGTTTGAATGGTGATCTATGAGTGTCAACTGGTCATCCTTATGAAAGGAAAAGTTTGCTACTCCCAGGAATGGATCAAGAGATGGTTCGGGAAGTAGCCTAGGACATGTGATTGCAACAGTTAAGGTTTGTTCTCTAAGCAAATAATGATCCACTTTCTCAAGAACTAGATTAGAGAATGATTCATGGAAGGGCCTATGGATGATGACCTCAAGACTTGAAATTTGACCTATGGGTGCGAAAGGTATACTCTATAGAAGAGGTCTGGGGTCATAAGGAGGACTTCTACAGGACTGGGCGAATCAATCCGCTCAAGACAAGGATATTCAACTGAGATTACGGGAGAGACCTTAGTGGCTGGGCATGGGACAAGGTCCAATTGTAAGAGGCTTGATTCAGTCATCCTATGGAGAGGATCTACCATAGGGTGGGCAAACGTAAACAGTTCAGTGCAAAGATCTTCAATTGGTACTTGGGGTATGATTGTCATTAGAGGGTACGAACTAATAGCTCGGGCTAACACTATGAGTTCTTCCTGGGGGTATTTGACAAAAGGAACCTGGTTCTCACAAATCTCTTGAATTTCTGAACTAGGTCCTACCAGTTGGTTGCTCTCCAAGGTCTCCTCAGGTAAGGAACCAATAGTATCGATGTCACATTCTTCTAGTTCTTCCCCCTCATATTCATCATATACTTTTCGATGCCATCTTCAATGGGTTTCGGGTCAGTGGTGATTGGGTCAACTGATTCTAGGCTTGTCATACCTAACCTTTCTTCCTCATTGGTAGGCTTGGGTTCTCCCTCATTAATGTCATCCTTAGGATTCTTACCACTTAGCTGTGCACAAGCCAGTCCTATGCATGGGCACTGACTAGATTTATGGCCTCTTTCTCCACAAAACAAACATTCTTGCGATATAGGAACCTGGGTCACACTGGGTTTCAAGCTATTAGAGACCTTACTTGGGCATGGGTGTGGATCTAAATGGTTTGATCTAGAAGACTTGGGTTGTTGAGTGACTGGTCTAGAATATTATAAGGACCTCTCATAGACACGATCCACACTATAGATATCATGGTTAGGCTTCCTAAGGTTATGCTCGGGATCATGGTATAAGGTCCTCCTAGGCTCCTGACATGGGTGAGGTTGGGGCCTATTAAATTTTGGATCAGGGGTCCAATTTTGATGTCTACGTTTCTCAAGTACTTGGACTCGATCCCTAAATTGGGAAAAACCCTCATTCATGTCCTGACTCAATTTGGTCATACTTTCGGTAAGATTTCTGACCATGGCCTCTAAATCTGGTTGGATTTGACTAGGTTGGTAGGGTACTCCATTCCGGGTGGACATGATGATGCAAGCAAGCACACCAAATGAGACTCGACTGAAACGACTATGGGCTAACTAGACCTAGAGCCCAAACTAGATGCCCAATCAGAGTGGCAAGCTAGCCTGTAGTAACTCAGGACTCAGCCAGGCAGGTGTAAGGGGAGTGTTAGGTCCCTAATTGCCAATCCTAGACACCAATCAGAGATTGGCCAGGTAGGCGGACCAGCACATAAGCCCTTCGGGATGGAGTCCCTGAACCACCGTTCTAGACACTGAGTACAAAGCACACACAAAGGAACTAGACAAACTGACTCAACACTAGCCTTGACCCGACTTGTTGATGTCCCTAGCCCACTAGGGCAAATTAGGTCTAATCAATTTTTAGATTAAAGGCTTAGGTTCGAATGAAGGGGTGGTGGTTTTGGGCTAAGGAGAGGTTATCAACTCCTCCCCTTATCTTAGATGCTCAAATGCCCTTAAGATGAATTAGGAGATGAACACTCAAAAATAAATGGATGGCAGAACACAAAAACATAGTTACAATAATTTAATTCTCAGAAATCGCATGGAAATCAATAAATCATGAGAAAATTACGAAAATTAATTTCAATTATACTGGTTTCAGAAAAATAAAAATCACTGAATTTGGAGTTATCTGTAGTGAGAAATAATTCCTGCAATAGGGCAATTACGGACTGAAAATAGAGCACTTCCCCGTTTACAATTCCTGCTACGAAGTTATAACCCAACGGATCCCCTACACGCCCTAGGAACACCCCGTGGAATGGGAAGAGGAGGTTTGCACCTCGCTTCATTCCTAGGATCGGACATCCTGGGGAGTCTACTTCGAGCAGACAAAGTAAAGAGAGAGAGACTTAGACAAGCAATCAAAACAGAAACCCTAGACAGGGCTCTGATACCAAAATTGATGCAGAACGAAAGCTCTAATACCAAAATTGATGCAGAACAAAAAGATGATGCGATGCGGAAGTAAATTAAAATTAATGTATTTTTTTATTTATTTATTTTCAGAAGTCGGCTTTGACTTAAAGGAAAGATAAACTAATGCTGAAAGAAACTAAGAAATGACAGAAAGCACAATTAAAGGGAGTGGATTATCAGAGTAACTCAGAAGTAGGATTGCTGGAGATTGAGAAACCCCCAGACCTAGGGTTTACTCCTCTTTCAAGAAATAGACGAAGAGAGAAGAGAAGGTTTTATACCTGACTGTGATATCTCTCGTTGCTTCAATTGAAGGACACTCTCGAACAGATTGTAGGATCCTTGGAGATGAGGTATCTTCATAATGGATCCTCGGATTGTAGTCCTTTGGCAAGGTTGGCCTTCTTCTCGAACTCAGGATCTGGAAGAAGAAGAACAAAAAAAAAAAAAAAGAACCAGAAACTCAAAGAAAGACACTGACCTGAGGACTTAATGAAGATTGTTGGATGTAGAAGTTCCGGAGATCTTGATACTGATCTGACTCTTCTTTGAACTTGCTCTGTAGTTGAAACAGTTGATCTGAACCTGGATGCTGGTGACCGGCTTCGATGTGGAAGAGAGGGGCCATGGGATTAAGATGGAAAATTAGGGTTTGGTGGTGGTGGAGTAGAGATGGGTGGACTAAGCTAGGGTTTTGGGGTTGGAGATCTCACACCCCTCAAGGTTCCTAGGGAACCCGGATTTACTCCCTCACGGAGCTCAACACTTGAATACAAGTGCGGAAGAGAGAAACACAAAGTTGCTCACAAAGAAATTGATTTCATTCATCTGATTTTTGTAAACTTACAAGAGGGGTTTAATTTATAAGGCATTACAAGGGAGGAGGGTTTCACATCTTCCCATGTGGGACTAAAGGAGGGGATCTCCAAATTAGGGCAAATCCCTTACCTATGGTCGGCCAAAATACCAAAAAAATAGGATTTGGGTTATAAATGGCAGGTAGATGGCGCCACCTTGCTTGGATTTTCAAGAAAAAATTTCTTCCTTCCCTGGATCAACTCTTTTGGACTCCTCCTTTTCTTCCTCCCTAAGTCAAGGTCCTTCCCATCTTTGTTTTGATTGTTTTTGGCAGGAAGTGGGCGCCCCCTTGAAGTTCTCTTCCAAGAGAATTTCTTCCCTTCTTTGTTTTGGAATTCTTGGGAAAGTCTTGGCCGCCCCCTTGATTGGTGGTCTCTTGGTGGACTTCTCCTTATCTGGCACATGAGAGAAGGAGGTTGCCATCTGTGGAGTGGGGACCAAAAGCTGCTGGATGTGGATATGGCGCCCCCTGGACTGGGAGTGTGGCTGGGAGTGTGGTGTCCACTTGCCTGGTCTTGGAAGAAAGTGTAACATCCCATTTTGAAACCCTAGTCCACTACTGAGTCAACATGACTCAACAAAATAAAATGCAGGTAATGTAGACTCAAGCTAAATTAAGTTGATCTAGTCAACTCTTATTAAAAACCAAAAAACCCTAATTCTTCGGGCAAGGTTAATCAGAGATCCAGATGGAGCTCTGAAGTCTTCTTCTGAGTCTGGTGCCCGCACCAATTCTCCCAGGGTGGGAGGAACTCGACCCTGTCGAGTATGGATCAAGTTGGCTCTGGTATCTCTCCAAGAGGTCTGGGTCCAGCTCTTGTAACTCTTCTCGGGAGATCCAAGAGTCATCAGAATCTGGCCTTCCTAGCCAGCGGACCAGGTATCTTTGGTATCCTCGATTACGAGTAGAGATAACCTGATCATCCAGGATCTTTTCAATCTGCTCTTTCCTCACAGGCCAATTTGTTGGTGGACACACAGGGTCAGGTTCACTCTCAAGAGCAGGATTAGGTTCAAAAGCCTCACTGGGAATCACAGCTGGCTCCCTATACTCTACTAGGTCTGTAATGTTGAAAGTGGAGCTAATGCCTAGTTCTGGAGGCAACTCGAGCACATAGGCATTGGATCCTACTCTCTTTACCACTCTAAATGGTCCAGCTCCCCTAGCATGTAACTTTCTAACGGTTCCAGGAGGAAACCGTTCAGGCCTTAACCTAATCATTACATAGTCTCCTTCGTCAAAAGTTTTGACTCGCCTTTGAGAATCAGCCAATTTCTTATAAGTTTCATTACTTAAATTTTTTTTGGCTTGAATTTCTTTATGCAAGTGTTTTATATGCTGTGCAAAAACTTCGGCAGAATCGGAGACCCGTGTGTGGACTGGTAAAGGAGCTAGGTCAAGAGGTGTGTGGGGTTTGTAACTATGCACAATTTCAAATGGACTTTTACCCGTAGACCTATTGACCGAGTCATTATATGCAAATTCAGCCCTGGGTAAATACAAATCCCAATTCCTGGTATTCTCACTCAATCAAAATCTAAGACAATGTCCTAAACTCGCCTGACGATGCATTCCTAAAAAATGGACTTTTATTCAAAGGAACCCTAGGTCTAAACTTAACAAACTACGGCTCTTGGGTTTGACCTTGGGTCGGAGGATGGCATGCAGAGCATGAAAACTTATCATGGGTGCCTAGTAGGTGCCATAAGGTCTTCCAGAAGTAGGTGGCAAACCTAATAGGTTCTGACACGTGGTTCACTCTAAAGACTTCGACAAAGTATACTTGGATGGTGTAAGAAGCATTAGACGTCCTAGAGAAAGGGAGGAGATATGAGGTGGGGTCTCGAATTACCTGTTGACTAAAGTGGTGACCTGAAGGTTTGAATGGTGATCTATGAGTGTCAACTGGTCATCCTTATGAAAGGAAAAGTTTGCTACTCCCAGGAATGGATCAAGAGATGGTTCGGGAAGTAGCCTAGGACATGTGATTGCAACAGTTAAGGTTTGTTCTCTAAGCAAATAATGATCCACTTTCTCAAGAACTAGATTAGAGAATGATTCATGGAAGGGCCTATGGATGATGACCTCAAGACTTGAAATTTGACCTATGGGTGCGAAAAGGTATACTCTATAGAAGAGGTCTGGGGTCATAAGGAGGACTTCTACAGGACTGGGCGAATCAATCCGCTCAAGACAAGGATATTCAACTGAGATTACGGGAGAGACCTTAGTGGCTGGGCATGGGACAAGGTCCAATTGTAAGAGGCTTGATTCAGTCATCCTATGGAGAGGATCTACCATAGGGTGGGCAAACGTAAAGAGTTCAGTGCAAAGATCTTCAATTGGTACTTGGGGTATGATTGTCATTAGAGGGTACGAACTAATAGCTCGGGCTAACACTATGAGTTCTTCCTGGGGGTATTTGACTAAAAGAACCTGGTTCTCACAAATCTCTTGAATTTCTGAACTAGGTCCTACCAGTTGTTTGCTCTCCAAGGTCTCCTCAGGCAAGGAACCAATAGTATCGATGTCACATTCTTCTAGTTCTTCCCCCTCATATTCATCATATACTTCCTCGATGCCATCTTCAATGGGTTTCGGGTCAGTGGTGATTGGGTCAACTGATTCTAGGCTTGTCATACCTAACCTTTCTTCCTCATTGGTAGGCTTGGGTTCTCCCTCATTAATGTCATCCTTAGGATTCTTACCACTTAGCTGTGCACAAGCCAGTCCTATGCATGGGCACTGACTAGATTTATGGCCTCTTTCTCCACAAAACAAACATTCTTGCGATATAGGAACCTGGGTCACACTGGGTTTCAAGCTAGTAGAGACCTTACTTGGGCATGGGTGTGGATCTAAATGGTTTGATCTAGAAGACTTGCGTTGTTGAGTGACTGGTCTAGAATATTATAAGGACCTCTCATAGACACGATCCACACTATAGATATCATGGTTAGGCTTCCTAAGGTTATGCTCGGGATCATGGTATAAGGTCCTCCTAGGCTCCTGACATGGGTGAGGTTGGGGCCTATTAAATTTTGGATCAGGGGTCCAATTTTGATGTCTACGTTTCTCAAGTACTTGGACTCGATCCCTAAATTGGGAAAAACCCTCATTCATGTCCTGACTCAATTTGGTCATACTTTCGGTAAGATTTCTAACCATGGCCTCTAAATCTGGTTGGATTTGACTAGGTTGGTAGGGTACTCCATTCCGGGTGGACATGATGATGCAAGCAAGCACACCAAATGAGACTCGACTGAAATGACTATGGGCTAACTAGACCTAGAGCCCAAACTAGATGCCCAATCAGAGTGGCAAGCTAGCCTGTAGTAACTCAGGACTCAGCCAGGCAGGTGTAAGGGGAGTGTTAGGTCCCTAATTGCCAATCCTAGACACCAATCAGAGATTGGCCAAGTAGGCGGACCAGCACATAAGCCCTTCGGGATGGAATCCCTGAACCACCGTTCTAGACACTGAGTACAAAGCACACACAAAGGAACTAGACAAACTGACTCAACACTAGCCTTGACCCGACTTGTTGATGTCCCTAGCCCACTAGGGCAAATTAGGTCTAATCAATTTTTAGATTAAAGGCTTAGGTTCGAATGAAGGGGTGGTGGTTTTGGGCTAAGGAGAGGTTATCAACTCCTCCCCTTATCTTAGATGCTCAAATGCCCTTAAGATGAATTAGGAGATGAACACTCAAAAATAAATGGATGGCAGAACACAAAAACATAGTTACAGTAATTTAATTCTCAGAAATCGCATGGAAATCAATAAATCATCAGAAAATTATGCAACTTAAATTCAATTATACTGGTTTCAGAAAAATAAAAATCACTGAATTTGGAGTTATCTGTAGTGAAAAATAATTCCTGCAATAGGGTAATTATGGACTGAAAATAGAGCACTTCCCCGTTTACAATTCCTGCTACGAAGTTATAACCCAACGGATCCCCTACACGCCCTAGGAACACCCCGTGGAATGGGAAGAGGAGGTTTGCACCTCGCTTCGTTCCTAGGATCGGACATCCTGGGGAGTCTACTTCGAGCAGACAAAGTAAAGAGAGAGAGACTCAGACAAGCAATCAAAACAGAAACCCTAGACAGGGCTCTGATACCAAAATTGATGCAGAACGAAAGCTCTGATACCAAAATTGATGCAGAACAAAAAGATGATGCGATGCGGAAGTAAATTAAAATTAATGTATATTTTTTTATTTATTTATTTTCAGAAGTCGGCTTTGACTTAAAGGAAAGATAAACTAATGCTGAAAGAAACTAAGAAATGACAGAAAGCACAATTAAAGGGAGTGGATTATCAGAGTAACTCAGAAGTAGGATTGCTGGGGATTGAGAAACCCCCAGACCTAGGGTTTACTCCTCTTTCAAGAAATAGACGAAGAGAGAAGAGAAGGTTTTATACCTGACTGTGATATCTCTCGTTGCTTCAATTGAAGGACACTCTCGAACAGATTGTAGGATCCTTGGAGACGAGGTATCTTCGTAATGGATCCTCGGATTGTAGTCCTATGGCAAGGTTGGCCTTCTTCTCGAACTCAGGATCTGGAAGAAGAAGAACAAAAAAAAAAAAAAGAACCAGAAACTCAAAGAAAGACACTGACCTGAGGACTTAATGAAGATTGTTGGATGTAGAAGTTCCGGAGATCTTGATACTGATCTGACTCTTCTTTGAACTTGCTCTGTAGTTGAAACAGTTGATCTGAACCTGGATGCTGGTGACCGGCTTCGATGTGGAAGAGAGGGGCCATGGGATTAAGATGGAAAATTAGGGTTTGGTGGTGGTGGAGTAGAGATGGGTGGACTAAGCTAGGGTTTTGGGGTTGGAGATCTCACACCTCCTCAAGGTTCCTAGGGAACCCGGATTTACTCCCTCACGGAGCTCAACACTTGAATACAAGTGCGGAAGAGAGAAACACAAAGTTGCTCACAAAGAAATTGATTTCATTCATCTGATTTTTGTAAACTTACAAGAGGGGTTTAATTTATAAGGCATTACAAGGGAGGAGGGTTTCACATCTTCCCATGTGGGACTAAAGGAGGGGATCTCCAAATTAAGGCAAATCACTTACCTATGGTCGGCCAAAATACCAAAAAAATAGGATTTGGGTTATAAATGGCAGGTAGATGGCGCCACCTTGCTTGGATTTTCAAGAAAAATTTTCTTCCTTCCCTGGATCAACTCTTTTGGACTCCTCCTTTTCTTCCTCCCTAAGTCAAGGTCCTTCCCATCTTTGTTTTGATTGTTTTTGGCAGGAAGTGGGCGCCCCCTTGAAGTTCTCTTCCAAGAGAATTTCTTCCCTTCTTTGTTTTGGAATTCTTGGGAAAGTCTTGGCCGCCCCCTTGATTGGTGGTCTCTTGGTGGACTTCTCCTTATCTGGCACATGAGAGAAGGAGGTTGCCATCTGTGGAGTGGGGACCAAAAGCTGCTGGATGTGGATATGGCGCCCCCTGGACTGGGAGTGTGGCTGGGAGTGTGGTGTCCACTTGCCTGGGCTTGGAAGAAAGTGTAACATCCCATTTTGAAACCCTAGTCCACTACTGAGTCAACATGACTCAACAAAATAAAATGCAGGTAATGTAGACTCAAGCTAAATTAAGTTGATCTAGTCAACTCTTATTAAAAACCAAAAAACCCTAATTCTTCGGGCAAGGTTAATCAGAGATCCAGATGGAGCTCTGAAGTCTTCTTCTGAGTCTGGTGCCCGCACCAATTCTCCCAGGGTGGGAGGAACTCGACCCTGTCGAATATGGATCAAGTTGGCTCTGGTATCTCTCCAAGAGGTCTGGGTCCAGCTCTTGTAACTCTTCTCGGGAGATCCAAGAGTCATCAGAATCTGGCCTTCCTAGCCAGCGGACCAGGTATCTTTGGTATCCTCGATTATGAGTAGAGATAACCTGATCATCCAGGATCTTTTCAATCTGCTCTTTCCTCACAGGCCAATTTGTTGGTGGACACACAGGGTCAGGTTCACTCTCAAGAGCAGGATTAGGTTCAAAAGCCTCACTGGGAATCACAGCTGGCTCCCTATACTCTACTAGGTCTGTAATGTTGAAAGTGGAGCTAATGCCTAGTTTGGAGGCAACTCGAGCACATAGGCATTGGATCCTACTCTCTTTACCACTCTAAATGGTCCAGCTCCCCTAGCATGTAACTTTCTAACGGTTCCAGGAGGAAACCATTCAGGCCTTAACCTAATCATTACATAGTCTCCTTCGTCAAAAGTTTTGACTCGCCTTTGAGAATCAGCCAATTTCTTATAAGTTTCGTTACTTAAATTTATTTTGGCTTGAATTTCTTTATGCAAGTCTTTTATATGCTGTGCAAAAACTTCGGCAGAATCGGAGACCCGTGTGTGGACTGGTAAAGGAGCTAGGTCAAGAGGTGTGTGGGGTTTGTAACTATGCACAATTTCAAATGGACTTTTACCCGTAGACCTATTGACCGAGTCATTATATGCAAATTCAGCCCTGGGTAAATACAAATCCCAATTTCTGGTATTCTCACTCAATCAAAATCTAAGACAATGTCCTAAACTCGCCTGACGATGCATTCCTAAAAATGGACTTTTATTCAAAGGAACCCTAGGTCTAAACTTAACAAACTACGGCTCTTGGGTTTGACCTTGGGTCGGAGGATGGCATGCAGAGCATAAAAACTTATCATGGGTGCCTAGTAGGTGCCATAAGGTCTTCCAGAAGTAGGTGGCAAACCTAATAGGTTCTGACACGTGGTTCACTCTAAAGACTTCGACAAAGTATACTTGGATGGTGTAAGAAGCATTAGACGTCCTAGAGAAAGGGAGGAGATATGAGGTGGGGTCTCGAATTACCTGTTGACTAAAGGTGGTGACCTGAAGGTTTGAATGGTGATCTATGAGTGTCAACTGGTCATCCTTATGAAAGGAAAAGTTTGCTACTCCCAGGAATGGATCAAGAGATGGTTCGGGAAGTAGCCTAGGACATGTGATTGCAACAGTTAAGGTTTGTTCTCTAAGCAAATAATGATCCACTTTCTCAAGAACTAGATTAGAGAATGATTCATGGAAGGGCCTATGGATGATGACCTTAAGACTTGAAATTTGACCTATGGGTGCGAAAAGGTATACTCTATAGAAGAGGTCTGGGGTCATAAGGAGGACTTCTACAGGACTGGGCGAATCAATCCGCTCAAGACAAGGATATTCAACTGAGATTACGGGAGAGACCTTAGTGGCTGGGCATGGGACAAGGTCCAATTGTAAGAGGCTTGATTCAGTCATCCTATGGAGAGGATCTACCATAGGGTGGGCAAACGTAAACAGTTCAGTGCAAAGATCTTCAATTGGTACTTGGGGTATGATTGTCATTAGAGGGTACGAACTAATAGCTCGGGCTAACACTATAAGTTCTTCCTGGGGGTATTTGACTAAAGGAACCTGGTTCTCACAAATCTCTTGAATTTCTGAACTAGGTCCTACCAGTTGGTTGCTCTCCAAGGTCTCCTCAGGTAAGGAACCAATAGTATCGATGTCACATTCTTCTAGTTCTTCCCCCTCATATTCATCATATACTTTTTCGATGCCATCTTCAATGGGTTTCGGGTCAGTGGTGATTGGGTCAACTGATTCTAGGCTTGTCATACCTAACCTTTCTTCCTCATTGGTAGGCTTGGGTTCTCCCTCATTAATGTCATCCTTAGGATTCTTACCACTTAGCTGTGCACAAGCCAGTCCTATGCATGGGCACTGACTAGATTTATGGCCTCTTCTCCACAAAATAAACATTCTTGCGATATAACAACCTGGGTCACACTGGGTTTCAAGCTAGTAGAGACCTTACTTGGGCATGGGTGTGGATCTAAATGGTTTGATCTAGAAGACTTGGGTTGTTGAGTGACTGGTCTAGAATATTGTAAGGACCTCTCATAGACACGATCCACACTATAGATATCATGGTTAGGCTTCCTAAGGTTATGCTCGGGATCATGGTATAAGGTCCTCCTAGGCTCCTGACATGGGTGAGGTTGGGGCCTATTAAATTTTGGATCAGAGGTCCAATTTTGATGTCTACGTTTCTCAAGTACTTGGACTCGATCCCTAAATTGGGAAAAACCCTCATTCATGTCCTGACTCAATTTGGTCATACTTTCGGTAAGATTTCTAACCATGGCCTCTAAATCTGGTTGGGTTTGACTAGGTTGGTAGGGTACTCCATTCCGGGTGGACATGATGATGCAAGCAAGCACACCAAATGAGACTCGACTGAAATGACTACGGGCTAACTAGACTTAGAGCCCAAACTAGATGCCCAATCAGAGTGGCAAGCTAGCCTGTAGTAACTCAGGACTCAGCCAGGCAGGTGTAAGGGAAGTGTTAGGTCCCTAATTGCCAATCCTAGACACCAATCAGAGATTGGCCAGGTAGGTGGACCAGCACACAAGCCCTTCGGGATGGAATCCCTGAACCACCGTTCTAGACACTGAGTACAAAGCACACACAGAGTAACTAGACAAACTGACTTAACACTAGCCTTGACCCGACTTGTTGATGTCCCTAGCCCACTAGGGCAAATTAGGTCTAATCAATTTTTAGATTAAAGGCTTAGGTTCGAATGAAGGGGTGGTGGTTTTGGGCTAAGGAGAGGTTATCAACTCCTCCCCTTATCTTAGATGCTCAAATGCCCTTAAGATGAATTAAGAGATGAACACTCAAAAATAAATGGATGGGAGAACACAAAAATAGAGTTGCAGTAATTTAATTCTCAGAAATCGCACGAAAATCAATAAATCATGAGAAAATTATGCAAATTAGATTCAATTATACTGGTTTCAGAAAAAAAAATCACTGAATTTGGAGTTGCCTGTAGTGAGAAATAATTCCTGCAACAGGGCAATTACGGGCTAAAAACAGAGCACTTCCCCGTTTACAATTCCTGCTACGAATTTATAACCCAACGGATCCCCTACACGCCCTAGGAACACCCCGTGGAATGGGAAGAGGAGGATTGCACCTCGCTTCGTTCCTAGGACTGGACGTCCTGGGGAGTCTACTTCGAGCAGACAAAGTAAAGAGAGAGAGACTCAGACAAGCAATCAAAACAGAAACCCTAGACAGGGCTCTGATACCAAAATTGATGCTGAACGAAAGCTCTGATACCAAAATTGATGCAGAACAAAAAGATGATGCGATACGGAAGTAAATTAAAATTAATATATTTTTTTTATTTATTTATTTTCAGAAGTCGGCTTTGACTTAAAGGAAAGATAAACTAATGCTGAAAGAAACTAAGAAATGATAGAAAGCACAATTAAAGGGAGTGGATTATCAGAGTAACTCAGAAGTAGGATCGCTGGGGATTGAGAAACCCCTAGATCTAGGGTTTACTCCTCTTTCAAGAAACAGACGAAGAGAGAAGAAGGTTTTATACCTGACTGTGATATCTCTCGTTGCTTCAATTGAAGGACACTCTCGAACAGATTGTAGGATCCTTGGAGACGAGGTATCTTCGTAATGGATCCTCGGATTGTAGTCCTATGGCAAGGTTGGCCTTCTTCTCGATCTCAGGATCTGGAAGAAGAAGAACAAAAAAAAAAAAAAAGAACCAGAAACTCAAAGAAAGACACTGACCTGAGGACTTAATGAAGATTGTTGGATGTAGAAGTTTCGGAGATCTTGATACTGATCTGACTCTTCTTTGAACTTGCTCTGTAGTTGAAACAGTTGATCTGAACCTGGATGCTGGTGACTGGCTTCGATGTGGAAGAGAGGGGCCATGGGATTAAGATGGAAAATTAGGGTTTGGTGGTGGTGGAGTAGAGATGGGTGGACTAAGCTAGGGTTTTGGGGTTGGAGATCTCACACCTCCTCAAGGTTCCTAGGGAACCCAGATTTACTCCCTCACGGAGCTCAACACTTGAATACAAGTGCGGAAGAGAGAAACACAAAGTTGCTCACAAAGAAATTGATTTCATTCATCTGATTTTTGTAAACTTACAAGAGGGGTTTAATTTATAAGGCATTACAAGGGAGGAGGGTTTCACATCTTCCCATGTGGGACTAAAGGAGGGGATCTCCAAATTAGGGAAAATCCCTTACCTATGGTCGGCCAAAATACTAAAAAAATAGGATTTGGGTTATAAATGGCAGGTAGATGGCGCCACCTTGCTTGGATTTTCAAGAAAAATTTTCTTCCTTCCCTGGATCAACTCTTTTGGACTCCTCCTTTTCTTCCTCCCTAAGTCAAGGTCCTTCCCATCTTTGTTTTGATTGTTTTTGGCAGGAAGTGGGCGCCCCCTTGAAGTTCTCTTCCAAGAGAATTTCTTCCCTTCTTTGTTTTGGAATTCTTGGGAAAGTCTTGGCTGCCCCCTTGATTGGTGGTCTCTTGGTGGAGTTCTCCTTATCTGGCACATGAGAGAAGGAGGTTGCCATCTGTGGAGTGGGGACCAAAAGCTGCTGGATGTGGATATGGCGCCCCCTAGACTGGGAGTGTGGCTGGGAGTGTGGTGTCCACTTGCCTGGTCTTGGAAGAAAGTGTAACATCCCATTTTGAAACCCTAGTCCACTACTGAGTCAACATGACTCAACAAAATAAAATGCAGGTAATGTAGACTCAAGCTAAATTAAGTTGATCTAGTCAACTCTTATTAAAAACCAAAAAACCCTAATTCTTCGGGCAAGGTTAATCAGAGATCCAGATGGAGCTCTGAAGTCTTCTTCTGAGTCTGGTGCCCGCACCAATTCTCCCAGGGTGGGAGGAACTCGACCCTGTCGAGTATGGATCAAGTTGGCTCTGGTATCTCTCCAAGAGGTCTGGGTCCAGCTCTTGTAACTCTTCTCGGGAGATCCAAGAGTCATCAGAATCTGGCCTTCCTAGCCAGCGGACCAGGTATCTTTGGTATCCTCGATTACGAGTAGAGATAACCTGATCATCCAGGATCTTTTCAATCTGCTCTTTCCTGACAGGCCAATTTGTTGGTGGACACACAGGATCAGGTTCACTCTCAAAGGGATGATTAGGTTCAAAAGCCTCACTGGGAATCACAGCTGGCTCCCTATACTCTACTAGGTCTGTAATGTTGAAAGTGGAGCTAATGCCTAGTTCTGGAGGCAACTCGAGCACATAGGCATTGGATCCTACTCTCTTTACCACTCTAAATGGTCCAGCTCCCCTAGCATGTAACTTTCTAACGGTTCCAGGAGGAAACCGTTCAGGCCTTAACCTAATCATTACATAGTCTCCTTCGTCAAAAGTTTTGACTCGCCTTTGCGAATCAGCCAATTTCTTATAAGTTTCGTTACTTAAATTTATTTTGGCTTGAATTTCTTTATGCAAGTCTTTTATATGCTATGCAAAAACTTCGGCAGACTCGGAGACCCGTGTGTGGACTGGTAAAGGAGCTAGGTCAAGAGGTGTGTGGGGTGTAACTATGCACAATTTCAAATGGACTTTTACCCGTAGACCTATTGACCGAGTCATTATATGCAAATTCAGCCCTGGGTAAATACAAATCCCAATTCCTGGTATTCTCACTCAATCAAAATCTAAGACAATGTCCTAAACTCGCCTAACGATGCATTCCTAAAAAATGGACTTTTATTCAAAGGAACCCTAGGTCTAAACTTAACAAACTACGGCTCTTGGGTTTGACCTTGGGTCGGAGGATGGCATGCAGAGCATGAAAACTTATCATGGGTGCCTAGTAGGTGCCATAAGGTCTTCCAGAAGTAGGTGGCAAACCTAATAGGTTCTGACACGTGGTTCACTCTAAAGACTTCGACAAAGTATACTTGGATGGTGTAAGAAGCATTAGAAGTCCTAGAGAAAGGGAGGAGATATGAGGTGGGGTCTCGAATTACCTGTTGACTAAAGGTGGTGACCTGAAGGTTTGAATGGTGATCTATGAGTGTCAACTGGTCATCCTTATGAAAGGAAAAGTTTGCTACTCCCAGGAATGGATCAAGAGATGGTTCGGGAAGTAGCCTAGGACATGTGATTGCAACAGTTAAGGTTTGTTCTCTAAGCAAATAATGATCCACTTTCTCAAGAACTAGATTAGAGAATGATTTATGGAAGGGCCTATGGATGATGACCTCAAGACTTGAAATTTGACCTATGGGTGCGAAAAGGTATACTCTATGAAGAGGTCTGGGGTCATAAGGAGGACTTCTACAGGACTGGGCGAATCAATCCGCTCAAGACAAGGATATTCAACTGAGATTACGGGAGAGACCTTAGTGGCTGGGCATGGGACAAGGTCCAATTGTAAGAGGCTTGATTCAGTCATCCTATGGAGAGGATCTACCATAGGGTGGGCAAACGTAAACAGTTCAGTGCAAAGATCTTCAATTGGTACTTGGGGTATGATTGTCATTAGAGGGTACGAACTAATAGCTCGGGCTAACACTATGAGTTCTTCCTGGGGGTATTTGACTAAAGGAACCTGGTTCTCACAAATCTCTTGAATTTCTGAACTAGGTCCTACCAGTTGGTTGCTCTCCAAGGTCTCCTCAGGTAAGGAACCAATAGTATCGATGTCACATTCTTCTAGTTTTTCCCCCTAATATTCATCATATACTTCCTCGATGCCATCTTCAATGGGTTTCGGGTCAGTGGTGATTGGGTCAACTGATTCTAGGCTTGTCATACCTAACCTTTCTTCCTCATTGGTAGGCTTGGGTTCTCCCTCATTAATGTCATCCTTAGGATTCTTACCACTTAGCTGTGCACAAGCTAGTCCTATGCATGGGCACTGACTAGATTTATGGCCTCTTTCTCCACAAAACAAACATTCTTGCGATATAGGAACCTGGGTCACACTGGGTTTCAAGCTAGTAGAGACCTTACTTGGGCATGGGTGTGGATCTAAATGGTTTGATCTAGAAGACTTGGGTTGTTGAGTGACTGGTCTAGAATATTGTAAGGACCTCTCATAGACACGATCCACACTATAGATATCATGGTTAGGCTTCCTAAGGTTATGCTCGGGATCATGGTATAAGGTCCTCCTAGGCTCCTGACATGGGTGAGGTTGGGGCCTATTAAATTTTGGATCAGGGGTCTAATTTTGATGTCTACGTTTCTCAAGTACTTGGAATCGATCCCTAAATTGGGAAAAACCCTCATTCATGTCCTGACTCAATTTGGTCATACTTTCGATAAGATTTCTAACCATGGCCTCTAAATCTGGTTGGGTTTGACTAGGTTGGTAGGGTACTCCATTCCGGGTGGACATGATGATGCAAGCAAGCACACCAAATTGGACTCGACTGAAACGACTACGGGCTAACTAGACCTAGAGCCCAAACTAGATGCCCAATCAGAGTGGCAAGCTAGCCTGTAGTAACTCAGGACTCAGCCAGGCAGGTGTAAGGGGAGTGTTAGGTCCCTAATTGCCAATCCTAGACACCAATCAGAGATTGGCCAGGTAGGCGGACCAGCACACAAGCCCTTCGGGATGGAATCCCTGAACCACCGTTCTAGACACTAAGTACAAAGCACACACAGAGTAACTAGACAAACTGACTCAACACTAGCCTTGACCCGACTTGTTGATGTCCCTAGCCCACTAGGGCAAATTAGGTCTAATCAATTTTTAGATTAAAGGCTTAGGTTCGAACGAAGGGGTGGTGGTTTGGGGCTAAGGAGAGGTTATCAACTCCTTCCCTTATCTTAGATGCTCAAATGCCCTTAAGATGAATTAAGAGATGAACACTCAAAAATAAATGGATGGCAGAACACAAAAATAGAGTTGCAGTAATTTAATTCTCAGAAATCGCATGGAAATCAATAAATTATGAGAAAATTATGCAATTTAGTTTCAATTATACTGGTTTCAAAAAAAAAAAATCACTGAATTTGGAATTACCTGTAGTGAGAAATAATTCCTGCAACAGGGAAATTACGGGCTAAAAACAGAGCACTTCCCCGTTTACAATTCCTGCTACGAAGTTATAACCCAACGGATCCCCTACATGCCCTAGGAACACCCCGTGGAATGGGAAGAGGAGGTTTGCACCTCGCTTTGTTCCTAGGACCGGACGTCCTGGGGAGTCTACTTCGAGCAGGCAAAGTAAAGAGAGAGAGACTCAGACAAGCAATCAAAACAGAAACCCTAGACAGGGCTCTGATACCAAAATTGATGCAGAACGAAAGCTCTGATACCAAAATTGATGCAGAACAAAAAGATGATGCGATGCGGAAGTAAATTAAAATTAATGTATTTTTTTTTATTTATTTATTTTTAGAAGTCGGCTTTGACTTAAAGGAAAGATAAACTAATGCTGAAAGAAACAAAGAAATGACAGAAAGGACAATTAAAGGGAGTGGATTATCAGAGTAACTCAGAAGTAGGATCACTGGGGATTGAGAAACCCCCAGACCTAGGGTTTACTCCTCTTTCAAGAAACAGACGAAGAGAGAAGAGAAGGTTTTATACCTGACTGTGATATCTCTCGTTACTTCAATTGAAGGACACTCTCGAACAGATTGTAGGATCCTTGGAGACAAGGTATCTTCGTAATGGATCCTTGGATTGTAGTCCTATGGCAAGGTTGGCCTTCTTCTCGAACTTAGGATCTGGAAGAAGAAGAACAAAAAAAAAAAAAAGAACCAGAAACTCAGAGAAAGACACTGACCTGAGGACTTAATGAAGATTGTTGGATGTAGAAGTTCCGGAGATCTTGATACTGATCTGACTCTTCTTTGAACTTGCTCTGTAGTTGAAACAGTTGATCTGAACCTGGATGCTGGTGACCGGCTTCGATGTGGAAGAGAGGGGCCATGGGATTAAGATGGAAAATTAGGGTTTGGTGGTGGTGGAGTAGAGATGGGTGGACTAAGCTAGGGTTTTGGGGTTGGAGATCTCACACCTCCTCAAGGTTCCTAGGGAACCCGTATTTACTCCCTCACGGAGCTCAACACTTGAATACAAGTGCGGAAGAGAGAAACACAAAGTTGCTCACAAAGAAATTGATTTCATTCATCTGATTTTTGTAAACTTACAAGAGGGGTTTAATTTATAAGGCATTACAAGGGAGGAGGGTTTCACATCTTCCCATGTGGGACTAAAGGAGGGGATCTCCAAATTAGGGCAAATCCCTTACCTATGGTCGGCCAAAATACCAAAAAATAGGATTTGGGTTATAAATGGCAGGTAGATGGCGCCACCTTGCTTGGATTTTCAAGAAAAATTTTCTTCCTTCCCTGGATCAACTCTTTTGGACTCCTCCTTTTCTTCCTCCCTAAGTCAAGGTCCTTCCCATCTTTGTTTTGATTGTTTTTGGCAGGAAGTGGGCGCCCCCTTGAAGTTCTCTTCCAAGAGAATTTCTTCCCTTCTTTGTTTTGGAATTCTTGGGAAAGTCTTGGCCGCCCCCTTGATTGGTGGTCTCTTGGTGGACTTCTCCTTATCTGGCACATGAGAGAAGGAGGTTGCCATCTGTGGAGTGGGGACCAAAAGCTGCTGGATGTGGATATGGCACCCCCTGGACTGGGAGTGTGGCTGGGAGTGTGGTGTCCACTTGCCTAGTCTTGGAAGAAAGTGTAACATCCCATTTTGAAACCCTAGTTCACTACTGAGTCAACATGACTCAACAAAATAAAATGCAGGTAATGTAGACTCAAGCTAAATTAAGTTGATCTAGTCAATTCTTATTAAAAACCAAAAAACCCTAATTCTTCGGGCAAGGTTAATCAGAGATCCAGATGGAGCTCTGAAGTCTTCTTCTGAGTCTGGTGCCCGCACCATCTTCCTTTCATGGCTCAACTCTTTTGGACACCTCCTTTTCTTTCTCCCCAAGTCATGGCTCTTCCTAACTTTGCTTTGGTCTTTTTAGGCATGGATTGGGCGCCCCCTGAAGTGCTCCCCAAGAAATGCCTCTTTTCTCCTTTAGCTTGGCCTTCTAAGGTATATATGGGGCGCCTCCTTGATTTTGGCTTCAAGAAAAATTCTTGCTCCCTTGGGTGTGGGGACCAAGACACTGGGATGGAGATGTGGCGCCCCCTGGAATCTGGCGTGTGGCTAGGAGTGTGGCACCCACTTACTTGATCCAGGGAGAAAAATGTGGCACCCTGGACCTTGACTTGAAAAAGGTGGCACCAACCTGGAGAAGACCTAGGCCACTACTAGGACTTGTACTGAGTCAACATGACTCAACAAAATTTAAATTGCAGGGAAATACAGACTCAAGACTAAAATTGAGTTGACCAAGTCAACCCTTATTACAAAACCAGAAAACCCTAATTCTTCGGGCAAGGTCAATCAGAGATCCAGATGGAGCCCTGAAGTCTTCTTCTGAGTCTGGTGCCCGCACCACTACCCCTAGATTGAGGCTGTACCAAATTTTTCCAAGTATGGCAACCTGCCAGGAAGTCAAAATCCACAACATAACTCCCTACCATGAAGGGAGAGGGCACCGGGGCATGACTCACGAGGCTCTACCAGTTGTTGACCTTCGAGCACCCTAGAAGGGGGAGAACCCAAGGTGGGTAACGGACAGGATCCATGGTCTAAAAAGGATGTCCTAAGGGCCTTCGAACAAGGTAAGGAGAAAAAATTGCTAGAGGGAGAGCAAGCGAGATAGAGCGCTCAGAGGCTACCGGAGAACTCGTCAGAAGAGTCTCAATGGACTCACCCACCACTGCTCTAACCCTCCTTCTTTGCTACAACTCCCACTCTGCTCTTTACTTAAAAACTCCTCTGAGCATGGAGACCGTACAGGGATCCACGGAAGAGGATCTATTCTCTTAGAGCACCCACTGACTGATCGTCATAGTACCCTTGCCAGGATCCCCAGCTCGGGTCTCCTTTCTTTTATAGGTCCTGGTATGCATGTTGAATTCTAGGTAAGGAGGCTGATGTTTGGTGCCATGCTAGAGCTGCAGGCCATGGTGGTGTAGGCGGCAACAGATTGGCACGCCAGGTGGGGGGCAGGACAGTCCAATTAAAACTAATCCCCTTGCAAGCAACTCCACCCGAGGCATGGTGGTAACACATGCGCGGGAAGTCTCCACCAGCCATGTGGGAGACCGTCATTCTCACGGGAGCCCACACAGCCCAGAGAGGAAACTCCCCGCTCCACCATAACTGATCCCTGGCCATGCCTAATTGCAACAGATGCAGGTTCCCCGGGGGAGTGGACGGGCGTCATGCCCAGCAGATGCATGTTTTGACTGCGGTAATGTGACATTTGCAACATCAACACTGATCCCTGGCCACCCAACAGTAGCAGGGACCCCTACGGCCCAAGCCACTGTACCCCACGATAGCCTGCGCTCCTTCCAAGGAAGGCCATCACTACCGTGGGTGGTGACTGATCCCTGGGAAAGCCATCGGACCCCGTCGAAGAGATAGTGGACTGGGTCAGTTGATCAAGAGAGCCGGTCCCCGGCCTTCGAGCGCGCTGCTGTTAAGCACCACCGAAGCCGTCTATGCAAGGCTTCCCATCGTGACCCCCCTCAACTATCGTCTTCATCTCCTTCAACGGACTCGATGAAAGGTTCCACTGATGAGGCCATTAGGTGCATGGTTGAAAAGTGCCTGGAGGAACAAGAACGTAAGCTAGCAAAACTATCCCGCTAGTTTGCAAACATGCAGGGCTCCTCTCGTAAGCCAGCAGGCCATGTGCCCATCCCCCCTTTTCCTGAGAAATCCAAGGGAAGCCGATCCTGAGTTGGTTCTATATGCCTCAAGTGGATCCCTACGATGGGACCACCGACCCCTTAGACCACCTAGAGAGCTATAAGACTCTCATGAGAGTCCACGGGGTGACTGATGCCCTTCTCTGCATCACCTTCCCAACCACTCTTTGGAAGGTTGCTCAAGTCTAGTTTACCCACCTCGAGTTTGAAAGCATCAACTCCTTTGCACAACTAGAAAAAAGGTTTGTGGCCCACTTCGATGATTGTCGAAAGGTGCCACGAGAGGTAGATAGTCTTTTCTCCATCAGGCAACAGGACCATGAGTCTTTGCGGGACCATGTGACCCGCTTCAAGGTTTTTATATTAAAAATATACAACCTAGATGAGTCCGTTGCCATACTGGCACTAAAGAGAAGGCTCAGGACCTCCCGCCTAACCTACTCCCTGGACAAGAAGCCACCGAAGATATACTCTGACCTCCTCCTCCGAGTCTATAAGTACATCCATGCCAAGGAGGTGGACTACACCAGGAGAGAGGTGGATGGGAAGGCACTGAAGAAGTAGCCTCCGGGAGAGGCATCCGGGACACGGAGGTCTAGACTGACCTCGAACTTCTGACCAGGATCGAAGCCGAAGAGCGGCTTCATCCTAGAAGAAAGATATACTCCTCTCCTCATCCTGATATCAAAGATCCTTATGGAGCTTGAGGGTGAGCGCTACCTATGCCGCCCTCCCCTACTGAGGCCATCCAATGGTCATGATAAGATAGAGTACAGCCAGTTTCATTGTGACCATGGCCATGATACCGAGGAATGCCGCTACCTCAAACGAGAAATCAAAGTTCTGATAAGAAGGGGCTATCTCGAAAAGTTCGTGGAGGGAAAGACCCCAGTAGAACCTCAAGTGCTTGCAGCTCTTCTTCCCGTCCCTCAAGTAAACAACCAACCCATCGAAAAGCCTGTGGGTATGATATGCTGGGGAATAAAGCATGCTTCTAAGAGAGGCCAGGAGGGAGAGAGGTCAGAGAATGTACTTCCCTTTATGAGGAAGGAGGGAACGAGGAATGAGAATGTAAATAATGATGCCATGGTTGTCAAAATAATAATTGCCAAGCATCCTATAAAATGGATTATGGTCGATAGTGGAAGTTCGATTGATGTCCTTTTTCATGATGCCTTCTCCAGGATGAATTTACCCTCTGCTAGACTGAAGCTAGTGCATACCCCCCTTGTCAATTTTACTAGAGACTCTGTTGGGGTTGAAGGAAAGATCACTCTCCTTGTTACTGTCGAATCACCACCTCGATAGATCACGGTCATGATGACCTTCACAGTTTTTAGGCTCCCTTTGGCCTACAACGTGATCCTTGGCCACCCCAAGCTCAATTTGCTCGATGCAGTCATCTCCACAAAGCAACTATTGGTACAGTTTCCCTCCTCTTATGGCATTGGGGAGATGAGGGGGGCACCTCAGTTGATCCAACATTGTTTGCAAGTTATCCCAGGGGCAAGAAGTGCCGAGGAGGATCCCAGCATCGATGACCTCAACCAAAGGGTGCAAGACCCAGGGGCGGCCTAGTTGAGCATCTGTTGACATATCACCTCGGTGCAGACCCGTTGAAGATAGTGCAGATCGGGGTCCAGCTGCAAGAAGAAGAGCGGGCCCGCCTATTGAATTTCCTTTGGATGAATGCGGATGTGTTCACCTGGACTACGATAGACATGCCGAGAATTCTCCCTGACATCATTACTCATAGGTTGAACATCGACTCAAAGTGCCGCCTGGTTTGGCAGAAGAAGAGGTGCTTTGCCTCGGAGAGACAGCAGACGGTCAATGAAGAGGTGGAGAAGCTCCTCACGACCGGGTTCGTTCACGTAGTGCAGTATCCTAGCTGGCTGGCGAACATGGTCATGGTCAAGAAAAGCAATGGGAAATGGAGGATCTGTGGTGCGGGCACCAGACTTAGAAGAAGACTTCAGAGCTCCATCTGGATCTCTGATTAACCTTGCCCGAAGAATTAGGGTTTTTGGTTTGTAATAAGAGTTGACTAGATCAACTCAATTTAGCTTGAGTCTACATTACCTGCATTTTATTTTGTTGAGTCATGTTGACTCAATAGTGGACTAGGGTCTCAACCTGGGATGTTACATTTTCTCCCAAGACCAAGCAAGTGGACACCACACTCCCAGCCACACTCCCAGTCCAAGGGGCGCCATATCTAAATCCAGTAGCCTTTGGTCCCCACTCCACAGATGGCAACTTCCTTCTCTCATGCGCCAGATAAAGAGAAGTCCACCAAGAGACCACAAATCAAGGGGGCGGCCAAGACTTTCCCAAGAAATCCAAAGCAAAGATGGGAAGAAATTCTCTTGGAAGAGAACTTCAAGGGGGCGCCCACTACCTGCCAAAAACATCCAAAACAAAGATGGGAAGGACCTTGATTTAGGGAGGAAGAAAAGGAGGAGTCCAAAAGAGTTGATCCAGGGAAGGAAAAAAAATTTTTCTTGAAGACCCAGAGGAGGCATGACTCTATCTGTGTTGTAGTAGACCGATTTTCCAAGATGGCCCATTTCTTGCCTTGTTCCCAAACATTTGATGCGTCTAAGGTAGCCACCCTGTTCTTTAATGAGATAGTTCGACTCCATGGCCTACCCAAGACCATTGTTTCAGATAGGGATGTTTGGTTCACCAGCTATTTCTGGAAAACCCTTTGGCATAAGTTAGGGACGAAACTTAAGTTTTCAACTGCCTATCATCCCCAGACTGACGACCAAACCGAAGTAGTGAACCGTAGTTTAGGCAATCTGCTAAGGTGTCTTGTTGGTGAAAACATTAGGAACTGGGATTTGTACTTACCTAGAGCTGAATTTGCATATAATGACTCGGTCAATAGGTCTACGGGTAAGAGTCCATTTGAAATTATGCATGGTTACAAACCCCACACACCTCTTAACCTAGCTCCTTTACCAGTCCACACATGGGTCTCCGAGTCTGCCGAAGTTTTTGCACAGCATATAAAAGACTTGCATAAAGAAATTCAAGCCAAAATAAATTTAAGTAACGAAACTTATAAGAAATTGGCTGATTCTCAAAGGCGAGTCAAAACTTTTGACGAAGGAGACTATGTAATGATTAGGTTAAGGCCTGAACGGTTTCCCCCTGGAACCGTTAGAAAGTTACATGCTAGGGGAGCTAGACCATTTAGAGTGGTAAAGAGAGTAGGATCCAATGCCTATGTGCTCGAGTTGCCTCCAGAACTAGGCATTAGCTCCACTTTCAACATTACAGACCTAGTAGAGTATAGGGAGCCAGCTATGATTCCCAGTGAGGCTTTTGAACCTAATCCTGCTCTTGAGAGTGAACCTGACCCTGTGTGTCCACCAACAAATTGGCCTGTGAGGAAAGAGCAGATTGAAAAGATCCTGGATGATCAGGTTATCTCTACTCGTAATCGAGGATACCAAAGATACCTGGTCCGCTGGCTAGGAAGGCCAGATTCTGATGACTCTTGGATCTCCCGAGAAGAGTTACAAGAGCTGGACCCAGATCTCTTGGAGAGATACCATAGCCAACTTGATCCATACTCGACAGGGTCGAGTTCCTCCCACCCTGGGAGAATTGGTGCGGGCACCAGACTTAGAAGAAGACTTCAGAGCTCCATCTGGATCTCCAAAACCCCAAACCCTAGGCCGGCCACCAGCATCCAGCTCCAGTCCAGATACTTCAGATCTACAGTAGTTCTAAGAGGAAGTCAGATCGGCCTCCAGGAGAATCCTGATTTCAGCAACTTCAGTTTTCAAGTTCTTCAACCTGGTAAATCTTTTCTTGAGTATCTGAAATCCATCACTTGTTCCTCTTCTTTCCCATATCTTGAGTCCAGGAGAAGCCGACCAAACCACAAGACCAGTATTGGAGGATCCATTGCGAAGATAGCCGACTCCGAGGATCCCACAATCTGCTCGAGAGAGTTCTTCCACCAAAATCCTGAGAAGATCACTGTCTGGTCAGTAAACCATCTCTCCTCTCTATTTCTGTTCTGTTGAAAGTTCATAGCGAAACCCTAGGTCTGGGAGTTTCTCAACCCCCAGCGATCCGTTACTTCTGAACTACTCTGATAATTTAGTTTCTTCTAAACTGTGCTTTCAATCCTTACCTAGTTTCCTTCAACTTAGTTTAACTTTACTTTGAGTCAAAGCCAATTTCTGAAATAAAAAAAAAAAAGAATTAATCTTAAATTTACTTCCGCATACGCTTCTTTGTTCTGTGTTCTGCATCATTTTTGGTATCAGAGCTTTAGTTCTGCATCAATCTGTGTAGATTACACTGACCTCAACCGAGCCTACCCAAAGGATAGCTTCTCCCTTCTGAAGATTGACCAACTGGTTGATGCCACCTCAGGGCACCACTTGCTCTCCTTTATGGATGCATTCTCCGGGTACAATCATATCCAGATGCACCCAAAGGATGAGGAGCACACTACCATCATCATAGACTCGGGGACATATTGCTATCAGAAGATGCCATTCGGCCTTAAGAATGTTGGCACCACATACCAATGGCTGGTCAACAAAGTCTTCAAAGACTAGATCGGCCGCAACATGCAAATTTATGTGGATGACATGCTCATCATGAGCAAGCCAAAGTCGGACCATGTCATGGACTTGGCGGAGGCCTTCCAGAACCTTCGCCAATATCAGATGAAGCTGAACCTGGTGAAATACACCTTCGGCATGGCAGCTGGGATGTTCCTGGATTTCATGGTCACTCAGAGGGGAATCAAAGCCAACCTAGAAAAAGTCCAAGCGATTATCGACATGGAGCATCCCACCTCGAAGAAGCAAGTCTAGTGCCTCACGGGCCGGATCGCGGCCTTGAGTCGGTTAACTCACGATCTGCTGATCACTGCCTACCTTTCTTCAAGGTGCTGCATAAGGTGCATGACTTCACCTGGATAAAGGAGTGTTGGAAAGCCTTCGAAGAGCTAAAGATGTTCCTGGCATCACCGTCGCTACTCTCTATGCCGGAGGATGGAGAGGAGCTCTTACTGTACCTGGCATTACCCTAGGGGCTGTCAGTTCGGTCCTTGTCTGCATGGATGGAGATGGAGTTCAGAGACCAGTGTACTATGCCAGCAAGCTCCTCCGAGATGCTGAGATCAGGTATACCTACTCCGAGAAACTAATTTTTGCACTCATAGTGTCTGTTCAGCACCTCAAACCATATTCCAAGCACACTCGATCATGGTCTTAACGGACCAACCACTGAGGGCGATACTCAGTCGCCCTGATACATCCAAATGACTGGCCAAGTGGGCATTGAAGCTCAGTGAGTTTGACATCACCTACCAGTTGAGGTCATCCCAGAAGGCACAGGTGTTGGTCGATTTCATGGTCGAGTGTGCAGGCATGGGCGAAGAGATGGAAGAAACCCCTTAGGAGTGCCAAATAGAGCCCGAGGCCGAGAAGGAGGTCTGAGTCCTCCACGTGGATGGCACATCCAACTTGGGAGGAAGCAGAGCAGGCCTCATTCTCGCTAATGGCGATGGGGTCATAGCCAAGTGCTCACTCCATTTCCAGTTCACGACCACCAATAACCAGGCAGAGTACGAGGCACTCCTCACGGGACTGAGAGTCTTCCTTGAACTAAGCGTACCCAACCTAAAGGTTTTCTCTGACTCTCAACTGGTGGCTGGACAAGTCTTAGGAGAATTTGAGGCCTGAGACCCTCAAATGTCAAAGTACTTGGAGTAGGTATGCTCAAACGTGACAGGCTTCGGGAGTTTCAGCATCTCCCATATTCCTCATGGAGAGAATGCTCGCATCAATGCCCTCTCCAGGCTTGCGACCTTGCCAAACTCATCGCTGGGGTGAGCCTACGTCAAGTACCTCCAAGCTCCAAGTTACGAGGCATCCAGGGAAGTCAGCAAGTCATCCCAAAATCTAGCTGATGGACTGATACATCAGATACTTCACCGATGGTACCTTGCCCGAAGATCATGTAGAGGCCAGCCTCATCAAGAAGAAGGTTGCACACTTTGTGCTGATGGATAGGCAACTCTATCGCATGTCCTACTCTTATACACTTCTGAAGTACTTGAGACCCTCATAGGCAACCTTTGTACTCCAAGAGATACATGAAGGCCTCTACGGGAATCATGTGGGGGGCATGATGTTAGCATACAAAGCCCTTTTCCAAGGGTACTACTAGGAGCTATGAGGAAGGATGCAGCCAACTTTATGAAGAAGTGTGACCCCTGCCAGCACCATGCCTACATACAGTGCCAACTGGCCGTGCCACTCTCATTGCTCTTCGCCCCCTGGTCGTTTGCTCAGTGGGGGATGAACATTCTTGGTCCCTTTCCTCCCGCATCCGGGCAGCGCAGGTTCCTAATAGTAGCCATCGACTACTTCACCAAGTGGGTCGAGGCCGAACCGCTAGCATGGATCACCGAAGCCAAGGTCAACCTATTCTTCTGGAAGTTGATCATTTGTTGCTTCGAGCTCCCTCACATAATCATCACTAACAACGGACAATAGTTCTGTAACCAGAAGTTTGAAGAGTTCTGCACCAGCCTTAATATTCATCATTGCTTCATCTTGATGGCTCACCCTCAGACCAACGGAGAGGCTGAGATGACCAACCGGACCATCCTCCAGGGGCTCTGAGCCAGGCTAGATCAGGCCAAAGGCAGGTGGGCCGAAGAACTCCGAAGTATTCTCTGGGCCTACTACACAACGCCCCGAATGGCCATGGACGAGATGCCCTTCAATCTCATCTTCGACACCAAAGTCGTGATCCCAGTGGAGCTAGGTGTGCCCATGTTGTGGGTAGAACAATATGATTTTGCTGAAAATCCAGCTCGCCTTCTACTCAACTTGGATCTTCTTGAATAAATGAGGAAGAAGGATCAACTTTGGATGGTGGCCTACCGGCAGCGGGTGACCTGGTACTCTAACTCTCGGGTGATGTGGGATGATCCTAAGACTACCATGATTGTAGAAAAATGGAAACAAATTTTTTTCTTTAATTTTTTATAATTTTAATTTATAGTTTAATGTCCCGAAATCAAGTAAAGTGTAGCAAGTAAACTAGTAATGACAAGATCAAACCTACCCACATTAAAACTCATGCAAAATAATAAAAGAAAGGATCTTAGAGATTGAGAAACCCCCGGTTAGGATAGTGTAGCTTCAACAAATCAAAAATTAGGAGGGGCGGTGGATTTTACCAAGCACCGATTCGAAAATCCTGTCGATGAAGAGGTCGCATAGCACTCGGGATTGTCACCTAGAAGACAGCCTTCAGTTCCTCAATTTGGATAGCTATCTGGGATTGGTCCAAGAGGCAAAAAGGGCCTCCTCGTTGGAGGTGAATACCACGGGGATCCTGCAAGCATCAGAGGTTAGCAAGAAAATAAATAAGAAAGAAAAAAAAGGAACTAGGGTTAGGGAAAAAGGGAATTAGGGTTTCTGCTACTAGCGGCTGGAGGGAGAAGAAGGCCTCTTGCTGATGGATGGCTTAGGGCTTCTTCTCCTTGGTGTGTTATGGTTTGGAAGAGAGTGCTTTGGGATGGCTAGGGCTTGGATGAATTAGGGCTCACAAACAAAACTCACACACCTTAACACAAGAACACAAGAACAAGCTAGCAAGCTTAAAATTTCAACAGGGTTTCATTCATGAATAAAAGATTGATTACAAGAGGGGGAGGGGTGGGATATTTATAGATGTTCCCCATGTCCTCTCTTAATTAGGATAGGATTACAAAGTTGAGTGGGAGAGGGATTACAAGTTTGCTTAAAACTAGGAGAATACAATTTGAATGGGAATTAAACTTGATCTCCTTGTTTTATTTGGACTTCTCTCCTCATTTGACTTGGACAAAGAGCTCTCCCTTGGGCTTGGGTGCCAAAATGGAGTGGGCTTGGACTTGGGGTAGCAAGGGGCATCCTCCATAGCTGGGCTTGGGCATGGTCTTCAAAATTTGGGTGCATGGGCTTGGGCCTCCAAGGTCTGGCGCATGGACTTTAGTGTATGTCTCCCTAGTGGGCTAGAAATTCTAGGCTTCATCTGAATGTGGACTTGGAGAGGCCTAGGGTGCCATGGGCTCTTAGGATTAAGAGGTTTCTTGGGCCAGGGCACCTAGAATATTCTTGGTATCATGTGGTGCCATGGACCTGATATATTCTTTGAGCATCTGGGGAATCTTAGGCTGGGGTGGCTTGCAAGGCCCAGTGAGGCCTAAATAAAACTCTAGAACTTGGTATCCTCTCCTCTTGTATAATATTTGACTTAAAGAACACACTTACTAGACTCTTACAGGACTCAATTGGACTGGATCGGGGTTAAGACAACTGAATTGGACTTTTGTCTTAACTTATTACAGGACTCAATTCAACTTAGCTTATTACAGGACTCACTTAACTGGGCCAACTTCAAAACTCTCAACTGGACTAACTTTATTACAAGACTTGATTACAAAACTTGACACATTATTAAGGTTTAAGAAAATCCTAATCAGTAAACTAGATAGGGTCCAGTAATCTGTGTGGGATCCTGGTGCCCCCACCAATTCTCCTGGGGTGGGAGAAACTTGATCCCATTGAGTAAGGGTCAATGCAGCTCAAGAATGTCTAGGTTGAGATGCTGTAGATCCACTCAGGTGATTCACGAGTCCTTGGATTCTGGCCGACCTTGCCATCGAACCAAGTACCGTGGATAGCCTTTGTTGAAGGTACTGATGGCTTGATCGTCCAGGATGCGCTCAATCCTTTCCTCACTTATAGGCTAGATTGTAAGTGGACACTTTGGGGTGGGTTCACTCTCAAGGGAATTGAGAGGTTCAAAGAGCTTGCTAGGTATCATTGCTGGCTCCTGGTACTCCACAAGGTCTGAAGTATTGAAGGTGGAATTAATGCCTAATTCGGGTGGCAACTCGAGCACATAGGCATTAGATCCAACTCTCTCTATTATTTTAAATGGTTCAACTCTGTGAGTATGTAATTTCTTTACGGTCCCTGGAGGGAACCGCTCAGGCCTAAGCCTGATCATCACATAATCCCCTGCAGAAAACTTTTTAGCTTGTTTTCAGGAATTAGCCAAGTTTTTATAGGGTGCATTACTTATGTTCATCTTTTGACTAATTTTCTGATGCAAATGTTGTGTAGAGGTCCATGCAGGTATAAATAGATGAATTAGGTCTGGAGACTTATTGGACTCAAAACCAACACTTAATAGACTCGACTAGGCACTCCTATTGGAGGAAATTTATTGGACTCTCTAAGTCTAAATCTAATAAAATTTAGGCTCTTTAGGTTTGACCCTGGTTTGACATGCACATGAAAATTTACAATAAACTTCTAGTAAATGCCATAAGGTATACCATAAGTAGGATACAAACCTAACATGTACAATGAATGTATGCAGTATGCTAATCTCAATAAAATGCAATCTAATGATCCGAGAAATGTTGGAGGTTTCTGGAAAGGGCAGAAAATAAGAGGTGGAGTCAGGGTTAGTTTGGTAGGGTGGAAAGTAAGAAAAGGGATTGATGTCTATTTATAAAGTCTATCTTATGGAAGAATGGGTCACTAATCTCAGGGAAGAGATCAATTGGAGTCAAAGGAGTGACTTCATCCTGAGGGTTGTTGCCAAGAAATGGAGCCCAAGAGGGGGGGGGGTGAATTGGGTCTTTTAAAAAAAATAAAATAATAATGTGAAGGTCTAGTGGTGTTTGTGGATAATAATAAATTCAATGCAAGAGATTGAATGCAACGGAAAATAATAAGTGAGTAGCAATAACCAAAGAGCAAGAGAGAAGGAGGGCAATCACACACAAATACAA
Source organism: Areca catechu (assembly GCA_021397845.1). Classification (NCBI taxonomy): domain Eukaryota; kingdom Viridiplantae; phylum Streptophyta; class Magnoliopsida; order Arecales; family Arecaceae; genus Areca; species Areca catechu. The sequence goes on from CM038038.1 coordinate 49,987,894, forward strand.
GGTTTATAGTGGTTCGGTGCAAATCTAGTGAAAGATTGTGCCCTGAAAGCCAATTGAAATATTGTATTTCGATCCCAAAATCAATGAATTGACATTATTATAATAAAGGCATTATTTTCATCATACGCTGTGTCTTTATGATTATATGATGAACCCCATAGATTAGGGCTATGGTTCTAGGGTTATGATGAGATCATACCAGTGAGACCTAAAGCCTTAAAACCCTAATCTAAAATATTCCTGATCGATGGGACATTGAGTTGGGGTCAATGTTTCTGGCAAGTCCAGCACATCCTATATATGCTTAGTGATGAGGGTGACTGATCTCACAGTCACTTGTGTTTGACACAAATACTAGGATGTGAGTGTTCATTAGAGAATGAGTTCACTGAATTGATCCAGATTGAGAATATCTAATGGAACCTTATCTGTTTGTCAATAGATAATTCTCATAGTGGGAGTAGTGCATATGGTCCTTTGACCTAAGACTACCATGGTACCTTATATATATGAATCCATACTTTGGTTCGCAATCAATCATGACACTGAGTCATGCACGAGGTGATACTGGGTATGGTGGATTGTATATGGAGGTTGTGAGTAGGTCAACAAGGAATTGATCAGCCCTAGTAAGAGTGAATTGCATCCAGCTAATTTCGATCAAATGATGGATTCAGGAAATCTTTGATCAAAGTATGAACATTAGAGTTAATTTCTAATGGTTCATTAATGAATCATCATTATAAAAATTGAGCTAGGGATGAATATGAAATTGGATTTGACAAGTATCCATATTCATAATCATATTTGGGATGCAAGTTGATCAAAGGACTGAATTGCCCGGTAACTCACCATTGAATGATATTTTGGTAATTCCATCAAAATTCCATATCTTCCGGGTAGACATGATACGTTGCTAGACGTCAATCTTGTCTTGTAGGTATATGATTGAATTATGGTAATTCAAATCAGTTAATTAGAATTAGATTCTAATTGACCGAGTCGAGCTAGTTTGAGTTGACTTAAATCGGCTTAGTTGAGATCTAACCGAATTAAGTCAAATAGCACTCGGACCTACTGCTGGCTAGGAGTGGAACCCAATGGGTCACACATAAAAGAAAATTGATGAAGGATTTAATTTGGAATTAAATCATGTTTGCAGGATAAACACACTAGCATGTGTTGCAGACCAAATTTCTATTCGAATCATATTCGAATTTGGTTCTGAATTAGGCTTAATTGGGTTCTAATTGAACCAGATTAAGGTCTAATTTAATTTTTTGGACATTGGGCTAACCTATGGTTGAACCCAAGGGAATCAATTTCACTGAGGGCCTCTCTCCAAGCCGCCCACTCCCTTCCTCACCCATGCACACCAAGAAGAAGAGTCCACGCGCGTGTGGACTCCTCTTCATGCGCGTGAGAAAGAAAAAGCATCGGAGAAAAATCTAAAAGAGGGGGCGATTCGGATCCTTGTCTGACACCCTTGGATCTGGATCTGATGGCTAGAAAAAATTAAGGAAAATATCCATCGCTTTTTGGTCGCAAATCCGTCTCCAAAAGTCACGATTCTTCCTGAAGTTTTTTCGAGAGTTCTCCTCGTCAGAAAAATGAAAATTAAATCAGAGAATCATGATTTTTGGTTGAGGGGACATGTGAGGAATGAGGAATCATGATTCTTGGGGTTTCAGAGGGTTGCGATGTTTTGAGTAAACGCCCCTCTGAGATCTATAAAAGGCTTTGGGTTCATAGGGGTTTTATCAGATAATTAAATTCAGAAATTAGATCCTTCTCCTCCTCTCCAGAATACTCCTTCCCTTTATGCTTGTTGGGTATTGTTTCCCTTACAGAGATAATCTCTGTCGAAACTATGACCCTAAACAAGAATAAGAGGAAGGTCTTGAACGGTAAAGGAAAGGAAAAGGAAGGATCTATTCTTCTTCTTTTCCTTCTTGAATTAAGACTTTTCCTGTCTTAATTTTTCTTCCAATTCAATTCAAGAAAGGGAATTCAAGAAAAGAATTCAAGAAGAGGAAAGAAGGAAGAAAAGAAATTTTCAAGAAGAAAAATTTCAGCCCAAAAGTCCAAGAATTGAATTCTTGAAAAAGAATTCAAGAAGAGGAGCCAAGAACAAGAAATTGTTGTCTTCATCATTTTCTGTGTGGATCACCATTGGAGGGTGAACATTTGGGCACCTGGTGGAGATTTAAAGTTTGGATTTTAGCGATACAGATTAGTATTTTAATATGACTTTAAATCTTATATATACATGTTATATGTTTTAATTCTTTTAAGGAGATCTTGGGTTAAGGATTTGGTGAAGATTTCATAAAAAAATTGAAATCTAAGTTTCCGCCTTGCCATCGAACCCTACAGTGGTATCAGAGCCTCCTTATTAAGATTAAAATATATATGCTGATTTTTAGATGCATACGTATATAATTAACGTATGATATTGTATATGTTTGATGTAATGTCACCAATTAGGGTTTTCACTCAAACCCTAATTGTTGTAGAGATATGTTTAGACATCTAGTCATCATACTGAAATAAGGTTGCCCTGGCATAATGGTGGATCCATTATGTGGTAAATGGTTGTCCTAGTATGATGACACACTAATCACATATTTATGCTAATTTTGCATATATGTTTGATGTATGCCACTAATTAAGGTTTTCACTTAAACCTTAATTTGTATAGAGATATGTTTAGCCTTCTAGTCATCATACTGAAATAAGGTTGCCCTGGCATAATGGTGGATCCATTATGTGGTAAATGGTTGTCCTAGTATGATGGCACACTATGGCACATATTTGCTAGGTTATATAAAGAATGTGCTTTGTTTTAATAAAGCCCTCTTTAAAAACATATTAAGTTGTAGTGTCATATACCAAAATCAAAATAATCAATATGATTAGTTTATCATTCGGTGTCTAGGAAAAGTGGTTCATGATCGGTAAAGAGGACATGGTTTTTAATTGGTTCCGTTGACTGACCTGGCCAATTCTTATTGGTGTCTAAGGAAAGCAACGGGGGGACTCCCACCACTCTCCCACTTACCTGGCCGATAAGATTAACTTAATTATTGATTGAAATGCTTAGTGTAATATTCACTACATGTGGCCTTCCTTCATGCCAAGTCATTATTATGTTATGATCCATATTAGGTTTGTTGTGTACACACAAGGCCTTTTATGGTGACTAACATAATTTTGGCTTGGTACATTTGATGTTTATGGCATGATTTAATATAATACTTTGTTGTGTACACACAAGGGTATTATAATTAATATCATGACTATGTAGTAATGAAGGGTCTAACTTAACTAAAATATTATAGTTTGTTGTGTACACACAAGGCTATTAATATTTTAGAGGCCAAGATAAGTTGAGAATTGTATGAGTTACAATTGAAAAGAGTTTTCCTACCTTTGAACTTATATAAGATTTGTTGTGTACACACAAGGTCTTTTGTAAGGAATTAGGATCTCAACCCCACTAAGAGAACCAATTAGGGTTTTCTCGATCATCATATTGAGGGTTATGATGCTTGATAAAATAGTGGGAGACATAATTAAGTTAAAGTCCTAATTTAATTATGTTTTGTCAACATTGGTTGTTTGCTTATGTAATGTTTTTTGTTAATGTAGATTAAATGGCCTCTTCACTCTCACTCCGTAGCATTATTGATGCAAATAAATTGACTGGACCAAACTATGTTGATTGGTTGAGAAACCTGAAGATAGTACTCAGCCAAAAAAAATTTCTTATATTCTTGATACCCCAACCTTGGAACCATTAGGGGAAGATGCCTCGCAAGAGGATAAGACCACATATAACTTATGGCAAAATGACTCACTTACTGTCAAGTGTATAATGCTTGCCTCTATGACCAATGAGTAACAGAGGCAACATGAAATCATGGACACAAACTCCATATTGCTCAATCTAAAAGAACTTTATGGAGAACATAGTCGAACTGCAAGATATGAAATATCTAAGCAGTTATTCCGTGCAAGGATGACAGAAGGTACATCCGTATAAGACCATGTATTAAAGGTTATTGACCTAATCACCCAATTGGGTCAATTGGATTTTGTTATGGATGGGGAGTTGAATCAGGATTTAATCCTGCAGTCACTCCCAGAGTCATTTTCACAGTTTGTTCTTAATTATCATATGAATAAACTTAACACTTCCTTGCCTGAGCTTTTGAATATGTTAAAAACAGTAGAGAGCCATTTAAAGAAAAATAAGGCTCCACTTCTTCTTGTGGATGGTGTAAACAAGAAGAAAATAGGCAAAAAGGGTTCCAAGAGGAGGTTGAACCCAAAAGGGGGCATCAAGAAAAAGAAAGGAAAGAAGGCCTTCGGACAAATGACCTGCTTTCATTGTGGCAAGTCGGGTCACTGGAAAAGAAACTGCAAGGTTTACCTTGCAAGTGTGAAGCCTGGTGCTAGTGATGCACCAAAAGGTATGTATGAGATACATGCAATTTTGTCATTAGACTCTTCTAATTCAAACTCTTGGATATTGGATACTGCTTGTGGTCATCATATCTGCAAATCATTACAGGGACTACAGAACATTAGAGTTTTGAAAGAAGGCGACTTCGAGCTCTACGGTGCTGGAGGAGATTCCATCCAAGCAGAAGTTGTAGGGACTTATATATTGAAGCTGCCTTCTGGGAAGATTTTAGAGTTAAAAAATTATTATTTTATGCCTAGAATCATTAGAAACATCATATCTGTACCCTTGTTACTTAAACAAGGATATATTATGAATGTAATGAGCAGTGGCTGCTCAATCAGTTTTTCTAATGAAATAATATTTAATGGCATATTTTGCAATGGTCTCTTAACTCTATCTTCTGATGATAATATACTACATGTTAGTAATAAACGAAAAAGAGATGAAGTAACAATACTTTACTTTGGCACTGTCGTCTTGGACATATTAGTGAGCAAAGGATTAACAAGTTATACAAGGAAAAATTCCTTAATCCTTATGACTATGAATCATTAGGAACTTGTGAATCATGTCTCATGGGTAAAATGACCAAGACTCCATTTAGTGGATATAATGAAAGGACAACTGAGTTATTAGGACTCATACACACTGATGTATGTGGACCTATAACAACTCAGGCTAAGGGTGGATACTCATATTTCATCACATTCACTGATGATTTTTCAAGGTACGGATTTGTGTATCTAATGAAACATAAGTATGAAGCTTTTGAAAAATTTTTAGAGTATCAAAGTATGGTAGAGAAACAAATAAGAAAAAGTATTAAGATCCTTCGATCAGATAGAGGAGGTAAATACTTATCCACTGAGTTTCTTGATCACCTTAAACAAATGGGAATTATCTCTGAATGGACTCCTCCTTACACACCACAATTAAATGGTATTGCTGAAAGGAGAAATCGTACTTTATTAGATATGGTACGGTCCATGATATGCTTCACAGACTTACCAGTTTCTTTCTAGGGATATGCCTTGGAAACAGCGGCTAATATTTTAAATAGAGTACTATCCAAATCTGTATCTAGCACTCCATATAAGTTATGGAGGGGAAAGAAACCCAATCTTAAGTATCTTAAGATATGGGGATGTCCAGCCTATGTCAAAAGAAATTTTGGACATAAGCTTGATGTTAGAGTAGAAAAGTGTCTATTTGTTGGATATCCTAAAGATAGTGTAGGATATCTGTTCTACCACCCTACTGAACAAAAGGTTTTAGTCAGTAGGCATGCCACTTTTATGGAGAAAGAGTTCATCCTACAAAAGGGCAGTGGGAGAAATATAGAACTTGAAGAAGTTCAACAAGTAGATACATCTCAACAAAATCATAACACAGTTAGTATAGAACCTGAACACACCACTCCTATCCGTAGGTCTGATAGGGTGCGACATGCACCTGAGAGGTATGGGTTCATTATTGAAAATAATGAAGCCCGAATCATTGATAATGATGAGCCTCTAACATATACGGATGCTGTCATGAGTAGTGACTCAGACAGATGGCTGGAAGCCATAAGATCCTAAATGGACTCCATGTATGTCAACCAAGTCTGGACTTTGGTTGATGCACCAGAGGGTGTTAACCCTATTGGATGCAAATGGGTCTATAAGAAAAAGATTGGGGCAGATGGCCAAGTTGAAACTTATAAAGCCAGATTAGTGGCCAAGGGTTTCAGACAAAAACAGGGAATAGATTATGATGAAACATTTTCTCTTGTTGCCATGCTCAAATCTATTCGGATCATGCTTGCTATAGCAGCATATCATGATTATGAAATCTGGTAGATGGATGTGAAAACCGCATTCCTCAATGGTTTCCTTGAGGAAGAGGTTTATATGTCATAGCCAGAATGGTGCGGGCACCAAAATCAGAAAGAGACTCCAACCAATTCAAGCCCATTCCAAATCTTTATGGTTGGACTAGAGAGTCCGGTAACCTTTCTTTATTTTGAGTCCAAAAGAATCATGTAAGTCGAGTCCATGTTGGGTCCTGTAATCTTTCTTTTGAGTCCAAAATAATCATGTAAGTCGAGTCCATGTCGGGTCTAGTCTTAGTCCAATCCAAATGGGTCAACTAGCATCAAGCCTAAAGAAGACTCACAATGTATACCCCAAATCAAGACCAAAGCCAACTCAATTGGGGACCACATGCCACATCACTTGCGCCACCTCAACTTGGGACCACATGCCACGTCAAGAGGGGACCACATGCCACCTCACATGCCACCTCACCACAAGAGGGCGCCATCCCAAATTCAAATTCAAGGAAGTTGGCCAAGGAGGATTTCAAGCAAGAAAATCAGCCCTCTCCCCTTATATTACTCCACTTGTTTGGGGATTTGAAATTTCAAAATTTGTGAGGCTTTATTTAAAGTCTTGGATGCCCCTTGTAAAGAGCTATTGATGAATGAATACAATTTTTTTTCAGAAATTTTCTATGTGTTTCTATGTGCCTATGTGGATCTTTGTGCCTAAGTGAACCTCTCCCTCTCCTCCATCATTTCTTCTCCCTAATCCTTCTCTTTTACTCTTCATCTTCCAAGCAATCCTCTTCCTTCAAGGCGAATTAAGGACATCCTCACAAGAAGAAGATCAACACCAACACAAGCTTCCACCATGGCGCCAAGGATCATTTCCAACAAACTCTCCTTTGAGTTCCATCAATCTTCTCATTTCTAATTAAGCTTCTAATCATCTTGGTTTCTTTGTTGCAGGGTTCTCTAGGTTCCAGATCCAGGAGGAAGGATTACTTGCTACAAACCAGAAAGTTAGATGGCCCATCTTATGTGGTATGATTCTTCATTTGAGAACCTTAAGAGCGAATCCCTTGTGCTTGAGATTTCAATGCTTGAACTCCTAGTCTTTTAAGATCGGGATCATTAAATAGGACTAGCTTGACTTATGTGCAAATTCTAATCTTGTCCTATTTCTTTAATATTTTGATAGTCCTCCTAGCTGGGTTTAAGTATAAGCATTTAGGGTTTCTTATTTAGATCTCCTTGATCTTATATGTTGAAACACTCATATGCAAGTAGGAATTGCTAGTTAAATTTTGGCTAATCTCTTTTAGAGTCACATGATTGCATTCTCATCATGCATACCACACCATTCTTGGTATCAGAGCATGGTAGAATAAGTTCCTGATTGCATAGCATTAAGTCCTTGAAGTACTTGGATCGGGGACATTACCAGGCCGTCCGGTCTTAGGAGAAAGTAGGGTTTAAACACCCTCTCTTCCCATTCCACGGGGATCTCCTAAGGCGTGTCGGGGTGCCATTGTGATTGACCCATGAAAAAGAAAGCCAAAGGACTTCTTAGATTTCATTTGTGAATTTTGCATTGGGCACGTTCTGTTTTTCTGCTTGCTGTATTTTCTGTAGCCTGACTGTAATCCGCCTGCAACTCCAAAGGCAAGTATCACATTCCTCATTGGATTATTTTTTTTCCTGTTCCATTTTAAGTTGCTTATCACCGTTTTAAATTTCAATCTGAGAAAAAATTTGCAAAAAAAGTGAAAATTCCTGCAGTCCATCAGTGTTATTAGGGTTTCTGTTCTGTTCCTTTTCATTATCTTCATTTCAGAATCTGCCTAGAATAGTACAGATTTTATTTTGAATTTTGTTTCATCTGGTATGTCATCTAGAAGTTAGGAGTTTTCTGTGATTTTTTTAGATTTTTATGACATTTTTTTCTGCACTTATCAACACCACTTTTAAACTACAACACACTACTTCTGCACCTGAAACTTGAAATTTGCATGCATCTCATGACAAATCAAATTAAGGGCATGAAATTGACATAGGGTCAGCATTTCATCACCTGTCCCTAGCCCAAAAATCACCAAATTGCATATCGACCCAATCCCTAACTAAAATTGATTAGACATTAATTGCCCTAGTGGGTTAGGAACATCAATTTGGTCGAGCCCGGGTTATTGTCAACTCATTGTGTCAACTAGTCTTGTGTGTGCCCTATTACTTGGTGTCTAGAATTGGGACTAAGGGCTTGGGTGCTGATCCGTCTATCGGGCCAATTCCACCGGGCCTAGGTAGGCCAGAGACAGGATCTCACACTCCCCTTGTTCTAAAACCTGGCCAAGTATAGAGTTACTACAATCTAGCTTATCACCTTGATTAGGCAACTAGCTTGGAACTCTAGGTCCAGTTCAATTCAATTGGGAAAGCTTGTGCAACCCATTTCTTCATCTATTATTGAAAGCTGGTGTCAAGGATAGAGGTTAAGTGGCTCAAGCCTAAGCGGTTCTTGTGGTTTTTAATTAGGACCCAGTGAAAGCTGGGGGAACCTCCCACAGACCCACCTCCTGACTGGCCAGTGGAAGAGAGTAGCTGTTGATTTGATTGTATCTAGTCAACTCAGTTTATTTGGACTAATCAGTTTAGAAAACTCGTAGTTCGGGTCTGAGTCTAATTGTTTGCATGACAACTAGGTCAGGCACACCTTACCACCCTTCACAAGCCCAACCTAGTTCATCCATGGATACTAGTATGGAAAGCCTTATGAGAACTATGATCGAGAAGATGGACCGTTTGGATGCTAAATTTGGTCAGTTCGAGGAAAGGGTAGGAATCCTAGAAGAAGCTAGGTTGACCCCAACTGAACCACCTTCACCCAGATTGCCTTCAGTTCATCCTTGAGCCCAACGACAGGAACACACACCTGACCCAATTCAAAGAAGACCGCATCAGGATTATGTTGATCATACTCCAGAGCCACCTCTTAGAAGGCCTCACTATGATACTTTTGATCAGGATGATCGAGCCCTAAGGAACATCCGTCTAGATGCACCAACCTTTGAGGGAAGCTTAGATCCTAAGGTGTACACAGACTGGGAGGCTGACATGGACCAGTATTTTGACTGGTATGATATGTCTGAAGAGAGAAGATTTAAGTTTGCCAAAATCAGACTAGTTCGTCAGGCTCGGTTATATTGGGGAAACGTGGAACGCATATCAAGGTAAAGGGGAGATTTACCTATAGCAACATGGAGAGATATGAAGAGGAAACTTAGAGAGAAATATCTGTCTATGTCTTATCAGCAAAGGTTATTAGATCAGTGGCAACGATTGACACAGGGTAACAAGACCGTTTCTGAATACGTTGCTAAATTTGATGAGTTTGTGATGCGATGCAACGTAGTCAAGTCTGAGGCAGCCACATTGTCGAGGTTTAGATCAGGATTGAATGAAGATATAAAAGGGGAACTGTTTTTGAGAGAAGTCCATGATTTAGATCAGGCATACCAAGTTGCCATGGACTATGAGAGGTTTCAAAGGAGAGCTACATTTAGACGACCTGAACCTATTAGGTTTAACCCTCCTGTTAGCAGGCCTAGTTCAGTCCCTGGTACAACCAATAGACCAAGATCCAGCTCGAATCCAACCCCTAGGCACAACCTTGCCATTCCCCCAACTCCTAGAGAAGACAAAGGAAAGAGCCCTGAAGTTCGAGGTGAGAGGGAGCGAGTCTGCTATAAGTGTCGTAAACCAGGTCATTTCGTGAGCCAATGTCCCTCTAGAGCTTTACATATAGGGGAGGCAGAAGAAGGTGAATCAGAACCCCTGGAGAATGATGAAGAAGAGGTTTATGAAGCAGGGGATTGCTTGGCTGATGAGTATGAAGGAGATGAAGAGAACATAGACTCATCAGATTTGCTAGGAGTTGTGAGATGTATCATGACACAGACCAAGGAGCAAGAAGACTGGCGTAGAACTAGCATCCTACACACATTTGTTAAGATAGGAGAAAAGGTCTGTAAGATCGTCATCGATAGTGGAAGCTGTGTCAACGCCATTTCCACTAACGCAGCCAAAAGTCTAGGATTACCCGTTGTACCACATCCCAATCCATATAAGGTGTCCTGGATCGATTCCACTTCTATACCAATCAAGTCAAGATGTCAGGTTCAAGTCCAGCTTCAATCCTATCAGGAAAAGATCTGGTGTGATGTGCTTCCTATGGGGGTAAGTAGCATCATCTTAGGCAGGCCATGGCTATTTGATCATGATGTGACCATCTTTGGTCGATCAAACTCCTGTGCTTTCAATTTCAATGGCAAGAAAATTGTCATTCATCCAACCCAGCCTAAGGATAATGTCAAGAGAGGAACTAGCAGCTTGAAAGATAAGAAGACTGGATTAAATTTAATAGGTGCAAAAGAATTAAAGCAAGATATCATGGAAGGAGCACCTATTTGGGTAGTAGCTACTAAGAAAATTAAGGACCACAGCCCTGTAGAACACCCTCAAGAGGTGGTCCAATTATTGAAAGAATTTGAGGATGTGTTCCCAGAAAATCTCCCCGATAACCTCCCACCTTTAAGAGACATACAACACGCAATAGATTTAATCCCTGGAGCTACTTTACCTAATTTGCCTCACTATAGGATGAACCCAACTGAACACCAGGAACTGCAAAAGCAAGTGGGTGAACTTCTTAGGAAGGGGTTTATTAAGGAAAGCTTAAGTCCATGTGCAGTCCCTGCTCTACTGACCCCTAAGAAAGATGGCACCTGGAGGATGTGTATAGATAGCCGTGCCATTAATAAGATCACTATAAAGTATAGATTCCCAATCCCAAGACTAGATGACATGTCAGATATGATAGCTGGATCGACAATTTTTTCCAAGATAGACCTAAAAAGTGGCTATCACCAGGTTAGGGTTAGGCCTGGAGACGAATGGAAGACCGCTTTTAAGACTAAAGATGGATTATATGAGTGGTTAGTCATGCCGTTCGGTCTGTCCAATGCACCCAGCACTTTTATGAGAATAATGAATCAGGTGTTAAAGGTTTTTATCGGAAGATTTGTAGTGGTCTATTTTGATGATATACTTATATATAGCAAAACAAAGGCAGACCACTTAACCCACCTGAAGCAAGTTTGTCAAGTCCTGAGAAAAGATAGTCTCTATGCCAATATCAAGAAGTGTGATTTCCTGACAAATAGAGTTATCTTTCTAGGATTCGTAGTCATATCTGAAGGGGTGTCCGCTGACCCTGCGAAAATTAAGTCAATAGTAGAGTGGCCTGTACCCAAGAATATCCATGATGTCCGTAGTTTCCATGGTTTAGCCACCTTCTATAGGAGATTCATTAGAGGGTTCAGTTCGATAGTGGCTCCAATCATTGATTGTATTAGGAAGGGAAATTTCGAGTGTACTAAAGCAGCAGGTAAGGCCTTCATAACAATTAAGGAGAAAATGATACAAGCACCTGTCTTAAGGTTACCCAATTTTACCAAGGTGTTTGAGGTTGCTTATGATGCTTCTGGGGTCGGAATTAGAGGTGTCTTGAGTCAAGAGAATCACCCAGTAGCATACTTCAGTGAAAAGTTAAATGAGGCGAGACTAAGGTATTCCACGTATGTTAAGGAACTGTATGCTGTAGTTCAAGCTCTACGATATTGGAGGCATTATCTTCTATCCCACGAGTTTGTCCTGTTCTCTGATCACGAAGCTCTTAGGTTCCTTAGTTCTCAAAAGAAATTAAACCCTAGGCACGGGAAATGGGTAAAATTCATACAAGCTTACACGTTCATTTTGAAACATCGTGCCGGTACTGAAAATAGGGTTGCTGATGCGTTGAGCCGCCGTTCTATATTGTTAACCTCTGTGAGCACTGAAGTAGTAGGGTTCGATAGATTGAAAGATGAATATCCCACATGTCCTGATTTTGGTCACATCTATCAATCCCTGCAACAAAGACCATCTAGTGAGCCTAGTGATTATACACTGTTAGATGGATACCTTTTCAAAGGAAATCAGTTGTGTATTCCCAAGACCTCTGTTAGGGAATTTCTGATATGGGAAGTCCATGCTGGAGGTTTAGCAGGACATTTTGGAAGGAACAAAACCATCATAGCAATGGAAGAACAATTTTTTTGGCCTGGTCTTAAAAAGAACGTTGCCCAGATCGTAGCTCAGTGTCGGACCTGTGCTGTTGCAAAACAGCAAAGACAGAACACCGGTCTGTACACGCCCTTACCTATCCCTGATGGTCCATGGCAAGATATCAGTATGGATTTTGTGGTAGGTCTACCTAAAACTTCTAGGAAACATGACTCTGTTTTTGTGGTTGTCGATCGTTTCTCCAAAATGGCGCACTTCATCCCGTGTTCTCAAACTTTAGACGCTTCGAAAGTGGCCAAGCTTTTCTTAGATCAGGTGGTTAAGCTTCATGGTTTACCCAAGACCATTGTGTCAGATAGAGATGTCAAGTTCACTAGCTACTTCTGGAAAACCCTCTGGCACATGTTAGGTACTAAGCTGAAATTCTCTACGGCCTATCATCCTCAAACCGATGGCCAAACTGAAGTAGTAAACCGAAGCTTAGGAAATCTCTTAAGATGTTTAGTCGGCGACAACCTAGGAAACTGGGACTTACTACTTCCTCGCGCTGAATTTGCCTACAACAGTTCGATTAATAGGTCTATTGGGAAAAGTCCATTCGAAGTGGTCCATGGATACAGACCTAGGAAACCTTTAGACCTAATTCCATTACCAGTACATACACGAATATCTGAGTCTGCTGAGTCATATGCACAGCATGTTAAGGGTTTGCACAAGGAGATTAGTCAGAAGATTCAAACAAGCAATGAACTCTATAGGCATATGGCTAATTCACATAAACGGTTAAAGGAATTTAATGAAGGAGACTCTGTAATGATTAGGATTAAACCAGAAAGGTTTCCTCCGGGAACTATGAAGAAACTCCATGCCCGGGGAGCCGGACCCTTCAAAATAATAAAGAAAATTGGACCTAATGCTTATGTAGTAGACTTACCACCTAGTTATGGCATTAGTTCTACATTTAATGTTTCCGATCTGAAAGAATACAAGGAACCTGCATTGATACCGAATGAACCTTTTGGTCCTAACACTTCTCTTGAGAGTGAAATGCCAATTGAGTGTCCACCACCAAATATTCCTAAGCGAAAGGAAAGAATTGAAAGGATCTTGAATGACCAGATCATCACTACTAGAAATAAGGGCTACCAACGCTATCTGGTTCGATGGCAAGGACATCCTGAATCTGAAGATTCCTGGATCACCAAAGAGGACCTACAACAAATCGACCCGGATATATTAGAAACTTATCACTCGACAGGGTCGAGTTCCTCCCACCCGGGAAGAATTGGTGCGGGCACCAAAATCAGAAAGAGACTCCAACCAATTCAAGCCCATTCCGAATCTTTATGGTTGGACTAGAGAGTCCGGTAACCTTTCTTTATTTTGAGTCCAAAAGAATCATGTAAGTCGAGTCCATGTTGGGTCCTGTAATCTTTCTTTTGAGTCCAAAATAATCATGTAAGTCGAGTCCATGTCGGGTCTAGTCTTAGTTCAATCCAAATGGGTCAACTAGCATCAAGCCTAAAGAAGACTCACAATGTATACCCCAAATCAAGACCAAAGCCAACTCAATTGGGGACCACATGCCACATCACTTGCGCCACCTCAACTTGGGACCACATGCCACGTCAAGAGGGGACCACATGCCACCTCACATGCCACCTCACCACAAGAGGGTGCCATCCCAAATTCAAATTCAAGGAAGTTGGCCAAGGAGGATTTCAAGCAAGAAAATCAGCCCTCTCCCCTTATATTACTCCACTTGTTTGGGGATTTGAAATTTCAAAATTTGTGAGGCTTTATTTAAAGTCTTGGATGCCCTTTGTAAAGAGCTATTGATGAATGAATACAATTTTTTTTCAGAAATTTTCTATGTGTTTCTATGTGCCTATGTGGATCTTTGTGCCTAAGTGAACCTCTTCCTCTCCTCCATCATTTATTCTCCCTAATCCTTCTCTTTTACTCTTCATCTTCCAAGCAATCCTCTTCCTTCAAGGCGAATTAAGGACATCCTCACAAGAAGAAGATCAACACCAACACAAGCTTCCACCATGGCGCCAAGGATCATTTCCAACAAACTCTCCTTTGAGTTCCATCAATCTTCTCATTTCTAATTAAGCTTCTAATCATCTTGGTTTCTTTGTTGCAGGGTTCTCTAGGTTCCAGATCCAGGAGGAAGGATTACTTGCTACAAACCAGAAAGTTAGATGGCCCATCTTATGTGGTATGATTCTTCATTTGAGAACCTTAAGAGCGAATCCCTTGTGCTTGAGATTTCAATGCTTGAACTCCTAGTCTTTTAAGATCGGGATCATTAAATAGGACTAGCTTGACTTATGTGCAAATTCTAATCTTGTCCTATTTCTTTAATATTTTGATAGTCCTCCTAGCTGGGTTTAAGTATAAGCATTTAGGGTTTCTTATTTAGATCTCCTTGATCTTATATGTTGAATCACTCATATGCAAGTAGGAATTGCTAGTTAAATTTTGGCTAATCTCCTTTAGAGTCACATGATTGCATCCTCATCATGCATACCACACCACAGAAGGTTTTGTCTTAGAGACTAAACCTAATCAGGTATGTAGGCTGAAGAAATCTATTTATGGATTAAAGCAAGCATCTAGGAGTTGGAACATCCGATTTTATAAGATAGTCAAAGAATTTGACTTTATCAAAATGAGGATGAACCTTGTGTGTACAAGAAGACTAGTGGGAGTACCATAGTTTTCTTGGTTCTGTATGTAGATGACATACTGGTGGGGGCACCAGGTTCAGAAAGAAGCTTCAATTAATACCAAGTTCTTTATGGATTAAGACTAGGAACTCAAAGTCTCGTATGAGTCCTGTATATTTATTGAGTCCTGTTTTATTTTCTTTTGGGGTTTTAAAGTTCAATTAAAGTCAATTAGGCTTTATACTGAGTCAAGTTCAAGAGCTACTTGAAATTGGGCCAGACCAGCTTTACTTGGAGCGCCACATCATCATGGACCACCTATGCCAACTCATCACCAAAGAATGCCACATCACCTTTTTGCCAAGTCATCTCCAAGGGGTGCCATGAAGAAGGATGCGCCATGTCACCATGCCATTTCACCTTGCCACATCATTGGATTTGGAAACCACCTCGCCATGCCAATTCACTTTGCCAAGTCATCACCAAGTGGTGCCACATCAAAACAACTTCAAAGTGGGGACCTCACCATGCCAACTCACCTTGCCAAGTAATCACCAAGAGGCGCCAACTTCAAGTGGGGACCAAGGATTCAAATCCTCCACATTCCATGTAACCCTCCACCAAATCCTCCATATTCCATGTAACCCTCCACCAAATCCTCTCCACATTTCATGTAACCCCCCCTAATATTTCTCCATGATATGGGGAATTTCAAATTGATTGAAAGGCCAATAAAAGCCTCTTGTACGCCCATGGTAAAGGGGGCTTTTGGATGATGAAACAAGAAGGAGTAGTTTTTCTATGAAGCAAGTGTTTTGTAGTGTGGTTGTGTTTCAATCTTGGCGTGTGATCTTCTACCTCCCAAGCCAACGACTTCTCCAAGGATCCCATCTTCCCTCAACGACCACTTGTTTTCTTAATTCCTTCCTCCTACTTTGATTTGGTATTCCTTCAAATCAGCTTAGTCCTAATTCCTTCATTGTGCAGGGTTCCTTCTACGATCCGGAGTTCAAGAAGGGGGTCATTGCCATCAGATCAAGTATGGTGAGAACTTGTTTCGATGGAAGAGTCATCTTTTCATCTAGGGCTTGTTTATTTGATTGCTTCAACGAATCTACACCAACAATGAGTGCTCATCATGGTAACAATTCCCTTCTAATATTCTTAAGTCTGGGTTATTGAAGACAATTTTCCTAGGTTTAGAATCCATAATCATTAGCCCTAATCTTCTCTAGGATTTAAATAACTACATCGCGGCGTAAGTTCCAAATTTTCGTGCTCCTTCCATAGCTTTACCTTAGTACTTTTGATCTGAAATTTAGTACCTGTTAATAGGCTTCATTGCTCTCATTTCTCAATTCATCATTTAGATTGCATTCTCATCATCGTGCCGCATCACATACTCCTCATTGGGAATGATATCCCAATGTTACAATCAGTTAAGGTATGGTTATCTAAACAGTTTTCCATGAAAGACTTAGGAGAAGCATCTTATATACTAGGCATCAAGATCTATAGAGATAGATCTAGGAGGATGCTAGGTTTATCCCAGTCTACCAAGTGCTAAAAAGATTTAGCATGGAGGAAAGTAAAAGAGGTTACATACCTATTGGTCATGGCATACATCTTTCTAAAAAGATGTCTCCTAAGACACCTGAAGAAAGAAATAGAATGAATTCTATACCTTATGCATCAGCAGTAGGGTCTATTATGTATGCTATGTTATGTACTAGGCCTGATGTGGCATTTGCCTTAGGTATAGCCAGCAGGTTTCAGGCTGATCCAAGAGAGGATCATTGGAAGGCTGTCAAAAATATTCTTAAGTACTTGAGAAGAACTAAGGATATTTTTCTAATATACGGAGGATCTGATCTTAAACTAGAAGCTTATTCAGATTCTAGTTTTCAATCAGATCCAGATGATAGAAAATCTATATATGGGTATGTTTTTACCCTAAATGGAGGAGCTGTAAGCTGGAAGAGTTCTAAAAAGCAAACTGTAGCTGACTCAACAACTGAGGCAGAGTACATTGCTGTTAGTGAAGCTGCCAAGGAAGCTGTCTGGATGAAGAAGTTCATATCAGAGTTGGGCGTAGTTCCTGAGATTGAAGGTCCAGTATCACTTTACTGTGATAATACTGGGGCTGTTGCTCAAGCAAAGGAACCAAGAGCTCATCACAAATCAAAGCACATTCTGAGATGTTTCCATCTCTTTCGAGAATTTGTCGAAAGACAAGAAGTCTGCATTAAAAGGGTAGAAACGAAGAACAACATAGCAGACCCGTTCACTAAGGC
Organism: Areca catechu; assembly: GCA_021397845.1. Taxonomy (NCBI): domain Eukaryota; kingdom Viridiplantae; phylum Streptophyta; class Magnoliopsida; order Arecales; family Arecaceae; genus Areca; species Areca catechu. The sequence continues at coordinate 50,005,258 of CM038038.1, forward strand.
TCTATCACAGTGAGAGTTTGATCGCCACCTTGATTGTATGGGGTTAAGATTTAAAGGCGATTGGCTTTAGTGCAAGTGGGAGATTGAAAGATTGTGCCCTGAAAGCCAATTGAAATATTGTATTTCGATCCCAAAATCAATGAATTGATATTATTATAATAAAGGCATTATTTTCATCATACGCTGTGTCTTTATGATTATATGATGAACCCCATAGATTAGGGCTATGGTTCTAGGGTTATGATGAGATCATACCAGTGAGACCTAAAGCCTTAAAACCCTAATCTAAAATATTCCTGGTCGATGGGACATTGAGATGGGGATCAATGTTTTCGGCAAGACCAGCACATCCTATATATGCTTTGTGATGAGGGTGACTGATCTCACAGTCACTTGTGTTTGACACTAATACTAGGATGTGAGTGTTCATTAGAGAATGAGTTCACTGAATTGATCCATATTGAGAATATCTAATGGAACCTTATTTGTTTGTCAATAGATAATTTTCATAGTGGGAGTAGTGCATATGGTCCTTTGACCTAAGACTACCATGGTACCTTATATATATGAATCCATACTTTGGTTCGCAATCAATCATGACACTGAGTCATGCACGAGGTGATACTGGGTATGGTGGATTGTATATGGAGGTTGTGAGTAGGTCAACAAGGAATTGATTAGCCCTAGTAAGAGGGAATTGCATCCAGCTAATTTCGATCAAATGATGGATTCAAGAAATCTTTGATCAAAGTATGAACATTAGAGTTAATTTCTAATGGTTCATTAATGAATCATCATTATAAAGATTGAGCTAGGGATGAATATGAAATTGGATTTGACAAGTATCCATATTCATAATCATATTCGGGATGCAAGTTGATCAAAGGATTGAATTGCCCGGTAACTCACCACTGAAGGGTATTTTGGTAATTCCACCAAAATTTCACATCTTCCGGGTAGACATGATACGTTGCTAGACGTCAATCTTGTCTTGTAGGTATATGATTGAATTATGGTAATTCAAATCAGTTAATTAGAATTAGATTCTAATTGACCGAGTCGAGCTAGTTCGAGTTGACCTAAATCAGCTTAGTTGAGATCTAACCGAATTAAGTCAAATAGCACTCGGACCTACTGCTAGCTAGGTGTGGAACCCAATGGGTCACATACAAAAGAAAATTGATGAAGGATTTAATTTGGAATTAAATCATGTTTGCAGGATAAACACACTAGCATGTGTTGCAGACCAAATTTCTATTCGAATCAGATTCGAATTTGGTTCCGAATTAGGCTTAATTGGGTTCTAATTGAACCAGATTAAGGTCTAATTTAATTTTTTGGACATTGGACTAACCTATGGCTGAACCCAAGGGAATCAATTTCACTGAGGCCCTCTCTCCAAGCCACCCACTCCCTTCCTCACCCGCGCGCGCCAAGAAGAAGAGTCCACGCGTATGTGGACTCCTCTTCACGCGCGTGAGAAAGAAAAAGCATCAAAGAAAAATCTGAAAGAGGGGGTGATTCAGATCCTTGTCTGATGCCCTTGGATCTAGATCTGATGGCCAGAAAAAATTAAGGAAAAGATCCATCGCTTTTCGGTCGCAAATCCATCTCCAAAAGTCGCGATTCTTCCTGAAGTTTTTCCGAGAGTTCTCCTCGTCGGAAAAACAAAAATTAAATCGGAGAATCATGATTTTTGGTTGAGTGGATACATGAGGAATGAGGGATCGTGATTCTTGGGGTTTCAGAGGGTTGCGATGTTTTGAGTAAACGCCCCTCTAAAATCTATAAAAGGCTTTGGATTCACGGGGTTTTATCAGATAATTAAATTCAGAAATCAGATCCTTCTCCTCCTCTCCAAAATACTCCTTCCCTTTATGCTTGTTGGGTATTGTTTCCCTTATAGAGATAATATCTGTCGAAACTCTGACCCTAAACAAGAATAAGAGGAAGGTCTTGAACGGTAAAGGAAAGGAAAAGGAAGGATATGTTCTTCTTCTTTTCCTTCTTGAATTAAGACTTTGCCTGTCTTAATTTTTCTTCCAATTCAATTCAAGAAAGGGAATTCAAGAAAAGAATTCAAGAAGAGGAAAGAAGGAAGAAAAGAAATTTTCAAGAAGGAAAATTTCAGCCCAAAAGTCCAAGAATTGAATTCTTGAAAAAGAATTCAAGAAGAGGAGCCAAGAACAAGAAATTGTTGTCTTCATCATTTTCTGTGTGGATCACCATTGGAGGGTGAACATTTGGGCACCTGGTGAAGATTTAAAGTTTGGATTTTAGTGATACAGGTTAGTATTTTAATATGACTTTAAATCTTATATATACATGTTATATGTTTTAATTCTTTTAAGGAGATCTTGGGTTAAGGGTTTGGTGAAGATTTCATAAAAAATTTGAAATCTATGTTTTCGCCTTGCCATCGAACCCTACACCTAGTACCTACATCCACTCCCCAAGCCATCCTTGGAAATTTCACTATAATCCAAACAAGATTACAGCTGACTTGTTTTTCACAAGGCTCATAAGTCAAAACCTAAGTTGGTTTTGTCACCTAGGCTCACTAACAAACCTTAACACTTGTTTTGTCTTCGGGCTCACAAGTTAACCCTAGTTGGTTTTATCCCTTTGGCTCACCAACAAACTACAACAACCTTCTTTCAAGACATCCTTGAAAGCAAGGTCAAATCACAAGATAAAAATAGATATACAACTTTAAAACTAAAACAAACTCTCTTCAAGAGTAGAATGGAATCTTTGAAGATCAAGTTGATGCTTTGTCTTGACTCTTCCTTGGAATATCCTTCAAAATGCCTCCTTTGGAATGATGTAAGGATGAGCTTGTAGGCTTTTTCAGGGAATCAAACTATAAAAGACTTTTGATGTGGAGTACTTGGGAGAATATAGGCTTTTTAGCTTTTGAATGGACTTCAATACACTTCAATGCTTTAGAATGAGGTTGGTGGTGGTTAAATACACCAAGAAACTTCCAAAAAATGGTTTTTGACTATTGAAACCTCGGATCTAGCCGTTGGGAGCTTGAAAAGCAAGTTCTGCAAGTCAGAAAATAGATCCGTTAGAGCTGTCAGGCTTCAAGTGTCGACACTTGGCTGTCAGGTGTCGACACTTGGCTGTCAGGTGTCGACACTTGATTTCTAGGTGTTGATACTTGAACTTTCAAGTGTCGACACTTGATGCATAGGTGTCGACACATGACACAAAAATCCTCAAATGGCAAAGTTCTGTATTTTAAAAAATTCAGGCCTTGAGTCGACACTTGGAAACCTAAGTGTCGACACTTGGTGTCGACACTTGAGTTCTGGGTGTCGACACTTGGCATGCCAAGGATTTTTGTTCATGCCAAATGCTGAAGTGTCGACACTTGGCTTCCCAGGTGACGACACTTGAGACTGAAAAGCTCATATTCAAGTGTAAATTATCCTAAAAACATAAATATAAATTTTGAAACTTAAATAAATTGTAAACACATAATAATTAAATATGTAGATGCCCTTTTTTCCTGAAGAGGATGTCCAGATTTGCGAAAAATGCTCCGTGCCACGGCGTGCCATGATACATAAGTTTTTGAAATTTTGAGGTGCTTTCTCCCTGAAAACTCATAACTTGAAATATACATTAGTATACAATATGTACTCAGTGTTTTGTTATTCATCAAAATCACTGGGTGGAGCCAACAATCTCCCCCTTTTTGATGATGACAAAACCTTGAGTAAAATAACATTAAGTTTCAATTTTCAACTGTTATAATTCATGAATATGAATGTAAGTCCATATGAGCCATAATCTTCATAGTTAGGAAGAATCAATCTCCCCCTCAATTAGATATTTCTAATTAAAACAAATAATATGTTATTTCAGGATAACAAATTAGATCATATTTGAAGGTTCTCATAAACAAGGTGGAACCACAATAATTTATGCATTTATAATCTATACTATTACTTGATTTGAAGGTTTACACAAACAATTTTATGCATTTATACAGTCAATACTATTACTCCCCTTTTTTGTCAATCATTAGAAAGGAGAATAACCTTCCCCTCACAATGAGCATGGAGACAAAAAGATGGTAGAGTATCAAATATGACAGGTATCAGAGCCAAAAAGATCCAAAGAGAGAATCAGAGCTGAAGAAAGTAAATTTAACCAATCAATTACAAATAATAAGTACTAAACTGAAATATATAACTGATAAGAGATGTTTTCAGTTCAAAATTTGCTGAGTCATCAGCAAGAACTGAAACATACAGAATGTATCAGAGTCATACAATAATCAGAAACATGAACCATAAAAGACATACAACAGAAGAGATAAAAGACATAAAAGACATCTATGAGGCTAATCCTCATCAGATGGAACCTCAAGACTAAAAGGAGCACTGATCCTAGATCTAGAGGCTAAGGCCCTAGGAGGTTCTAAAGCTCGATGATTGCTAGTGTGGCCAGAAGGACCAAAAGCGGGTACAACCCTAGATGATCTGGTGGAAGGGGGGAAGAGAAGATCAACTGGTGTAACAAAGTCTGGTGTGGAATCAACTAAGTCAGTAGGAGCAGCTGGGGTAGTGGGAAGATCGTGACTAATCACCTCAAAATCATTTGCACTGCCATCACTGTCACTACCACTGCCCACGATCTCTGTAGCTCTGTCCTAATCCATATCTACTTGATCACCACCATCAACTGTATCAGCATGGTCACTCTGGTGATCATCACCATCATCATCATCATCATCATCATCATCATCATCAGATACAACTACAGGGGCTGCTGGAGGTATAAGGGATCTCAATAAATCCTCAATACGAGTGAAGCCCTCCTCCATAGTCCTATGGATCTCAGCATGCTCCGAGGTAGTATGTGCTCGAAGAGTCTCAACCTCGCTGCGTAGCTGAGTCAACTCATCCTTGATCTCAGTAAACTGCTCTCTGGCGTGCTCCTCAAAAGGTAATCTAGTAGATGGTGGCAGAGGAGCTGAAGTACCAGGAGCCGAATGCTCTGCCTGTGTCGATGGAATATCAATGGGAGGAAAACTAGCTGGCTCAGATGGTCCTGCCTCTGCCTCTTGAAGCTCGTCCTCCTCATCTGGCTCCTAGCCAGACTTTCTGTGCATCCATCGACCTGCAACTAGTCTATACCCCATACGGTGCAAAGATCTCTCATCAAAGACATTTGTATGTAGTATCTCCTTGTGGATCTCCCCCTCTAGTGATACTCTACACGCTCTAAATAACCTGGTCAGAGCCATGCCGTAGGGTAAATAATGACAGCGCTGAGTCACGACATCGTGCATCTATACTAACATCAAAGATGGAAGGTCGATCTTCCTCCTCTCTGTCAGACTCGTCATCACCATCAGCTCTCTCTCAATGATGAAGTCGAACCTCCCAGTCTTCGGCAGAAGTATACGGGCCGTGATGTGGTGTAACAGGCGCATCTTTAGAGATAACTGGTTCGCAGTGACTATAGATACACCACGAACATCCTCTCGCTTGAGGATACACCTAAATGCAGCCTCCCTGTCGTCCACAGTAAAAACACTGATTCCCCTATGGGGGATCTCTCAAACTCTGCCGAGTAGCTCTGCAGAAAGTGAAATCTGAACACCTCTCATGGTCGTAGTCCATAGGAGTCATCGATAGTCCATAGCACCGTAGAACTCCCTCACTAGATGAGGGTAGTACCTCTCCTGCATAGTACAGAAAAGTACTAAACCTGCATCAGTGAGCACCTGTCGCAAGAGAAAGTAGTGCCTATGAAAACATTCCATGTCGACTCTCCTCCCAAAGGCTACTAACTTCCCTGCCATCCTCTCTGCAGGGGGGAACTCAGTGTGGCAGAACTACTAGCCTGTGCAGAATCAAATCTGGCCTTCGATCTCCTTTCTACACCTCGACTAGATCTCTCCCTAACTGCAAGTCTCTTCCTGGGACCCATTATAGCAAGCTGACCAAGAGAGTTTAAAGAAGATAAGCTAGGGGGGATTCACTCAGACTAGGAGCAAAGGGACTGGTTAAAAATCATTTTACAAGATAGTCTTGAAACAAACTTAGAGTTATAAAATACCAAGATAATTTTGAAAAACCAGAAACTTTTTGAAGGTGAGGATTTTATAAGCTAGATAAAGTTTTTGGCTAGAAATTTTATAAGAGTATATTTTGTAATACCAAAATACCAGAATACCTGGGTTTTGAGCTTAGAACATTTAGGGTTCTACCAAAATAAAAATAATGTGGCAAAAACATTATGATAAATTATGATAAATCACTAGAAATATGTATTAAATACTAGTTTTTAGGTGAATACCCAAGTTTTTGGCTAAAAACCAATCAAACAGTGATTTTATCCAAATTTGGATGAAATGTGCGTGGAGAACGACCTAAATCGTGAGAAAACCATGAAAAATACCGTGTAAATCACTATTCCTTCAAACGGAGTTTTGAAAAACAACCAAAACTCGGGAAATTTTGATCGTAATCCCAAATAAAATTGGCAAATCCTTAATTTAGGTCAAAACGGTTTAATAGTGAGGAAAATAAAAATTTGAGAAATAAAATGAAATAAAGAGAAATTGGAAGAGGGAATACCTGATTCGTGAGGGGTTAAACGGGAAGAGGAGATATTTGGATAGAGGGGGACCACTGTAGCTTGAAATCGACGGGGGAAAAATAAAACAAAAACCCTCGGTCGGTCCTTTAAAAAATATATTTTGTTTTGCAAGTGTCGACACTTAGTCTTTGTCAAGTGTCGACACTTGGTCAGGTGTCGACACTTGACAATATCCGAGTTCGACACTTGGCCACAAAAATCGAAAAGATTTTCAAAAAATCTAAGAAAATATTTAACAACTTTTGGGGCTCAAAGCAAGTGGTTTTTGAGTAAAAAAAAACTTAGGTATTATTAAAACTATGAGAGTTCTAGGAGAATGGGTCAATGACACCTAACTCTCTTCTAATCAGACAGAACCTATCTTCACTCAAGGATTTGGTAAACACATCTGCTAACTGATCATCAGTACATACAAAATCAAGAATAACATTAAAGTTTTGTACATGATATCTTATGAAATGATATCTTATTTCAATGTGTTTACTTCTTGAATGTTGCACAGGATTCTTAGTTAGATTGATTGCACTAGTATTGTCACATCTTATGGGTGTCTTAGTTAGTTTAATGCCAAAATCTTCGAGTTGTTGTTTGATCCAAAGGATTTGAGCACAACAGCTTCCAGCTGCTATATATTCGGCTTTCACCGTTGATAAAGCAACTGAATTCTGTTTCTTGCTACTCCAAGAGATCAAATTTACTCCAAGAAACTAACAGGTTCCACTAGTACTTTTACGATCAAGTTTACATCCAGCAAAGTCAGCATCAGAATAAGCAATCAATTCAAATGAAGAATCTCTAGAGTACCATAAATCAATTTCAATTGAGCCAGATAGATATCTAAATATACGTTTAACAGCCAAAAGATGAGACTCTTTAGGATTAGACTAATATCTAGCACACATACAAATGCTAAACATGATATCTGGCCTACTGGCAGTAAGATATAGCAATGAACCGATCATGCCACGATATAATTTTTGGTCAATAGATTTACCTGATTCATCCTTGTCAAGTTTACAAGTAGAGCTCATAGGGATACCTAAAGGCTTAGTGTTCTCCATCCCAAACTTCTTGAATATTTTTTTTGTGTACTTTGCTTGGTTGATGAAGATCCCCTCTTTGGTTTGCTTTATTTGGAGTCCGAGGAAGAAATTTAGTTCTCCCATCATGCTCATCTCTAACTCACCATGCATTAACTTTGCAAAATCTTGACAAAGAGATTCATTAGTAGCACCAAATATTATATCATCTACATAGATTTGTACTACTAAGAGATCATCAATCTTTTTCTTTAAAAATAAAGTTTTGTCTACATTACCTCTAGCAAAATCATTTTTGAGCAAGAAAGAGCTTAAACGATCATACCAAGCTCTAGGAGCTTGTTTCAACCCATACAAAGCTTTATGAAGTTTGTAAACATGATTTGAAAATTTAGAATTTTCAAAACTAGGAGGTTGTTCAACGTAAACCTCCTCTTCAATTAGACCATTTAAAAATGCACTTTTAACATCCATTTGAAATAATTTAAAATTCATAAAGCAAGCAAAAGCCAACAATAGCCTAATTACCTCAAGTCTAGCCACAGGAACAAAGGTTTCATCAAAATCTATTCCTTCCTCTTGATTGTATCCTTTGACAACTAGTCTAGCCTTATTTCTAGTAACAACACCATTTTCATCAAGTTTATTTCGAAAAACCCACTTTGTACCAATAATTGAAGCATTTGAAGGCAGGCATCTACTAATGTCCAAATATTGTTCCTTTTGAATTGGTTAAGTTCATCTTGCATAGCATTTATCTAATTACTATCACATTCAGCTTCCTCAATAGTTTTAGGTCCAATTTGAGAAACAAAAGCTAAGTAATCACAGATATTTCTAAGGGATGATCGAGTACTTACACCTTTAGATGGATCACCAATAATTAATTCTTTTGGATGTCCATGAGCATACCTCCATTCTTTTGGTAATGGATCAACTTTTGATGTGTTTTCATCACCTTGTGCTTGATCTCCTTCAGTGTTTTGATCATCGTTCTGTTCCTTGGTAAGCCCTTCATTGTTGTTTACACTTTCAGTTTTCTTGCTACCTATTTCATCAAAGAGTACATCTTCTTTTCTCAAAGATTTTTGGTTAGATTCATCAAACACCACATGTATGGATTCTTCAATAATAAGTGTTCTTCTGTTGAAGACCCTGTATGCCTTACTAGATGTGGAGTAGCCTAGAAAGACTCCCTCATCTGATTTGGCATCAAATTTACTTAAATTATCCTTACCATTATTTAAGATGAAACAACGGCATCCAAAAACACGAAAATAACAAATTGAGGGTTTTCTACCCTTCCAAAGCTCATAAGGTGTTTTCTTTAGAATCGGTCAAATTAAAACTCGATTTAAAACATAGCATGCAGTATTTATGGCTTCTGCCCAAAAATATCTAGGTAAGTCATTTTCATAAAGTATAGTGCGTGCCATTTCTTCAAGAGTTCTATTTTTTCTTTCTACTACCCCATTTTGTTGAGGTGTCCTAGGTGCAGAAAAATTATGATGAATGCCATTTTCAATACAAAATTTATCAAAATCAGCATTTTCAAATTCGGTTCCATGATCACTTTCCAAAGATATGACTGAAATACCTTTTTCATTCGAAACTCATTTATGAAATCTAATAAATTCATAAAAAGTTTCATCTTTATGTGCTAAAAACATGACCTATGTAAATCATGAGAAATCATCTACAATAACTAGACCGTACTTCTTACCTCCCAAACTAGATATTCTAGTTGGCCCAAAGAGGTCCATGTGAAGCAACTCCAAGGGTCTAGATGTAGAGATTACTCCTTTTGGTTTGAAAGAGGATTTGGTTTATTTTCCAAGTTGACATGCACTGCAAATCTTGTCTTTTTCAAAATTGAGTTTAGGCAAATCCTTTATCAAGTTCTTTTTGGTAAGTTTTGAAATTAAATGCATGCTTGCATGTCCTAGTCTGCGATGCCAAAGCCAACTAGTTTTATCGATCTTGGCTTCCATTGCCACTAGTCATTGACCATTTTGAATAGGGAGATCATCAAGATCAACCATATAAATATTGTCATGCCTATGACCAATGAACTTGATGCCATTGTCATCTAAACTAGAAACAATGCACAAAGAAGATTCAAAAATAACTTTAAAATCCTTGTCGCAAAACTGGCTAATACTAAGCAAGTTATGTTTCAAACCATCAACATATAAGACATTATCAATATAAGAAGAAGGGGTGATATGGACTTTACCAATACCAATAATTTTGCCCTTTTCATTATCACCAAAAGTTACATTGCCACCATTTTGATATTTGAGTGATGAGAACTGCTCCACATCTCCTGTCATATGCCTTGAGCAACCACTATCAAGGTACCATATTCTTTTTTTGTTGGTTGCAAGGCATACCTGCAATAAAGATCAAGTGGAGACTTTAGATACCCAAGCCATCTTGGGTCCTTTTAGGTTAGTGGCATTGGTTCCTTTTGGAACCCAAACTTTCTTAATGTTACTCAATCTTCTTTTATTGCATATATAAGATTTATGCCCTTAAGTACCACATGTATAGCAAGTAATGGATGAAGATGCAGGCACAAAAAAATTTTTAAAAAGTTTTTGTTTGTTAGGAGTTTTGAATCCTAAACCTGCTTTATCAAAAACTGCTCTTTGGTTGTTTAAAAGCAAATTCAATTTTTCAGAACTATAAGTAAATCTATCTACAAAAGGTTTTAATTTTTCAATTTCTTCTTTATATCTTTATTTTCATCCAAAATTTCTTTGCTTTGTTTTGAAAAATTTTCATTTGAAAGTGAAGAACTTTTCTTTTTCAAGACTTCTTTTTCTTTTTCAAGAGCTATAATCTTATCATTTAATTTTCTATTTTGAAGAAGAAGGTATTCATTTTCATCTGAAAGCTTGTCATTTGTTTTGGCTAAATCCAAATTTTGCTTCTTTAAATCTTTATGTTTTGATTTTAGTTTTTGAAACTCTATGATTAATTCGTCAAAAACTTCATAAATCTCATCAAATATAAATTCATTTTCTGTTTCAGATTATACCTCATCATGATTCACCATCAGATAGAAGTTTGCCACCTCCTGCTGTTCTTCCTCAGAACTGGAGTCCTCACTATCACTCCAGGTTGCCATCATGGCTTTCTTTTTCAACTTTCTTCTGCTTTTCTTGAGCAAGGGGCAGTCTACCTTGAAATGGCCGGGTTTCTTGCATTCAAAACAAGTGGGCTGCTCCTTCTCCTTCTCTTTATCTTTCTCTTTACTTGGCTCACCTTTTAGAGGTTTCTTCTTGAAGTTGAACTTTTTCTTCCTCATAAACCTTCTGAACTTTCTCGCCATTAAAGCCATCTCATCTTCTTCATCACCTTCTTCGGAGTCATCGCTTGATTCTTCTCTCGCAGTAGATTTGAAGGTGATTAATTTCTTTTTTTTGTCGACTTTCATATTCTTTTGTTTGAGGGAGAGCTCATAGGTCATCAGTGAGCCCAACAGTTGTTCAAGTGGAAGAGTGTTGACATCCTTGGCTTCTTCAATAGCTGTTACTTTTGCATCCCAAGAAGCCGGTAGAGACCTGAGAAGTTTGTTCACAAGTTCACCATTAGAAATAATTTTTCCTAGGCTTCTCATGCCATTCACAATATTTGTGAACCTAGTATACATTTTACTAATAGACTCAGTAGGTTCCATTTTAAACATTTCATACGTATGAATAAGCATGTTAACCTTGGTAGTTTTCACTTGGTGTGTACCCTCATGGGTAACCTCAAGTGTATCCCAAATCTCCTTGGCGAAGAGACAATTAGATATTCTATTAAATTCACTTGGGTCAAGAGAGTAAAATAATATATTCATAGCCTTAGAATTGAGCTCGATTTGCTTAATGTCATTCTCATCCCAATCATCTTCCATCTTTGGAGTGAGAATGCCATTAACCAACATTGTAGGCTGATGAGGACCTTTTACAATTGTCCTTAACAAATTATAATCAAGTGCTTGAATAAAAATGCGCATGCATTTTTCCAATACGTGTAATTTGTGCCATTGAAAAGTGGGGGACGATTTGAAGCTTGACCTTCAACTATACCCATTCCTATTGGGGCTGTCATGATCTTTTACTCAAGATCCTTGGACCTACAAGAGAGTACCGGTGCTCTGATACCACTTGTTGCCCAAAAATGGAGCCCAAGAGGGGGGGTGAATTGGGTCTTTTAAAAAAAAGAAAACAATAATGTGAAGGTCTAGTGGTGTTTGTGGATAATAATAAATTCAATGCAAGAGATTGAATGCAGCGGAAAACAATAAGTGAGTAGCAATAACCAAAGAGCAAGAGAGAAGGAGGGCAATCACACACAAACACAAGGTTTATAGTGGTTCGGTGCAAACCTAGCACCTACATCCACTCCCCAAGCCACCCTTGGGAATTTCACTATAATCCAAACAAGATTACAGCTGACTTGCTTTTCACAAGGCTCACAAGTCAAACCTAAGTTGGTTTTGTCACCTAGGCTCACCAACAAATCTTAACACTTGTTTTATCTTCGGGCTCACAAGTTAACCCTAGTTGGTTTTATCCCTTTGGCTCACCAACAAACCACAACAACCTTCTTTCAAGACACCCTTGAAAGCAAGGTCAAATCACAAGATAAAAACAGATATACAACTTTAAAACTAAAACAAACTCTCTTCAAGAGTAGAATGGAATCTTTGAAGCTCAAGTTGATGCTTTATCTTGACTCTTCCTTGGAATATCCTTCAAAATGCCTCTTTTGAAATGATGTAAGGATGAGCTTGTAGGCTTTTTTATGGAATCAAATTATAAAAGTGATGCGGGACTAATATGCATGCAAGTCTTTTTATATGTTTTATATGTGGGGTTAGGTGATTAATTCCTGAATTTCATATCAAAATTAGTTGTAGGAAATTTTGTATGAATTCTTGAAGCCAAGTATGCAGATTAGAACCTAGAAAAGTACTAAAGAAGGATCGCCGGGGCTGAGAAGCCTCGGTTAGGGCAAGTTCTCCTACAATATAAAGACTGGAGGTAGAGGGGGTGTACTTGACAACGTCTGAAGTGCCCGGTGAAGATCGCAGCGAAGGAATCTCTCATTCCTTGATGGATGCGGCCTGGAAAACCGAGCCAAAGACTCGCGGATACCCGGCTTTCTGCTCGGTGGTCCGATTGAGGCTTGGTTGGAGTCGTTGGATTCGTAGAAACTCGGGGACCTGCAAATGATCTATCACGGGTTAGAAAACTCAAAGGAGATCAAGAAAATAAAGAAAAACAGCAAAGAGGAAGGGAATTTTGGAGTGGGCGGCCAAGGCTCTAGAGGATTAGCTGGCGCAGGATGATGGTTGCAGCACCGGGAAGAAGAACTCTCAAATCCCTTTATGCACACAGCAGGGTAATCACTCAAAGCAATAGAAGAACTCAAGGTTTATTTCATATATCAAAATCTAGTCTCATACAAGAGGCTAGGGTCTCTTAAATAGACCCTTAACCTTGGGCTCCAAGTAAGGATACATTAGTCTTTACATAAGAATCCTACTCCTACTCAAACCCTAGCAAGAAAATAAGGAAACATTAGGTAGAAAAAACCCCTAAAAATTCTCTTGACTTGGTCAACACTCCAAGGACACCTAGGGGGCATGTTGGGCTTCTAAGAGCAGCAAGAGGCCGACCCAAAGGGGCTTGGGTGCATGGGCTTGGGCCTCTGGAAGCTGGGGTGGCCTGGTAGCCAGGTAGCAGGAATATTCCTTGGTATCTTGCTTCTTAGGGGCTTGGGCTTGGCGCCTGGGCTTGATTTCTTTGGGCTAGGATGCAGGTGGACCTCTGGAATCATGGATGCCCTGGTCTATGAATATATTCTGGAGTCTAGAAGGGAATCTGGGCATCTAGAGGGCATATGCAAGGAATCAAGATTTTCTGAATTTTCCTCCTGAGATCTTCATATCTTCAAGCTGGGTTGGACTTGGGCTCAACTTCCATGTCTTCAATTAGGTTGGACTTGGTCTTCACTTGTATAAAGTGATCTTAAGTCTTCGATATGCTTGGATAGGACTCAAAAATATAAAATTAGCTCGACATGAGCTGACTAATACTGAACTGAACTAGCTCAACATGAGCTGACTAATTACAGGACTCAAATAAAATAGCTAAGCTTTATTATAGTGGACTTGAATGTCAATTAAGTGATCCACAGAGGGTTGAGAAGCCTCTGCCTTATTCTGGTGCCTTTGGTGTCCACACCAATTCTCCCGGGATGGGAGGAACTCGACCCTGTTGAGTGAAGATCAGACTGGCTCACATATCTCTCGAGAAGGTCTGGGTTAAGGTATTGCAAGTCCTCTCAAGAAATCCATGAATCATCCGACTCTGGCCGGCCTTGCCATCGGACTAGGAAGCATTGATAACCGTGGCCCTGGGTCGTAATGGCTTGATCATCCAGGATACGCTCGATCCGTTCTCCTCTCTCAGGCCAATTAATTGGTGGACACTCTAGGTAAGGATCACTCTCAATAGAAGGGATAGGTCCAAAAGCCTCACTGGGTAACGTTGCCAGTTCCCTATACTCAACCAGGTCTGTAATATTGAAGGTAGAACTAATGCCCATATCCGAAGGCAAGTCTAACACATAGGCATTTGATCCAACCTTCTTTAATACTTTAAAAGGTCTGGTTCCACGAGCGTGAAGCTTCTTAACAGTCCCTGGTGGGAATCGCTCAAGCCTAAGCCTAATCATGATAGAATCCCCTACATCAAATTCCTTGATCCTTCATTGGGAATTAACCAATTTTTTATAAGTTTCATTGCTTATGTTTATCTTTTGGATAATGTCCTTGTGCAAGTCTCTAATATGCTGTGCAAATGACTTTGCAGACTCTGAGACTCGTGTGTGAATAGGCAAGGGAATTAGATCAATGGGACGATTAGGCTGGTACCCATGGACTATCTCAAAAGGACTCTTACTCGTTGTCCTATTTACTGAACTGTTGTAGGCAAACTCTGCTCTAGGTAATAATAGATCCCAAGTTCCAACATGTTCACCTACCAGGCATCTAAGGAGGTTTCCTAGACTACGGTTCACCACTTCAGTTTGGCCATCTATTTGAGGGTGGTAGGCTGTAGAAAACTTAAGCTTGGTCCCTAACTGGTGCCATAAGGTCTTCCAGAAATAACTGGTGAACCTAACATCCCTATCAGATATGATGGTCTTGGGTAGGCCATGGAGTTTAACCACATGATCTAAGAAAAGCTTGGCTACTCTAGATGCATCAAAGATCTGGGAACAGGGAATGAAGTGAGCCATCTTAGAGAACTTATCGACCACTCAAAGATAGAATCATGTCTCTTCTAGGTCATAGGTAATCCTAACACGAAGTCCATACTTAGGTCCTGCCAAGGGCGATCAGGGACTGGTAAAGGTGTGTAAAGACTAGTGTTCTGCTTCTGCTGTTTTGCAACAGCACAAGTTCTACACCTGGCTACAATCTGTGCAACATGCCTTTTCAATTCTGGCCAAAAGAGCTTGTCCTCTATTGCTAAGATCGTCTTATTTCTACCAAAATGACCAGCTAAACCTCCAGCATGGGTCTCCCAAATTAGGAATTCTCTAAGGGAAGTTTTGGGTATACAGAGTCGATTGTTCTGGAAAAGGTAGCCATCCTGAAGGGTATACTCACTATGGGTACTGGATGGTCCTAGCCTGAGGGTTTGATAAATGTCTCCAAAGTCTGGGCAAGTTTCATATTCATCTTTTAACCTCTCAAACCCTATGACTTAGGTGCTAACTGATCCTAACAGTAGAGACCTACGGCTCAGGGCATCTGCTACCTTATTTTCAGTGCCGGCACGGTGCTTCAGGATAAAAATGTAAGCCTGAATGTACTCAATCCATTTACCGTGCCGTGGGTTTAGTTTCTTTTGGGAGTTTAGGAATCGGAGTGCCTTATGGTTAGAAAATAAGACAAACTCCTGCGGTAGTAAGTAATGTCTCCAATATCTAAGGGCCTAGACTACCGCATAAAATTTCTTGTCATAGGTAGAGTACTTAAGTTTAGCCTCATTCAGTTTCTCACTGAAGAAGGCTTCAGGGTGATTCTCTTGACATAGTACCCCACCTATTCCTACTCCCAAGGCATCACAAGCGACCTCAAACACCTTACTGAAGTCAGGTAATCTAAGGATGGGTACATGGGTCATCTTATCCTTAAGCTCTAGGAAGGCCTTATCAGCTGCTTTGGTCCACTCAAATATACCCTTCCTAATGCAATTAGTGATAGGTGCGATGACTGTACTAAAACCCCTAATAAATCTCCTGTAAAAGGTTGCTAGGCCATGAAAACTACACACATCGTGGACACTAGAGGGTGTAGGCTACTCAACAATTGTCCTAACCTTTTCAGGATCTGCAGAAACTCCCTCAGGGGTGACAACAAAACCTAGGAAGATAACCCTATGTGTCATGAAATCACACTTCTTAAAGTTGGCATAGAGGCTATTCTCCCTAAGGGTCTGGCATACTAGTCTTAGATGACTAAGGTGGTCCTTCTTGGTCTTGCTCTAAATCAGAATATCATCAAAGTAGACCACAACGAATTTTCCAGTAAACTCTTTCAGGACCTGGGTCATAATCCTCATAAAAGTACTTGGTGCATTGGATAGTTCGAAAGGCATTACAACCCACTCAAACAGGCCATCCTTAGTCTTGAAAGCAGTTTTCCACTCATCCCCAGGTCTAATGCTAACCTGATGATAGCCGCTCTTAAGGTCTATCTTAGAGAAAACTCTAGCTCCGGCCATCATGTCTAACATATCATCCAATCAGGGGATGGGAAACCTATATTTCATAGTTATTTGGTTGATAGCTCTACTATATACACACATCCTCCAGGTACCATCCTTCTTAGGGGTCAGTAAAGCAGGGACTGCACACGGACTTAGGCTCTCCCTAATGAAACCCTTCCTAAGCAATTCTCCCACTTGTTTCTGTAATTCTTGATGCTCACTGGGATTCAGTCTATAGTGAGGAAGGTTTGGTAAAGTGGCTCCTGGAACTAAGTCTATTGCATGCTGGATGTCTCTAAGGGGTGGTAGTTGATCAGGTAAATCCTCAAGGAAGACATCCTCAAATTCTTTCAGAGCTTCAATAATTTCTTTATGGTGTTCCTTTTGGGTCTGCTCTAATATTTCCTTGGAGGTCAAGATCCAAACAAGGTTACCCTCAGCAATCTCCTTTTCTAACTCTCTAGCCTTAATCAAGTTAACTCCAGGTTTCTTGTCCTTAAGGCTACTAGAACCCCTCTTAACTGGGTCCCTAGGGGGAGCGGGATTGATAACAAACTTATTCCCATGGTAGTTAAAAGCACAAACATTGGTTCGACCATACAGGGTTGCATCATGATCAAAAAGCCAAGGTCGACCTAGAATAATATTACTTACTTCCATGGGGATGACATCACACCAAATCTTTTCCTCATAGGTCTGCAATCTAATTAAGATTTGGCACCTAACTTGAATCTGGATGGAGGTGGAATCTACCCAAGAAACTTTGTACGGGCTAGGATGGAGAACTGTTGTCAACCCTAAAGATATAACTGTCTTGGCAGAGATGTCATTGACACAACTCCCACTATCTATGATGATCTTAAGAACCTTACCCCCTACCTTAATAAAAGTTTGTAGGACGCTAGTCCTATGCCAATCTTCCTTAACTGGGGTTTGGGTTAAGATTCACCTAACCACTCCTAATTGGTTCTTAGACTCAGGTTCCTCCTCCTAACCTTCATACTCATCTATTAACTGATCATCAGCCTCATAAACTTCTCCCTCAGGTTCGACTACGGATTCAGGCTCTTCTTCCTGCAGTTCACCTAGGTGTAAGGCACTAACTGGACATTGGCTCATAAAGTGGCCTAGCTTATTACATCTAAAACAGGTCTTCTGGGGAGTGTAACTCTTATTGACCTCTACAGATTTTCCTCGATCATCCTTACGGGTCAAAGGATTACTAGGATGGGGTCGACTCGGGCCTGGCTGACTAGGACTGGGTCGATTCAGGCCTGGTTGACTAGGACTGGGTCGACTCAGGCTAGGTCGGTTGGGCATGGGTCGGCTCTGATGGGGCTGGCTAGCTCCTGGATACTGACTAGGATATCTAGTGGGCTCAGGTCTACGATAAACGGGCCCTCTATGAAAATGCTCATGATCCCTAGCAATCTGGTAAGCATGGTCCAGGTCTCTAACCTCTCTCATATAGAGCTCTTTCTTAATGTCATCTCTCAGTCTAGCCCTAAACCTAGATAAGACAACATCCTCAGATTCCCACAAATCACATCACATGGAATACTCATCAAATTTTTTGATATACTCATCTATACTCTTGTTACCCTGATTAAATCATTGCCATTGATCTAGTAATCCACTACGATATGAAGCTGGAACATATCTTGTCCTAAGCTTACCCTTCATGGCCCACCAGGTGGTTATAGGATCACGCCCTCCTAGACTAAGGGTTCTCTCAACACTAGCCCAATGTAACCTGGCTTCCCGAACCAACTTAAGCTTAGCAAACCTAAACTTACTTTCCTCTGTCATATCATACCACTCAAAATATTGATCCATCTCTCCCTCCCAATCTATATAGACCATAGGATCTAGACAACCATCAAAAGTTGGGGCATCAATTTTAACATGTCTATAGAATCTGTCCTCATGGTCTACAAAATCCTGATTGGACCTTCTAGGATGAATCTCAGGGATTGGGTCAGGACGATGGTCTCTCCTAGGTTCAGTCTCAAGGTATGGATCAAGGTTGGGAGTCCTCCTAGGCTCGGGATTATAGTATGGGTCAAGCTGGGGGGTTCTCCTAGGTTCAACCTCACAGAATGGATCAAGGTTTGGGGTCCTCCTAGGTTCAGGATTATAGTATGGGTCAGGATGAGGAGCTCTCCTAGGTTCGACCTCATGGTATGGATCAGGGTTTGGGGTCCTCCTAGGTTGAGGGGACTGAGGATCTGGCTCAGACTGTGACCCTTCCTAGGGTCCCTACATGGCCTTCTAACTGATCAAACCTATTGGCAAGATGGTCAATTCTATAATTCGTTTGGGTACCAGACTGAGTTAACTGGGTCATCTGGGTAGCCATCTGGGCCATTTGATTAGCAAGGGCTTTAATCTGGGGTTCAAGTTTGTCCATGGATTCAAGCAAAAGTGAAGATGGTGGATGATATGAAACCCCTGATCTAGTGCTCATGCAAGACTCGATCAAACCGACTACAGCTGACTAGACCTAGAGTCCAAAACCAAGTGCTCGATCAGGGTGGTAAACTAGCCTATAGTAACCCTGTACTCAGCCAGGCAGGTGTAAGGAGAGTGTTAGGTCCTTGATTGCCAATCATAGACACCAATCAGAGATTGGCCAGGTAGGCAGACCAGCACATAAGCCCTTCGGGATTGAATCCCTGAACCATCATTCTAGACACTAAGCACAAGGCACACACAGGTTAACTTGACACAGTGATCTAACACTAGCCCGGACCCAACCAGTTGGTGTCCCTAGCCCACTAGGGCAAATTAAGTCTAGTTAATTTTAGGTTAAGGCTTGGGACCGAATGCAAGGGATGTGGTTTTAGGCTAAGGAGAGGTTATCAACTCCTCCCCTTATCTGATATAGCAAGAGTGCCCTTAAAGGTAGATTATGTAGTGATGGCAGGTAGATGAGGATGCAAATTAGGATTTAGATGATTTTGGTATTTTTGAAGAATATGTAATTTTTTTTTAAATTTTGATATTTTTTTAAATATAAGAAAACTTACAAATTATGGCCTAATATGCAAGAAATATACTAAAATTAAAAGATATGCAAAAGATGCTAAACAAAACCCTAAAACTTCCAAACTTGTCTTGCTGAAAAAAAAAATAGAGCTGAGAATTTGTAGGCTGTATTTTGGCTGGCAGAAAATTCAAAAGCCGAAATAAAATCTGAAAAAATTTTAAAAATTACTGTGATTTATGATAAATCAAGAAAAATAAATTTCAGGATTTTTGGAGTTTTTTTCAGGGATAAATAATTTAAATAACAGAGCATATATGGACTGAAAATTATAGAAAACAGGCCCTAATCTAAGCTCTGATACCAAATGATGCGGGACTAATATGCATGCAAGTCTTTTTATATGTTTTATATGTGGGCTTAGGTAATTAATTCCTGAATTTCAGATCAAAATTAGTTGTAGGAAATTTTGTATGAGTTTTTGAAGCCAAGCATGCAGATTAGAACCTAGAAAAATACTAAAGAAGGATCGCCAGGGCTGAGAAGCCTCGGTTAGGGCAAGTTCTCCTACAATCTAAAGACTGGAGGTAGATGGGGTGTACCTGACAACGTCTGAAGTGCCCGGTGAAGATCGCAGTGAAGGAATCTCTCGTTCCTCGATGGATGCAGCCTAGAAAATCGAGCCAAAGACCCGTTGATACCCGGCTTTCTGCTCGGTGGTCCGATTGAGGCTTGGCTGGAGTCGTTGAATTCATAGGAACTCGGGGACCTGCAAACGATCTGTCAGGGGATAGAAAACTTAAAGGAGATCAAGAAAATAAAGGAAAATAGAAAAGGGGAAGGGAATTTTGGAGTGGGCGGCCAAGGCTCTGGAGGATTAGCTGGTGCAGGATGATGGTTGCAGCACCGGGAAGAAGAACTCTCAAACCCCTTTATGCACACAACAGGGTAATCACTCAAAGCAATAGAAGAACTCAAGGTTTATTTCATATATCAAAATCTAGTCTCATACAAGAGGCTAGGGTCCCTTAAATTGATCCTTAACCTTGGGCTCCAGGTAAGGACACATTAGTCTTTACATAAGAATCCTACTCCTACTCAAACCCTAGCTAGAAAATAAGGAAACATTAGGTAGAAAAAATTCTTAAAAATTCTCTTGACTTGGTCAACACTCCAAGGAAACCTAGGGGGGCATGTTGGGCTTCTAAGAGAAGCAAGAGGCCAGCCCAAAGGGGCTTGGGTGCATGGGCTTTGGCCTCTAGAAGCTGGGGTGACCTGGTAGCCAGGTAGCAGGAATATTCCTTGGTATCTTGCTTCTTAGGGGCTTGGGCTTGGTGCCTGGGCTTGATTTCTTTGGGATAGGATGTAGGTGGACCTCTGGAATCATGGATGCCCTGATCTATGAATATATTCTGGCATCTGGAAGGGAATCTGGGCATCTAGAGGGCATCTGCAAGGAATCAGGATTTTCTGAATTTTCCTCCTGGGGTCTTCAAATCTTCAAGCTGGGTTGGACTTGGGCTCAACTTCCATGTCTTCAATTAGGTTGGACTTGGTCTTCACTTGTATGAATTGGTCTTGAGTCTTCTATATGCTTGGATAGGACTCAAAAATATAAAATTAGCTCGACATGAGCTGACTAATACTGAACTGAACTAGCTCAACATGAGCTGACTAATTACAGGACTCAAATAAAATAGCTAAGCTTTATTAAAATGGACTTGAATGTCAATTAAGTGATCCACAGAGGGTTGAGAAGCCTCTGCCTTATTCTGATGCCTTTGGTGTCCACACCAAAAAGGCTTTTGATGTGGAGTACTTGAGAGAATATAGGCTTTTTGGCTTTTGAATGGACTTCAATACAGTTCAATACCTTTATAATGAGGTTGGTGGTGGTTAAATACACCAAGAAACTTCCAAAAAATGGTTTGTGACCATTGGAGCCTCGAATCTAGCCATTGGGAGCTTGAAAAGCAAGTTCTGCAAGTCAGAAATATAGATCCGTTAGAGCTGTCAGGCTTCAAGTGTCGACACTTGGCTGTCAGGCGTCGATACTTGATTTCTAGGTATCGACACTTGAACTTTCAAGTGTCAACACTTGATGCACAGGTGTCGACACTTGACACAAAAATTCTCAAATGGCAAAGTTCTGTATTTTCAAAAATCTCAGGCCTTGAGTCGACACTTGGAAACCTAAGTGTCGACACTTGGTGTCGACACTTGAGTTCTGGGTGTCGACACTTAGCATGCCAAGGATTTTTATTCATGCCAAAAGCAGAAGTGTCGACACTTGGCTTCCCAGGTGTCGACACTTGAGACTGAAAAGCTCAGATTTAAGTGTAAATTATCCCAAAAACATAAATATAAATTTTGAAACTTAAATGAATCGTAAACACATAATAATTAAACATGTAGATGCCCTTTTTTCCTGAAGAGGATGTCCAGATTTGCGAAAAATGCTCTGTGCCACGGCGTTCCATGATACATAAGTTTTTGAAATTTTGAGGTGCTTTCTCCCTGAAAACTCATAACTTGAAATACATATTAGTATACAATATGCACTCAATGTTTTGTTATTCATCAAAATCACTGGGTGGAGCCAACAAGGGTACTGATTTAAAGAGATCAGGTCCTTAATAAATTCTTCTGGTTCTTGGATCTCAGGATTGGGCTCTGTAATTGGGCTTTCTTCTAGTGGCTCCTTAGGTCAGAGTCTAATAGTAGGGTTAGGTTCCTCATCCTCTAACTGCTCTTCCACTACAGGTTCAGTCTAGGTGTGGTTAGGGTCAACTAACTTTGGGTTGGCTTCTACTTGTGTATGTTTAGGGTCAACTAATTCTAGATCATCTATAGGTATCTCTTTTTCTTCTTCCTCATACTCCTCCACTAAGCTCACATCAACTTCATATATCTCTTCCTCTTGATCATCTTGGTGAACCAATGGGGTGGTAGGAGAGAGTCGGCTAAGGAAAAATTGGCTAGGTCCTGGTTTCTGATTATAGGCACTACTCCTAGGAGGTTCAAGTTGACTAAGGAGTAGTGGATTACTATTAGGTTTATATCTAGGGATACTAACCTTATTGGATTCAGGTCAACTAAAGGAAATTGGACTGGCACTAGGCTGATAGCTAGGGGTACTAATCCTATTGGTTGCTTGATTATTGGATTAGGTCAGTTGGTCAAACCTAAGATTCATTTGGTTCATTTGGGTGGTTAATTGGCCAAGCTGGTTTTGGGTTTGGGTATTTGATTGGTTAATCTGGGTGGTTAATTGGGCAACCATCTGTTCATTCATGGCTTTTAGAAAAGTTTCAAGATTGGGTTCCATGATTGAACTAGGTTTGGTCTTAGACTGGTTGTACTGGACTCCTGACCTGGTGGTCTTGCAATCAATTACTCAAAATGGTATGGTGTAGTAAAGCATACAAGGATCAGTACGTTCTAGGGTTTGCTAGACCTAGAGCCAAAATTGAGTGGGTCGACTCAACTTACACCCAACTTAACAACTAATCCTTCCACTAGCCGGTAGGGGATGGAAGTGTGGGAGGCCCCCCTACTTTTATAGGGACACAATTAAGGAACCACAACATCGCTTAGGTCGTTTAACACTGGACCCCCAGCCTTAGACACCAGTTTCCAGTAATGGTTGGAGAATTGAGTGCATTAGTTTACCCACACAATTCGGACCCGACCTGTTGGTGTCACCTAGCTCTCTAGAGCAGATTAAGTCTAATTAATTTTAATTAAGGCTTGGGTTCGGATGATGGTGGTTGTTTTGGGCCTAGGACAGGTAATGACCTCCTGCCCTGATCTGAGATAGAGAAATGCCCTTAAGATTAGTTTGAGAAGATGATGAACATTCGATGGTCCTGATGAAATCTAACAACAATCAGAAAAATAATAAAAAAAAATTGTCTTTTTATTAAATGGCAAGTTAGGTTTAAGTTGATTAAGTTAGCAAACAAAATTTGGCTTGGGATTTAAGGGGTTCGGTAATTGATCTGGATGGGCCATAGATATTTATTATCTTGGATGGGCCAGCTTTGCGAGCAAAAAATTCTTTACAATTACAAAATCCCCTGCAAAATTCTTTATCTCTCTTGTGGGAATTAGCCAAGTTGTTAATTAGTTCATTAGTTATGTTCAGCTTTTGAGTAATTTCTATATGCATATGCTGTGCAGAAGGTTGTGCATTTTTTGGACTCAACTTATACCTAATAGACTTGACTAAACATCCTCATCAAAGGACATTTTATTGGACTCTAAGGGACAAAACCTAATAGACTATAAACTCTTTGGGTTTGACCCTAGCATGGCATGCATAAGAGAATCTATTATGTACACTTACTAAATGCCAGAGCATATGCAAGAAGTAAGATGCAAACCTAATATGCACAATGCTTGTATGCAGTATGCTGACTTCTATAAAATGCAATCTAATAATGAGAAAATTAGGAGAAGTTTCAAGAAAGGGTAAAAAATAAGAAGTGGATTCAGGATTAGTCTGATTGGGTGGAAAGTAAGAAAAGGGTTCGGGGTTAATCAGATAGACTAAGATGTAAGAAGGGACATCACGAATTAGTCCTAAACTAATGAGGTTTACCTTATGGGTTTAATGTCTATCTAAAGGGTTTGCCTTATGGAAGAATGGGTCACTAATTTTAGGAAAGAGATCAATGGGAGTCAATGGAATGATTTCATCCTGAGGGTACTGATTCAAATAGATCAAGTCCTTAATAAATTCTTCTGGCTCTTGAATCAAAGGACTAGGCTTTATAGTTGGGCTTTGTTTTAGTGTCTCCTCATGTAAAACTCTAATAGTTGGATTGGGTTCCTCATGATCTTCTTCCTTTAAGGGTTCTTCCACTAGATGGTCAGCTAACTCTATGTCGATTACTGTTCGGGTATCATTAGGGTTAGCTAAATCTAGGTCTGCTCCTACTTGGGTATGGTCAGGTTCAACTAATATTGGATTGGTTTCTACTTGGGTTTCTACTGAATCAACTAATCCTGGGTCTTTTATAGTGTACTCTTCTAGATCTTCATTATCTTCATACTCCTCTTCCAGACTTGGGTCAGCCTCATATATTTCTTCTTATAAGTCATCTTGGTGAACCAATGGGATGGTAAGAGGGGTTTGGCTAATGGAAAATTGACTAGGGTCTGGAGTAATAGGGGTGGGTAAACTAAGGGTTATGGATTCAAAGGTTATGGGTTTAAAGGTTATGGGTTCAAATCTAGGGGTGTCAATCCTATAGGGTTCAGGTTGACTGAGAGATAGTGGGTTACTACTGGGTTCATATCTAGGGACTATGGGTTCCTGGGGTTCAGCTCTATGGGTCTTGCCTAGGGTTCCTACTTGGTTGAATCTATGGTTCATTTGATCAAGCTTAGTATCGGATTGGTCAAACCTACGGTTTATTTGGGCATTGGATTGGTTATTGGATAAATCGATTCGGTCAAGTCATTCAATCATGGTTTTCAAGAAACTTAGTGCCATGGACTTGATATATTCTTTGATGGGGATCCAGGGCAGGTCCAGGTTCCTTTTCTATTTTTTCTTGTTTTCTTAGATTTTTTTATTTTTCCTATTCCCGCTATTCCACCTATTCCTGCTATTCCACCTTTATCCCGATCTTATTTTTGATTTATTCCTACACTATTCCATCTTCTCTCGTGATTTTTTTTTAAACTCCTAAACCCTAGCCGCCGCTCCCGCCAGCCCAAATCCGGGCCGCCCGACCCCCGGCCACCCCTGCTAGCCCGCCCGCCGGCCCTGCCCTCGCCAGAAAAAGCCACCGTCGCCGCCCACGCCCGTGGAAGATGAACGGCCATGGGAATACCAACCGTCGCCCACATCCCACGACCGCCGCTGCCACCGCCGGCCTGCCACCGATCGCCCGCCCGCTGCCCGCCGGCTCATGCCCGGCCGCTGGAGGGCCCCCGCTGGCACCCTTGGGCCCCACGACCGTGGGAAGCCCAAACGGCACGGTCGTGGATGCCGTGCCACCCCTGCACCATCGCCTGCCGTTGCAGCCTGCCACCGCCACCCGCCTGCCCGTCGGCCACTATCCCACTGTCCCTGGCCTCCCCTGCTATCCGCCGTCCCGCCGGAGCCCAGGGTCCCTCACGATCGTGGGAGACCAAACGGCATGCCCAGCATGCCGTGCCATTCCCCTGTGCCGCCTCGCCTACAGCCCATCGCCAGCCATCCGCCGCTCGCCGTCCACCGGCCCCGTCCACCGCCCGCTTCCCGGCTGTCTGTTGGTGCCCCGCTGGAGTTGGTTCTCTCCCTGTCCACGGCCGTGAGTTTGAGTTTGCATGGATTTCGAAGCATTCCAATTTTCAGAGCAGCATGCTTTTTAGCATAGATCATCAAGCCGACATGCTTCTCAGAGTAGATCAGCACCACTTTTGATGCAACATGAATTTTGATGTAATTTATTTTTATTTTTTAGTTTTTTTGGAAGCTAAGAAACTGAGGGTTTTGGTTTTTCTATATAAAGGCCTCCTCTCCCCCTGTAATAATAATGATTTGATATAAATTTTTGGGTTGGTTCTGGTTCTGGGCTGAGGCCTATTTGCCTTCGTTCCCTGCTGTATGCAATATGGGTTCGATGAGGGGTGTGAGGCGTTCCCTGCTGTGTGCATTATGGGTTCGATGAGCACCCTAGTTATCCCCTATCTCGTCTTCTTTATCCCCTCGTGTCCTTTGAGAGTCATCCTAGCGCATCTATGTGAGAGCCCTGCTATGTGCATTATGGGTTCGATGAGAGCTCAGGATAGCTGGTGGTGTGATCTCTCGAGACGTTAGCTATGTGCTTTGATCCCTCGGGAGGGTAGCTTTACACTTTGACCCCTAACTTTTTGTGTGCGTCTCCCCATTAGAGTGAGTCCCGGTGCCATGAGTCCCAGTTTCCAGTCTCCCATCTCCATCTTTCCTTCACCACCTCCACCAAGAAAATTGAAAACAAAATAGATTAGCTATTTTAGGTTTTAGTTTCAGTGTCACCCTAGTCCCGGGAGGCTTCTTAGCCCTCCCATGATCCTAGTTTGTTTAATTTTTCCCCTTCTCCCAAATAATCCAGGTTACATCGATTTTCGTCCCACATCATTCTTTGAGCATCTGGGGAATCTTGGGCTAGGGTGGCATGCAAGACCCAGTGAGGCCTAAATAAAACTCCATAACTTTGTATCCTCCTCTTTTGTATAAGATTTGACTTAAAGAACACATTTAATAGACTCTTATAGGACTCAATTGGACTAGACTGGGGTTGAGACAACTCAATTTGACTTTTGTCTCAATTTATTACAGGACTCAATTCAACTCAGCTTTTTACAAGACTCACTCAACTGGGCTAACTTCAAAACTTTCAACTGGACTAACTTTATTACAAGACTTGATTACAAAACTTAATACATTTTTAAGGGTTCAAGAAAATCCTAATCAGTAAATTAGATAGGGTACAGTAATCTGTGTCGGATCCTGGTGCCCCGACCATCGAATAAAGCCAAAGACCTTCTGCCTGGGCGATCTGGTACTATGGTGGACCAAAGCCTCCCAACCTCAGGAATGTGGCAAGCTCTCCCCGAACTGGGAAGGCCCTTATAGAGTAGTCGAAGCCCTTTCTCATGGAGCCTACTGCCTCATCGAGCTTGATGGTGATCGATTTCCATGAACTTGGAATGCCAAAAATTTGAGAATGTACTACTAATGATGTAAGGCTTCCTTTCATTAATAAAAGAATTTCTTTCGGTGCAAAGTTGTCTTTGCCTTGCAGGAATATTACTGCCTGACCCCAGGTTTGGTGACTGAAGCTAGGAAACTCCAGAAGCCCCGCACCTCAAAGTCAGGAAACACTAGATGCCCTACACATCGAAGCCAAGAAACTCCAAAAGCCTCGCACCTCGAAGCCGAGAAACTCTAGAAGCCTCACACTCAATCCATTGAACTTCTAGTTTGGCAATGTTAAGCCGGAAACTCCAGAAGCCCCGTACTTAATCCGCTAAACTCCCAGTTCGGTGATGTCAAAAAGGGAAACTCCAGAAACCCCACACCTCGAAGCCAAGAAACTCCAGAAGCCTCGCACTCAATCTGTTGAACTCCCAATTTTGTGACATCAAGCCAGGGAACTCTAGAAGCCCCGCACCTCGAAGCCAGGAAACTCCAGAAGCCCCATACTCAATCTGCTCAATCCCCAATTTGGCAAAGATGTCTCCAGGACTTCTCAAGCTAAGCTCCTTAGCCTGGTGGCATCTTGGGCACCCGGAGATGGTCTCTCAGGACCACTTAGGCCCCCTCGAGCCATCCACTAGCTCAAAATTTGGCTAGAAAGTCCCCAGAATATGCAATCAGCTTAAGAAGATGCATGAAGTCCTACAACCAAGTTTTTAGCATAGTGGAGGTAACCTGTGAAGTTCCTGAATTTTCTCCCTGGCTGCCTACTATGCCCGGAACACTACTGAGAAGGACTAAAAGTCAGATGCCTTAAGATAAAGCACTATAGTAGAAATATACACATGGGCAGTTGCCGAAGAGAACTGAGACAAACAAGAATACAACAATTTGATGAAAGGAAATGAAACTTCATTGAAGTTGAATTGAGCAATTACATCATTGGGAGACCCTCGATAGGTTGGGTGATCCCAAAACAAAACATAAAGAAAGTTCCTAAGTACAAAGGTCATAAAGGCAAACTAAACAAAGTCCTTAGGCCCGGAGGCTATTACTTTGCTGGCTCCTTGCTGGGATGATGGTGAGACATGCTGGCATCCTCCTGGACCTACACCAGAGGGACTTTTTCCACATTGGTTGTAGGCTCTGCCTCTTCCACTTCAGTTACTGTCTCCTCCAAACCTCCACCCGGAGCTCCCGGAAGAGCGAGCTTGTCCAGCTTCAGTTTTGGGAAGAGTTGGGCCACCCGAGACTGGCAGAATCTGCACCCCTTGATGAAAGAGTTCGTGGCCGCCTCTCGGACTTCATCGGTGTACTTCATCAAGGCCTTGAACTTATGCACCCCTTCGGTGGCCTCCTTCTTGGCAGCTTCCATCAAGGCTACTACCTTGATAGCCTTCTCCTCAGTTGCTGATGCCCGTGCCTATGCCGGCTCTAATTGAGTTCGGAGGGTCTGAGATCGCTCCTCTACTCTGGCCACCTCGGCTTTGAGCTCCTCTACCCAACGATTGGCCCGTTCTTTCTCTCAGGCCAGGGACACTTCAAGATCCCTGACCCGCCTCTCAGCATCGGCCACCTTAGCTTGGAGGGCCCTGTTCCTCTCTTCCGCTGCTCGGGCGCTCTCAGTTTTTTCCTTGGCCTAGGCCACTAGCCCTACGAGCTCCTGCTCTTTCTGGTCCTCTCTCTTTGCCCACTAGGCATAGTAGTTGCGGATGAAAAGGAGGTTCGTCCCAACCTCCACCAATGAAAATGTCAGTTATGGCAACTCAAAAAAAAAGAGAGAAAAGAAAAGGAAGAGAAAAAGAGAGAACAATTTACCATGACAAGGTGGGGAAAAATGACAAGGATGGCATCCGATAGTGGCTTGCCTTCCCTTTCGTGCCGGTCGCATGACTGGATTGCAAAGTCCATCATGCGCTTGGCCATTGCTCGATCCTGGGTGACCGAGAAGTTTGGCATCACCTCGATTGACGCTCTTCAAATGACGGTCCTCAATGGTGCTGGGACTGCCACCGCGTCCGGGGGAGGAGTCGCTAAAGATGTCTCGGTCGTTCAGGTGGAGCCCGCTGCCACAGTCGATGGCACCATCTATGGTTGCTCCCTCCCCTCCTTTTTCTCCACATCCACCTCGATGACTTCTGAAGGATGGACCGTGGTGGCAGCTACGGGCCGGGTCCATGCACTTGCATCGGATTCCTTGGCCGAGGGCCAAGTCTACTACCTTGATGAATCAGGGGCTAATTCAACCACTCTCCCCTCTAGGTCGGAGGCTATAGCGGGCCCAGGTCCTCGCTGGGCTCATTCGGGCCCTCTTCGATGGGGTCTCCCTGGGCCCTGCCAACACACTCCTCTTCTGGTTAGACTCCAGGAGCTACTCCACGGAAACAATGCCTCGGTTCACTAAAAATTGCCTCGGGTCCTACATCGATCATTATGCTTCCTTGGACTCGTTGATGTGGCATCCCCGCATTGGCCTCAAGGCCCAATTCATGAAGTGGCGACGATCGTGGTATTAATGGTACTAGATTTTTGCTTTCCATGTCAGCTTCGCATTTACTCTCTTCACCTCGAACGTGATGCTTCATCGAGACTTGGAAGTGGGGGGCAAATGATGTGGCAGGATCGTTGAAGTGGAATCTCCCTTAGATCTAGTTGGCGGCCATGCTGGCAGATGTGCCACATCAGCCCCTCTCTTCGGGCTCCTCCGCCTGGCGGCTCCCCCGAGGTCAAGCCCACCTTAATCGAAGTCGAGCTCCCTCTCTTTGAGCTCCTCCTTCAAGTGGCTCTCTCGAGGTTGAGCCTGCCTTGGTCGAAGTTGAGCTCCCTCTCTTCGAGCTGCTCCACCGGGTGGCTCCCTTAAGGTCGAGCCCACCTCGACCAAAGTTGAGCTCCCTCTCTTTGAGCTTCTCCACTAGGCTGCTCCCCCGAGGTCGAGCCCACCTTGACTGAAGTCGAGCTCTCTCTCTTCGAGCTCCTCCATTGGGTGGCTCCCCTGAGGTCGAGCCCACCTCGATTGAAGTCGAGCTCCCTCTCTTCGAGCTCCTCTACCGAACGGCTCCCCCGAGGTTGAGCCCACCTCTGATGAAGTTGAGCTCCCTCTCCTTGAGCCGAGTGCCCTTCGGTGGAAAGGGCTGCCAGCTCGAGGCTGTCCCAATGGCCAAGGTCGACCACATCTCAAAAGCCCCCAAGGTAGAGAGAAGGGGATGCCACTACATCCATTGGGTGGCGGCATGCCGCCCAAGGCCTATGAAGGAGAAGTGTGTCGACCTATAGAGGGGCATCTCCCCAGAGCACCAAGATCTCTTCCATCGTTGTTTACACAAGTTAGGAAAGAGTGCTTCGATCAAGACACTGCATTCTCCAACTGACTGTTTGCACCACCGAGAAGAAGAAAGTCATGCTAGGGGATTCAAACCTGGGAGTGGCTACCCCTGGATTGAGGCTCTACCAAATTTTTCCATGTGTGGCAACCTACCAGGAAGTCAGAATCCATGATGTAACTCTTCACCATGAAGGGAGAGGGTGCCGGGGTATGACCTACGGGGCGCTACCAGTCATCGGCCTTTGAACAGCCGCAGAAGGGGGAGAACCCAAGGTGGGTAATGGATAGGATCCATGGTCTAAGAAGGATGTCCTAAGGGCCTTCGAACGAGGTAAGAAGAAACTATAGCTAGAGGGGGAGCAAGCGAGTTAGAGCGCTCTGAGGCTATCGGAGAACTCGTTGAAAGAGTCTAAACAGACACATTCACCACTGCTCCAGCCCTCCTTTTCTGCTACAACTCCCACTCTACTCTTTACTTAAAAACTCCTCTGAGTGTGGAGACTGCACAGGGATCCATGTAGGAGGATCTATTCTCCTAGATCGTCCATTAACTTGATTGTCGGAGTGCCCCCACCGGGATCCCCGGTCCAGGTCTTCTTTCTTTTGAAGGTCTAGGTATGCATGCTAGATTCTGGGTAAGGAGGCTGACATCTGGCACCATTCTAGAGCTGTAGGCCACAGCGGTGTAGGTGGCAACAAGTACTTCTAGAAAATCCTTCAAAGTGTGCAAAGGACTTATCTTCACGGTGAGGGAATGGGCTAACTCGATCGATGAACTTAGCATGGTCTTTCTTTTTTCCTCCAACTCCTGTGTGCATGCCTTTCCTAGGCTTAGTTATTTTAGGTTGGCTCTGAGGCCTTAAGATAGTATAAAGGTTTTTAAGAATATTCTGTTGCCCAGTAAGCAACCTAAGAGGGGGGGTGAATTGGGTCTCTAAAAATTAATCTAAAAGGACTTTACTTGATGAAAAGCAATGCAATCCAATTCAACAATTAATTATGCAAGGTACTATGAGTTCAAATGCAATGCTCTTAAATAAAAGTGCAGCGGAATTAAAGAGTAATTAATAAAGAGCAAGTAGAGAGAGATCAATCAACCACAAAGACCAAGAAATATAGTGGTTCGGTGCTATCCAATGCACCTACATCCACTCCCCAAGATTTCCTTGGGAATTCACTATAATCACACCCGATTATAGTTTATTAGTTTTGCGGGCTTACTAATCAAAAATCCAACTTATTTTCACAAGGCCAACAAGTCGTTTTATAGGCTAACCAAGAATCTAATTGGTTTTCAAAGACTAACCAATAACCTCCCTTAGTTTTCTAGGATAACCAAGAATCTAAGTGGTTTTGCGGGCTAACCACCAACCTAATTGGTTTTGCAAAGGCTCACTAATAACCTCACTTGGTTTTACAATAGGCTAACCAAGAACCCTTACAACAAATAGAGTTTAGAAGTAATGAAACAAAGTAAGCTTTCTAAAACAAAGCGGGTATCTCTTTGAAGCTCGATGTAGAAGTGCTTTGAACTTGTTGAAGCCTCTTGTATTACTTAAGAATGGATGGAGGCTTCCTTTAGAGTAGTTGGAGGCTTCCTTTAGCTTGAGAGTAGTTGAATCTTCAAAGAATAGGAGTTAAAGCTCTCTTTTCTTCTCTCTTCTCAATGGTATTCAATTAAATTCATTCTCTTGTCATTTGATTTGACTTGGAGCATATATATACTTCCCCAAGGTCTCAAATCCCATTTCTAGCCATTAGACTTGAAAACTAGCTGTTGGAGGGAAAAATGAATGAGTTCTGATTTTGAAAAACTAGTCGTTACTGTTGCCAGAACTTCATGTGTCGATACTTTAGACTGTGAGTCGACATATAAGGTCGACACTTGAACTTCTTGAGTCGACACCCAATTCAAATAGCTCCAATCTGATTCTTTGAAAATCTCAGATGTGTCGACACTTACTCAGTTGAGTCGACACCTTGCTTCCATGTGTCGGTACTTCAGCTGTTGTTCATTTTCAGCAAGTTCTGTGACTTGAAAATCTTAGGTGATGTGCTGATCCATGTGTCGACACTTTGAGTCAACATTTCAGGTCCATGTGTTGACACTTCATCTGTGCCATCTGAAACACTCTTGCATACCGGCCTGAGTCGACACTTTACCTCCATGTGTCGACACTTGGTGTCATGTGTTGACACTTTGAGTCGACACTTCACTGAAAATTTCACAAAAAGGCTGAACTTGAGCTGAAACACATTTCACTTAAACCAAATATCCAATCAAGCAATTCTTAAGTTTCCAAGTCCTCTTTGAGCAATTATTTTCATTCAAACTTGGCTTCTTCAAACAATTAAGCTTCTTCAAATTTGTGAGCACCTTTATCAACAAAAACATACTTCAAAGAAATCATTAGTCCTCAACTTATACTTAACCGTTTTGCTTATCATCAAAATCAATAACAGAGTCAATAGTCTTCCCCTTTTTGGTGATGACAAATCCCTTAAGTTTAAATTGCTTAAAAAAGCTTTTAAAGGTAATCATTGAGGTGTATAAAACTGAAGGCATTAAGTGTATTAGCATAATTTGCATTATTGATATGACATTTCAAAACATAAGTAATAATGCCAGAGCTTGTTATAATGATTAAGAGTATCAGATCTTTGGGATACATTTAAGACATAGAAATCATGTATCATGATACTCTACAAGAAGATTTTAGCAATCAACAAAGCTCCCCCTGAATCAATGATCCATAAAATAGTTTATTTTAGCAATCAACAAAGCTCCCCCTAAATCAATGATCCATAAAATAGTTTGTAAATATCTTTTCAAACATTTAAAGAGGGGTTTTAAGATGAAATTCACCTTGAAAGGATTTTCAATGAAAATAAAGTAAAGCTCCCCCTTTCTTAAGAAATTTTGCAAACAATTCTCGATTCAAGTTTTCAAAATTTTGTTTACCCCTTGCATATCACAAATATATTGCATTTATACTACATTTATACCACAAATATAAAATATATTGCATTTATACTTATATCTTTTTATACTACTCTCCCTTTTTGTTATCATTAAAAACGTAGGAAGACAAACAAGCTGAATATAAGATATTGCATTTAATTGTCACTACTTCTTTAACAATATACTACAATGAATTTAAAATTTGTTCATTCATTCAAGAGTGAAGATAATGAAGAACTAAGAGAAGTGTAAGTCATTTCATTACATTCAAGATCACAAACATTGAGTATAACATGAAGTTTCATTTCTAGTCAGAGTTTGTACAATCAAAATGTAAAACATACATAGATGCATAAAAATAAACTAAAAATACATAAAAGTCCTAATCCTCATCTATATCAGTATCATTAGAAGATAAACCGATCTCAATCGATCTTGTATCAGTAAAAGATCAAGCTCGCGGCCATATCGATCTAAGATCTCGGAGATGGGTCTTGGTCGGCCGTGGAGGGGTACGACGACCACGTCCTCTGTGTCGTGCATATGTCCAATCTCTGGCTAGAGTAGTAGAGGTAGAAGCTATGTCCTCCGTAGGAACGGAGCCGATCGGGTCAACAATCTCAGCAACTACTGGAAGAGGTGTGCGATCAAAAGAAGGACCTGAGTCAAGATACTGAAAGCCGGGTGTATATAACCCAAGCTCTTGGATAAGTGAGGATGTGTGAAGTGTTGGGGATTCCAGTGCAGCGCAGCGGAAGTGCAATTTCAAAAATGATGAAATTGGCACCAAAATCCCTTAGCCAAGATCTCCTTATTCAGAATTAAAACATACAAACTAACATTGTTAGAATTAGGGCACCAACCTTTTAACGCTAAGTCCAATTTTGATGTAGAATCAGAACTTGGTGTTGAATGCTTCTTTTGATTTCACCAGGCGTCCAAATGTCCACCCTCCAATGGTGATCCACAAGATGGTTGATCAAGATGCAAGCTTCTTCAAAATTCCCTCACTTGAATTCTTATCCTAGAACTCAGGAGGACTATGGCTCTAAAACTTCAGGGTAGGGGCTCCTTACTTCCTTTCTTCCTTCTTCCTTTCCCTTTCTTAAGACCTTGTCCTAAGAATAAAACTCTTGTCTTGAAGGAGGAGATGGATTTAAGACACTAATGTCTTAAAGTAAAGGAAATAGAAACAGAGTAGGTGTTCCTTTCTTTTACCGATCAAGAGATTCTTCCTATCTCTTGTTTTGGACTTGAGTTTCAATAGAGAAGAGAACTCTGTAAGAGGGAAACTCTCTTTGTCCTAAACAAGCTAAGGAGGAATCAGTTTCCTGGAAAGAAAAGACAATAAAATAAACTCTGTTGTTCATTAGTTTAAACACCCGAGACCTCTGTTGTTTAAATAGATTACAGAGAGATGTCTTCTCAGAAGAACACAACTCTCCGTAAACCCCATTCCACTTTGTCTCACGCCCCTTTCCTATTTCTCACGCCCAATCCACCCATCTCATGGCCTTCCAGATTAAATCCCACGGCTTTTTTTAAAGGAAAAACCGCGGTGTTTTAAAAGGAAGGAAGTCGCGACTTTTCATCTCCGAAGAGATGTTATTTCGCGCGCCCGGGAGGAGTTTGCGCTTTCCTTCTTTCTCAAAATTCCATCAGCCATTGGATTCTCATCCAAGGGGGAGAGATGGTGCGCTAATTGCTTAAGAAGGAGGCCACCCCAAATAAAAACATCGGAGAAATTTTGGGGCGCGCCAAGAGTCCATGCACCATGGACTCTTCCTTAAGGCGCGCCAAGAGTCCATATGCGCATGGACTCTTGGTATTTGGCATGGAAAAATAAAGGGGGCGGGTGGGGAGGCTAGCCAAACTACATGGCTAGCCAATAGGGTTAGCCACATTCCCGTTTTCTCAATTAGTGTCTAATTAGGTCCAATTAGAACCCAATTTGAACCAATCCGGAACCCTAATTCGAATCCGATCCGAATAGAAGCTAGGGTTTGCAACACCTGCTAGAGTGTTATCCTGCAAAGATGATTTAATTCCAAATTAAACTCTTGATCAATCTTCTTAAGTGTGTGACCCATTGGGTTCCATATCTAGCCGGCAGTGGATTCGAATACAAGTTGACCTAATTTGATTAGAACTCTTTCTAATCGATTTAGGTCAAACCGGGCTTACCCGATTCGATCAATTAGGACTCTTCCTAACATGTGATCTTTGAACTTGATCAAACCACAAGACAAGATTGACGTCTAGCAACGTGTCATGTCTACCCGGAAGATATGGAAATTCTGGTGAAATACCAAAATTACCCTTCAGTAGAGAGTTACCGTTCAATTAAATCTTTCGATCAGCCTGCACCCAAAATATAACTATGGATATGGATATATGTCAAATCCAATGTTATATTTATTTCTAGCTCAATCTTATAATGATGATCCGATTATCTTGATATTAGAAACCATCTCTAATATCTTCACTTTGATCAAAGATTCCCTGAATCATCATGCGATTGTTGACTAGCTGGATGCAATCTCCTCTTACTAAGAGTGATCGATTCCTTGTTGACCTACTCATTACCTTCATATCCAATTCACCATTCCCAGTATCAATCCTGTGCATGTCTCAGTGTCATGATTAGGATTGAACCAAAGAATGGGTTCATGTACATAAGGTACTTATGGCAGTCTCAGGTCAAAAGATTACTTGTACCACTCCCACTATGAGAACCTTCTATTGACATGTAGCTAAGACTCCATTAGATGTTCTCAAGTTGGATCATATCAGTGAACTCATTCTCCAATGAGCACCCACATCCCAGTATTAGTGTCATACACAAGTGACTGTGAGAGCAGTCACCCTTTCCAGTATACCCGGGATATGCTAGTCTTATCAGAAAAACCCTGATCCCCTTCTCAGGGTTCCTTTGACTAGGATTACTTTAGATTAAGGTTTTAAGATTTTAGGTCTCACTGGTATGATCTCATCATAACCCTAAAATCATAGCCCTAATCTATGGGGTTCATCATATAATAATAAAAAAATAGCGCATGATGAAAAAATAATGCCTTTATTTAGAAAATTTGTCAATTACAATGGTTTGGGAGATACAACATAGATTGGCTTGTAGGGCATATCCCTTTCAATCTCCCACTTGCACTAAAGCCCATCGCCTTTGAATCTTAATCCCATACATTCGAGGTGGCGATCAAAATCTCGCTGTGGTAGGGCCTTAGTGAACGGGTTTGCTACATTGTTCTTTGTATCAACTCTATCTATGTAGACATCTTGTCTCTCTACTATTTCTCGGACAAGATGGAAGCGTCTCAGAATGTGCTTGGACTTATGATGAGCTCTGGGTTCCTTAGCTTGAGCAACAGCCCCAGTGTTGTCACAGTAAAGTGGCACTGGGTTTTCAATTTGAGGAACAACACCCAACTCTGTGATGAACTTCTTCATCCAGACTGCTTCCTTGGCGGCTTCACT
Source organism: Areca catechu (assembly GCA_021397845.1). Taxonomy (NCBI): domain Eukaryota; kingdom Viridiplantae; phylum Streptophyta; class Magnoliopsida; order Arecales; family Arecaceae; genus Areca; species Areca catechu. The sequence goes on from CM038038.1 coordinate 50,042,142, forward strand.
AACAGCTATGTATTCTGCCTCTGTGGTTGAGTCAGCTACAGTCTGCTGCTTGGTACTCTTCCAACTCACTGCTCCACCATTTAGGGTAAAAATATATCCCGAAATGGATTTGCTATCATCAGGGTCTGATTGAAAACTAGAATCAGAATAAGCTTCTAGTTTAAGATCAGAACCACCATAAACCAGAAAAATATCCTTAGTCCTTCTTAGGTACTTAAGAATATTTTTTAACTGCTTTCCAATGATCCTCTCCTGGATCAGCCTGAAACCTACTGACAATGCCTAAAGCATATGCCACATCAGGCCTGGTACATAACATGGCATACATTATGGATCCTATTGCCGAAGCATAGGGTATAGAATTCATTCTATTTCTTTCTTCAGGTGTCTTAGGAGACATCCTTTTAGAAAGATGTATGCCTTGACTCATAGGAAGATAACCTCTTTTACTTCCTTCCATGCTGAATCTTTTCAGCACTAAGTCAATGTACCTAGATTGGGATAAACCTAGCATCCTCTTAGATCTATCTCTATAGATCTTAATACCTAGTATATAGGATGCTTCTCCCAAATCTTTCATGGAAAACTGGTTTGATAGCCAAACCTTGACTGATTGCAACATTGGGATATCATTCCCAATGAGGAGTATGTCATCTACATACAGAACCAAGAAGACTATGGCACTCCCACTAGTATTCTTATAAACACAGGGTTCATCCATATTTTTGATAAAACCAAACCTTTTAATAGTTTCATCAAAGCGGATGTTCCAACTCCTGGAAGCTTTCTTTAATCCATAAATCGATTTCTTTAGCTTGCATACTTGATTAGGTATATTCTTTGAAATAAAACCTTCTGGCTGTGACATGTAGACTTCTTCCTCAAGGAAACCATTGAGGAATGCAGTCTTTACATCCATCTGCCATATCTCATAATCGTGGTATGCTGCTATAGCAAGTAAAATCCGAATTGATTTCAGCATGGCTACAGGTGAAAATGTTTCATCATAATCAATTCCCTGTTTTTGTCTAAAACCTTTAGCCACTAATCTGGCTTTATAGGTTTCAACTTGGCCATTAGCCCTAATCTTTTTCTTATAGACCCATTTACACCCAATAGGATTAACACCCTCTGGTGCATCAACCAAAGACCATACTTGGTTTACATACATAGAGTCTACTTCGGATTCCATGGCTTCTTGCCATTTATCTGAATCAGTACTCAAGATAGCTTCCGTATAGGTCAGAGGTTCATCATTTTGAATGACTTGGGCTTCATTATTTTCAATAATAAACCCATACCTCTCAGGTGCCCGTGGCACTCTATCAGACCTACGAGGAGGAGTTTTATGTTCTGGTTCTGTCCTAACTATATGTTCTAATGGTTGAGAATTGTCTATCTGTATTTCTTGTACTTCTCCAAGTTCAATAGTTCTACCATTTCCCTTTTCTAAAATGAACTCTTTTTCTAGAAAAGTGGCATGCTTGCTGACAAAAATCTTTTGTTCAGTAGGATGGTAGAATAGATATCCTCTACCTTCTTTAGGATATCCTACAAATAGACATTTATCCGCTCTAGGTTCCAACTTATGTCCAAAATTTCTTTTAACATAAGCTGGACATCCCCATACCTTAAAATACTTAAGAAATGGTTTCTTTCCACTCCAAATTTCATATGGAGTACTAACAACGGATTTAGAAGGTACCTTGTTCAGAATGTAAACAGCAGTTTCTAGGACATGACCCCAGAAGGAAATGGGCAAATTTGTGAAGCACATCATGGATCGTACCATATCTAATAAGATACGATTCCTCCTTTCAGCTATACCATTTAGCTGTGGTGTATAAGGAGGGGTCCATTCAGAAAGGATTCCATTAACTTTAAGATAGTCTAAAAACTCTGTGGATAAGTATTCTCCTCCTCGATCAGAACGAAGAACTTTAATACTTTTCCCGGTTTGTTTTTCGACCATACTTTGATACTCCTTAAATTTATCAAAGGCTTCAGATTTGTGTTTCATAAGATACACATATCCGAACCTAGATAAATCATCTGTAAAAGTGATAAAATATGAGTATCCTCCTCTGGCCTGAGTTGTCATTGGACCACATACATCAGTATGTATAAGTCCTAATAACTCAGTTGACCTTTCCCCATGTCCAGTGAATGGAGTTTTTGTCATCTTACCCATGAGACATGATTCGCAAGTTCCTAATGATTCATACTCATAAGGATCAAGGAATTTTTTCTTGTATAACTTGCTAATCCTAGACTCATTAACATGACCAAGTCTATGATGCCAAAGTAAAGTATCATTAAAGTCTTTTCTTTTCCTTTTAATATTGACATGAAAAATACTATCATTGGAAGAAAGAGTTAAGAGCCCATTGCTAAATATGCCAGAACAAATAATTTTATTAGATAACATTATCGAGAAACCAGTGCTCGTTACATCCATTACATATCCTTGTTTTAATAACAAAGGAATAGATATAATGTTCCTGATAATCTTTGGCATATAGTAACAATTCTCTAGCTCCAAGATCTTCCCTGAAGGCAACTTCAGAATATAGGTCCCTACAGCTTCTGCTTGGATGATATCACCACCAGCACCGTAGAGATTGAAGTCGCCTTCCTTCAATACTTTAAGCTTGTGGAGGTCCTGCAAAGATTTGCATATATGGTAACCACAAGCGGTATCCAATACCCAAGTATTTGATATAGACGAATTTAATGTCAATATAGTATGTATCTCATACATACCTTTTGGTGCGTCTGCCGCACCAGGCTTCACAGTTGCAAGGTAAGCCTTGCAATTCCTTTTCCAATGTCTCGTTTTGCCGCAAAAGAAACAGGTTGACTGTTTTGAGGCCTTCTTTCCTTTCTTGTTCTTATTGATGCCACCCTTAGGGTTTAGCCTCCTACTAAAACCCTTTTTGCCTGATTTCTTCTTATTGGTCTTATCAACAAGGAGAAGTGGAGCCTTTTCTTTCTTAACGTGGCTCTCTGCTGTTTTTAACATATTTAACAGCTCAGGCAAGGAAGTGTTCAGTTTGTTCATGTGATAATTCAAGATAAACTGAGAAAATGACTCTGGGAGTGATTGCAGGATTAAATCCTGATTCAGCTCCCCATCCATAATAAACCCTAATTGACCCAATTTGGTGATTAAGTCAATTACCTTCAGGACATGATCCTGAACAGATGTACCCTCTGTCATCATAGCATGGAATAACTGCTTAGATATTTCGTATCTAGCAGTTCTGCTTTGTTCTCCATAAAGCTCCTTTAAATTGAGCATTATGGATTGAGTATCCATGCTTTCATGCTGCCTCTGTAACTCATTGGTCATAGAGGCCAGTATGATACACTTGACAGTGAGGGAGTCATTCTGCCACATTTTGTATGTGGCCACATCTTCCTGTGTGGCATCATCCCCTAGTGGATTATGACTAGGGGTATCAAGAATATAGGAAAGTTTTTCTGAACTCAGTACAATCTTTAAGTTTCTCAACCAGTCCACATAGTTTAGACCAGTCAATTTGTTGGTATCTAAGATGCTTCTCAGTGATAATGAAGATGCCATTTATCTACATTTAATTAAGAACAATACATAAGCAAACAACCATGAAATGACTTACATAATTAAATTAGGTCTTCAATTTAACTATGTCTCTCACTATTTATCAAAAATCATAGCCCTCACTATGATAATCGAGAAGAACCCTGATCGGTTTTTCTTAGTGAGATCGAGATCCTTATAACTTATAAAAGATCTTGCAGATAACACAACAAATATTTTATAAGTTCAAAGGTAGGAAACTCTTCCAATTATATCTCATATAATTCTCAAAAATAACTTGGCCTCTAGAACATTATAAGTCTTGCAGAAAACACAACAAACCATAATGTTCTAGTTAAGTCAAGACCCTTTCATTTCTATACAGTCAGTACTCAAATGTAATACCCTTGCAGATAACACAACAAGGCATTATACTGAATACACTGTAAGCATATTTTTTGCACTAGACCAATATTATGTCAATCACCCTATTAGGTCTTGAAGATAACACAACAAACCTAATGTGGTTCATAACACAGTAATGATCCAGCATGAAGGAAGGCCAACATATAGCATTTTTTAACACTAAGCATATAAGTCAAGATTTAAATATAATCAAATCGACCAGGCAAGTGGAAGAGATGTGGGAGTACCCCCGTTGCTTTCCTAGACACCAATAAAAATTGGCCAGGTCAGTCAACGAAACCAATTAAAAACCACGATTCTCTTTACCTTCCCAGAACCACCTTTCTAGACACCGAATGATCAATTGTTCATCATGACTAGTGATGCTTATTAGTTAAATATACTATGACTTAATATAATTTTAAGAAGAGGGCTTTATAAAATTGCCAGCACATTTTATAAAAACATATCATAATGATATCACTCTGATAAACATATATGTGCTAAGTGTGTCATCATACTAGGACAACCATTTACCACATAATGGATCCACCATTATGCCAGGGCAACCTTATTTCAGTATGATGACTTCAAAACTAATCATATCTCTATAATAATTAGGGTTTGAGTGAAAAACCCTAATTAGTGGCATACATCAAAACATTAATTATCATATATGCATTCCTTAAATTATGCTAAGTGTGTCAGCATTCAAGGGTTTAAAACCCTAATTCCGATACTACAACAAAAACGCATATAAATAATTTTCATATGTTTTAACTGTAATAAGGATGGCTCTGATACCACTATTGGGGATTCCAGTGCAGCGCAGCAGAAGTGCAATTTCAAAAATGATGAAATTGGCACCAAAATCCCTTAGCCAAGATCTCCTTATTCAGAATTAAAACATACAAACTAACATTGTTAGAATTAGGGCACCAACCTTTTAACGCTAAGTCCAATTTTGATAAAGAATCAGAACTTGGTGTTGAATGCTTCTTTTGATTTCACCAGGCATCCAAATGTCCACCCTCCAATGGTGATCCACAAGATGATTGATCAAGATGCAAGCTTCTTCAAAATTCCCTCACTTGAATTCTTATCCTAGAACTCAAGAGGACTATGGCTCTAAAACTTCAGGGTAGGGGCTCCTTACTTCTTTTTTTCCTTCTTCCTTTCCCTTTCTTAAGACCTTGTCCTAAGAATAAAACTCTTGTCTTGAAGGAGGAGATGGATTTAAGACACTAATGTCTTAAAGTAAAGGAAATAGAAACAGAGTAGGTGTTCCTTTCTTTTACCGATCAAGAGATTCTTCCTATCTCTTGTTTTGGACTTGAGTTTCAACAGAGAAGAGAACTCTGTAAGAGGGAAACTCTCTTTGTCCTAAATAAGCTAAGGAGGAATCAGTTTCCTGGAAAGAAAAGACAATAAAATAAACTCTGTTGTTCATTAGTTTAAACACCCGAGACCTCTGTTGTTTAAATAGATTACAGAGAGATGTCTTCTCAAAAGAACACAACTCTCCGTAAACCCCATTCCACTTTGTCTCACGCCCCTTTCCTATTTCTCACACCCAATCCACCCATCTCACGGCCTTCCAGATTAAATCCCACGGCTTTTCTTAAAGGAAAAATCGCGGTGTTTTAAAAGGAAGGAAGTCGCGACTTTTCATCTCCGAAGAGATATTATTTCGCGCGCCCGGGAGGAGTTTGCGCTTTCCTTCTTTCTCAAAATCCCATCAGCCATTGGATTCTCATCCAAGGGGGGAGAGATGGTGCACTAATTGCTTAAGAAAGAGGCCGCCCCAAATAAAAACATCGGAGAAATTTTGGGGCGCGCCAAGAGTCCATGCGCCATGGACTCTTCCTTAAGGCGCGCCAAGAGTCCATATGCGCATGGACTCTTGGTATTTGGCATGGAAAAATAAAGGGGGCGGGTGGGGAGGCTAGCCAAGCTACATGGCTAGCCAATAGGGTTAGCCACATTCCCATTTTCTCAATTAGTGTCTAATTAGGTCCAATTAGAACCCAATTTGAACCAATCCGGAACCCTAATTCGAATCCGATCCGAATAGAAGCTAGGGTTTGCAACACCTGCTAGAGTGTTATCCTGCAAAGATGATTTAATTCCAAATTAAACTCTTGATCAATCTTCTTAAGTGTGTGACCCATTGGGTTCCATATCTAGCCGGCAGTGGATTCGAATACAAGTTGACCTAATTTGATTAGAACTCTTTCTAATCGATTTAGGTCAAACCGGGCTTACCCGATTCGATCAATTAGGACTCTTCCTAACATGTGATCTTTGAACTTGATCAACCCACAAGACAAGATTGATGTCTAGCAACGTGTCATGTCTACCCGAAAGATATGGAAATTCTGGTGAAATACCAAAATTACCCTTCAGTAGAGAGTTACCGTTCAATTAAATCTTTCGATCAGCCTGCACCCAAAATATAACTATGGATATGGATATATGTCAAATCCAATGTAATATTTATTTCTAGCTCAATCTTATAATGATGATCCGATTATCTTGATATTAGAAACCATCTCTAATATCTTCACTTTGATCAAAGATTCCCTGAATCATCATGCGATTGTTGACTAGCTGGATGCAATCTCCTCTTACTAAGAGTGATCGATTCCTTGTTGACCTACTCATTACCTTCATATCCAATTCACCATTCCCAGTATCAATCCTGTGCATGTCTCAGTGTCATGATTAGGATTGAACCAAAGAATGGGTTCATGTACATAAGGTACTTATGGCAGTCTCAGGTCAAAAGATTACTTGTACCACTCCCACTATGAGAACCTTCTATTGACATGTAGCTAAGACTCCATTAGATGTTCTCAAGTTGGATCATATCTATGAACTCATTCTCCAATGAGCACCCACATCCCAGTATTAGTGTCATACACAAGTGACTGTGAGAGCAGTCACCCTTTCCAGTATACCCGGGATATGCTAGTCTTATCGGAAAAACCCTGATCCCCTTCTCAGGGTTCCTTTGACTAGGATTACTTTAGATTAAGGTTTTAAGATTTTAGGTCTCACTGGTATGATCTCATCATAACCCTAAAATCATAGCCCTAATCTATGGGGTTCATCATATAATAATAAAAAAATAGCGCATGATGAAAAATAATGCCTTTATTTAGAAAGTTTGTCAATTACAATGGTTTGGGAGATACAACATAGATTGGCTTGTAGGGCATATCCCTTTCATGAAGTGTAGGAGTATTAACACTCTGTGTGTCAAAGATAGGAGTATCAGCTGATGATACAACAGACATATCAAGGATAGAAATATCAGCTATAAAATGAATTGGTAAGTCTGTAATCGGTGTATGAGTGATAGGGGTGTCAGTAATAGGTAAATCAACAACAGGTGGATGTACAACTGTAGTATCAATAACTGGGGAATCAATAATTGGTGTTTGTATAACAGGAGTATCAATAACTGGAGAGTGGATAGGAATGGGAACAGGAATGCGATCATCTGATCTAAAAGGAGAAGATGGAACTAGAGTCTGGGCAGGTGAACAAGATGGGTCAAGAACAGGACTCCTAGGCAAGTCTACCATCACCTCCACTACTGGCTCTGAAGTAAGATCTGTAAAATCAAATATATCGGAGTCAGTCTCCTCATCGTCTCCATCATCACCATCAACATCTCCAACAATATCTCCAACAATAGCAGTATCAACACCAGTGTCAACACCCTCAACATCATCAACAGGTGCAGTAGCAGGTGTAGGAGCAGAATTAGCAACCGAAGTACTCGTTGAAGGTCTAGACAGTGCAGAAAGTATAGCTGAGATGCCATCACTAAGTCCAATATGGCTCTCTCTTGTCTCAGCTATGAAACAGTCAAGACACTGCCTCATAAAAAAATCATCAATCTCAATGCATCTGACTCTGTCCAATAAGCCATCAGAAGTATCTGGAGTCTCCATTTGAGCTGGCTAAGGCTGTGCTGAAGTAGTAGGATCAGACTGAGAAGCAACCATTGGCTGTGCCATCAGCTCAAGCTGACTCTCGCTGGGTCTTGCCTCATTAGAGAGAATCTGCTCCTCCTTTGCTACGTCATCATCATCAGCTCTGTCCTCAGCCTGACCAGATATCCTGCGAGTCCACTGGCCTCAAAACAAATGATAGCCCATCCAGTGTAATGACCTAATGTCATACACATCAGTATGAAGTAGTGTACGGTATGGCTCATCCTCAAAGCTAATGCCATACTCCCTAAACAGAACTGTCAGTCCCATACTATATGGTAGGCAGAGTCACTGGCCAGTCGATGCCTCCGTAATCTGGTGAACCATAAGCACTGGAATGCATACGAGCATGCACTGAACCAAAGAGACCATCACTAGCAACTCCCGCTCAGTGATATATTCAAAACGTCCGGTCTTTAGCAGAAGTATCCGAGAGACGATGTGATGCAATAGTCTCATCTCTACAGATAATCTAGATGTTGGTACAGTGGCTCCCTCTGGTAGTATGTCAACCTCAAGGATGCACTGAAGTCCACTGACTCTATCCATCAAACTGTCTACCACAGATCCGGTCATCGGTATATCCCATACTCTGCTCAGAATCTCTGATGTAACAGAGATATCCCAGCCTCTAACCTGTGCTAACCATCCATCAGTCCCACGAGCGAGTGATCCATAAAACTCTCGCATAAGTTCGGGGTAATACCTCTCAATGAGTGAGCAAAATGTTGTCAAACCAGCCTGACAAATCCACTACCCAATCCGAAAATGCTACTGATCGACAAAAGTAAAGTCCACTCGATGTCCTCCAACAACAATCTTCGAGCTCATCCGGCTAGAAGGAACAAATAGTGGTCGTGCGAGCGGATCAAGAGCTCTAGTCTCATGTCTGGCCTTCATCCTTCACTCTTCTTTTTGATTTGACTGATGAGGTTGATGGACAACTTGCTTGCGAGGTCCCATTGCTTGGATTAAGAAATTGGGCAAGGTTTTGGTTGAAATCTAGGGTTTCTAGGGCTTAGAATTCAAATCCAAGGAGAAATCCAACCAAATCCAATCAACCAGGCATCCAAATCAAGGAAACAGGTATAAAGCACGAACCAATGGCAAGAACAGTGAGAGTACCTTTGAATCTTGTGTCAGCTCGAAGGAGAGAAGAAATGGGGAGAAAAATGGTTCGGAAAATTCTTTATTCTCAGTTCACTTCCGTTCAAGTGTTGACTCACGAATGTGTCGACACATTCAGGTGTCGACATATCGATGTGTCAACACATCGACTTAAAAAATCAAAAATTTAGGAAATCAAGCATTGATCAAAATCACTAGAAATATGATAATTTTAAAGAGAAATCAATAATGATTGAGTAAGATTGATCATAATTATGGTCAAATAGATTGGATTTGAGTCAAATATAGGAAAAAAATTTAATCAAAATGATTGATGATCCCGAGCTCTCTTCTAATCATATAGAATCAATCTTCGAGAAGAGGTTTAGTCAAAATATCAGCTAATTAAAACTTAGTACTAATAAATTCAAGCATAACATCATTATTTTCTACATGATCCCTAATAAAATGATGTCTAATTTCAATATGTTTACTCCTAAAATGTTGAACAGGATTTTTAGTCAAGCAAATAGCACTAGTATTGTCATATTTAATAGGTGTACTAGTCAACTTGATTCCAAAATCTTCAAGTTGTTTCTTAATCCACAAGATTTGATCACAACAACTTCTTGCTGCAATATACTCAGCCTCAACTGTGGATAGTTCAACTGAAGTTTGTTTATTACTAAACCAGGAGATTAAGTTAACTCCAAGAAATTGGCAAATACCACTAGTACTCTTTCTATCCAATTTACAACTATAAACCAATATCAATAGTACCAGATAGATATCTAATAATGCGCTTAACAGCCATAAGATGTTAGGTTCAGACTGATATATAACACACATGCATACACTGAACATTATATCTGGTCTACTAGTAGTTAGATGTAGTACAGAGCTAATCATACCTCTGTATAACTTTTGATCTACTGATTTACCATGTTCATCTTTATCAAGTCTACAAGAGGGGCTCATAGGCGTACCTATTGCTTTAGTAGTATCCATCCCAAACTTCTTGATAATTTCTCTTATATACTTAGTTTGGTTGATGAAGATACCATCTATAGTTTGCTTGATCTAGAGTCCGAGAAAGAAATTGAGTTCTCCCATCATGCTCATCTCGAACTCACCCTGCATTAGCTTAGCAAACTCTTGAAAAAGAATTTCATTAGTAGCACCGAAAATGATATCATCAACATATATTTGTACTACTAATAAATCATTATCTTTCATTTTAAAAATAGTATTTTATCAACATTGCCTCTAGAAAATTTATTTTAATCAGAAATTTGATGAGTCTTTCATACCAGGCTCGAGGTGCTTGCTTTAATCCATAAAGTGCTTTGTGTAATTTAAAAACATGATCAGGATGTGCATGATTTTCAAATCTAGGTGGTTGTTCAACAAAAGATTTTTTAGTTATAAAACCATTTAAGAAAGCACTCTTAACATCCATTTGAAATAGTTTCAAATTCATAAAACAAGCAAATGCTAATAATAGTCTTGCTTCAAGTCTAACAACAGGAGCAAAAGTTTCATCAAAATCAATCTCTTCCTCCTGATTGTAGCCTTTAGCAACTAGCCTAGCCTTATTCCTAACAACAATTCCATTTTCATCTAATTTATTCCTAAATACCCATTTAGTGAGAAAAATTGAAATATTTGATGGTCTTTCTATTAGTGTCCAAACATTATTTCTGTCAAATTGAATTAGTTCTTCTTGCATAGTGTTAATCCAATTAGGATCATTTTCAGCTTCCTCAAACATTTAGGTTCTACCTGAGATACAAAAGCTATATAATCACATTTATTTTTAATAGAGGCTCGAGTTCTTATCCCTTTAGATGGATCACCTAGAATTAATTCCTTAGGATGTTCATGAGCATACCTCCACTCCTTAGGTAGATCTTGATGCTTTGGAGTGTCATCACCTTTTTGATTCTTGTCTTGATCTTCATCAATTGGCTGAGGTTGATCATTCAGTGTCAACTTTTGAAGCTTGTCAGCACTTGCACATTCATCAGATATATCCTCTTTTTTAAAGGATTTGTTAGTACATTCTTCAAAAATAACATGTATTGACTCTTCTACAATCAAAGTTCGTTTATTAAAAACTCTGTATGCCTTGCTTGATGTAGAGTATCCTAAAAAGATATTTTTATTAGACTTGGCATCAAACTTTTCTAGATTATCTTTTCTATTATTTAAAATAAAATATTTACAGCCAAAAACTCAAAAATATTTCAAGGTCGGTTTTCTTTGGTTCCAAAGTTTATATGAAGTTTTCTTCAAAATAGGGCGGATTAAAACTCGATTTAAAATGTAACATGCAGTATTAATAGTTTCAACCCAAAAATATCTCGGCAAATCATTTTCACAAAGCATAGTGTGTACCATTTCTTCCAAAGTATGATTTTTTCTTTGTACTATCCCATTCTGCTGAGGTGTCCTAGGTACAGAAAAATTATGTTCTATTCCTTTTTCATTACAAAAGTTTTTGAAATCTTGATTTTCAAATTCAGTTTCATGATCACTACGAATACAAACAACTGAAACACCTTTTTCATTTGAAACATTTCGATAAAACTTTATGAATGCTGAAAATGATTCATCTTTATGTGCTAAAAAGAAAACCCATATAAATCTCAAAAAATCATCCACTATGACTAATCCATATCTCTTGCTTCATAGACTTGATGTACTAGTTGGTCCAAAGAGATCCATATGAAGTAGTTCTAGTGGCCTACTGGTAGTTACAAAACCTTTTGGTTTAAAAGAAGTTTTAACTTGCTTACCAAATTGACATGCTTGGCAAACTCTATATTTTTCAAAATAAAGTTTAGGTAAATCTCTAACTAAATTCTTTTTGCAAAGTTTTGAAAGAAGATACATACTAGCATGTCCTAATCTTCTATGCCATAGCCAACTAGTCTCATCCTTAGTAGAATTCACTCCAACAAGGCATTCTCCATTAGGCAAAGATAGATCATCTAAGTCTACCAAATAAACATTTCCATCCCTTTTTCAATGAATTGTACTCCATTTAAATTCGGACTAGTAATCATGTAATATGATGATTTAAAAACTACTTGAAAATCTTTATCACAAAACTGATTAATGCTTAAAAGATTATGTTTCAATCATCAACTAGAAGTACATTACTGATATAATTAGAATGAGTTATGTGAACCTTACCAATACCAATGATTTTTCCTTTACCATTATTACCGAAGGTTACACTCCCTCCATTCAAAGCTTCAAGAGAAGTGAATTGCTTCACATCTCCAGTCATGTGCCTTGAGCAACCACTATCAAGATACCAAAGTCTTTTGTTCTCCTTGGTTGCAAGACACACCTACAATAAAATCAAGCTTTGTTTTTAGGTACCCAAGCCAACTTGGGTCCTTTAGGGTTAGTATTAAAATGGTTTCTTTTGGAACCCACACTTTATCAGAAGAATTAATTTTTCTTAAATTACATTGAAATGATTTATGACCTAATTTTTTGTAAGAGAAACAAGTAATGCTAGATGATGCAGGTACAAAAAAGATTTTGAAATACTTTTGTTGCTTTTATGGTCGAAAACATAAACCTGCTTTATTGAAAACTTCTCTTTAACTATTTAAAAGCAGGTTTAGTTTTTCTGAATTATAAGTAAATTTTTAATAAAAGGCTTTTTCTTTTCAAGTTCATTTTTGTACTTAGTATTTTTAAGTTCCAAATCTTTATTTTTCTTCAAAAATCATTGTTAGAAATAACATTCTTAGATCTTTTCAAAACTTCATTTTTTATAGATAAAGCATGTTTTTCTTTTCTAAAACATTCAATTTAGATTTTAAATCACTAACATCATTTAGTAATGAATTGTTTTCAAAAGAAAAACTATTTGCATGCTTTTTCAATTTCTTATTTTCAGATAAAATCAGTTTATAATCATGCATGAGTTCATCAATGCTTTTCTAAGTTCATCAAAAGTAAAATCGATCTCAGTATCAAAATTTACCTCATCATTGTCTTGGTGTGCTATTAAGCAAAGATTTGTAACTTCGGTCTACTCTTCTTCAGAACTGGAGTCTTCACTATCACTCCAGGTTGCCATCATTGCCTTCTTTCTTAATTTCTTCCTAGATTTCTTAAGGAGAGGACAATCAAACTTGTAGTGTCCTGGCTTCTTGCATTCGAAGCATGTAGATACTTCCTTCTTCTTTTCCATTTCTTTTTCTTTCTCTTTTTCTTTTCCTTTTTCTTTTGATTGATACTTCTTTTTGTAAGGAAACTTCCTCCTCTTCATAAATCTTCTAAATTTGCATGCAAGGAGGGCTTCTTCACCTTCATCTTCCTTTCATCTTTGGACTCATCTATTGAGGATTCTTCTTGTATGTTTGATTTGAAAGCAATCCCCTTCTTCTTTTTGTCCATGTCCATTGATTTTTGTTTCAGATTAAGCTCATAAGTCATGAACGATCTAACTAGCTGCTTAAGAGGTAATTTGTCAATGTCTTTGACTTCTTGAATTGCAGTCACCTTCGGATCCCATGATGTTGGAAGTGACCTGAGGATTTTATTTACAAGATCAGCATTAGATATAACATTTCCAAGACTTCTCATACCATTAAAATTATTTGTGAACCTTGTGTACATATCAGTGATTGATTCATTAGGTTTCATTCAGAACATCTCATAAGTGCGCACTAACATATTTACTTTAGTATTTTTCACTTGATCGATACCATCATAGGTAACTTCAAGTGTGTCCTATATTTCTTTAGCAGATATACATGTATATTTCCTATTGAATTCACTAGGATCTAATGCACAATATAGGAGATTCATTGCCTTGGCATTGATCTCGGATTGCTTAATGTCATTTTCATCCCAATTCTCTTTGAGCTTTGGGATGGAAACACCATTAACCACTACTAAAAAAATATGAGGACCCTTATCTATCACTTTTCACAAATTGTAATCAATAGAATGCATATAAATTCTCATCCTAGTTTTCCAATAAGTATAATTTGATCCATTGAAAAATGGAGATCTATTTGAGGCTTGTCCCTCAACTTCGCTAGTACCAATTGGGGCCGCCATAGATCTTTACTCAAGGCGGTAAAGCCTATACATTGAGAATAGGGCTCTGATACCACTTGTTGCCCAGTAAGCAACCCAAGTGGGAGGGTGGATTGGATCTTTAAAAATTAATCTAAAAAGACTTTACTTGATGCAAAGCAATGCAATCCAATTCAATAATTAATTATGCAAGGTACTATGAGTTCAAATGCAATGCTCTTAAATAAAAGTGAAGCGGAATTAAAGAGTAATAAATAAAGAGCAAGTAGAGAGAGATCAATCAACCACAAAGACCAAGAAATATAGTGGTTCGGTGCTATCCAATGCACCTACATCCACTCCCCAAGATTCCCTTGGGAATTCACTATAATCACACCCGATTACAGTTGATTAGTTTTGCGGGCTTACTAATCAAAAACCCAACTTGTTTTTACAAGGCCAACAAGTTAAAACCTCACTTGGTTTTACAGGCTAACCAAGAACCTAATTAGTTTTTAAAGGCTAACCAATAACCTCCCTTGGTTTTCTGGGCTAACCAAGAACCTAAGTAGTTTTGTACGCTAACCACCAACCTAATTAATTTTGCAAAGGCTCACCAATAACCTCACTTGGTTTTATAATAGGCTAACCAAGAACCCTTAGAAACAAATAGAGTTTAGAAGTAATGAAACAAAGTAAGCTTTATAAAACAAAGCAGGTATCTCTTTAAAGCTTGATGTAGAAGTGCTTTGAACTTATTGAAGCCTCTTGTATTGCTTAAGAATGGATGATCTTCAATGCTTTTGAAGGCTCTTGAATGCTTGGAGGCTTGCTTTAGCTTGAGAGTAGTTGAATCTTCAAAGAATAGGAGTTAAAGCTCTCTTTTCTTCTCTCTTCTCAATGGTATTCAATAATATTCAATCTCTTGTCATTTGATTTGATTTGGAGCATATATATACTTCTCCAAGGCCTCAAAATCTTGTTTCTAGCCATTAGACTTGAAAAACTAGCCATTAGAGGGCAAAATGGGCAAGTTCTGCGTTTGAAAAACTAGCCGTAACTGTTGCCAAAACTCCATGTATCGACATTTCAGACTGTGAGTCAACACATAAGGTCGACACTTGAACTTCTTAAGTCAATATCCAATTCAAATAGCTCCAATCTGATTCTCTGGAAATCTCAGATGTGTCGATATTTACTTAGTTGAGTTGACACCTTGAGTCGACACCTTGCTTCCATGTGTCGACACTTCAGCTCTTCTTCATTTTTAGCAAGTTCTGTGGCTTGAAAATCTTAGGCGATGTGTTGATCCATGTGTCGACACTTTGAGTCGATATTTCAGGTCTATGTGTTAACACTTCATCTGTGCCATCTGAAACATTCTTGCATACCGGCCTGAGTCGACACTTTACCTCCATGTGTCGACACTTGGTGTCATGTATCGACACTTTGAGTCGACACTTCACTGAAAATTTCATAGAAATGCTGAACTTGAGCTGAAACACATTTCACTTAAACCAAATATACAAACAAGCAATTCTTAAGTTTTCAAGTCCTCTTTGAGCAATTCTTTTCATTCAAACTTGGCTTCTTCAAATTTGTGAGCACCTTTTTCAATAAAAACATACTTCAAGAAATCATTAGTCCTCAACTTATACTTAATCATTTTTGGTGGGGACATGCAAGATGAGAATGCAACTATGCAACCCTAAAGGAGATTAGCAAAGATTAACTTAGCAATTTCTTATTTGCATATGATTAGTTCAGCATATAGTATCAAAGGAGGTCTAATGAAGAGAACTCGAACGATCAAATGTAAACCTAATTAATAAGACTATCAAAATAACAAAGAAATAGGAATAAGATTCGAACCACACAAGTTAAGCTAGGCAAATTTAATATTTCAGACCTAATCGATACTAGAACATACCTAGCATTAATCTTTCAAGTAGATCAAGATCACTCATGAAGAGACCTCCCAAATGACAAGACCATACTACAAATTGAGGGCCCTTCTTGTTTTCTGGATTATGGCAAGTAATTCCTTCCTCTTGAATTCGGAATCCCGGAGAACCCTACAACAAAGAAACCTCGAGATTAGGAACTTGGTAACATACGTTAGTCATGAAATGGAGAAACTAAAGAAGAGTCGAGGAAGCATTGTTGAAGAATAATCTTGGCGCCATGGTAGATCACTTGAAATGGATTAGGCCGGCCTCCTTGTGATGGTCTTCTTGATCAACCTTGAATATTAAAGAGCTAGCTTGAGATTGGAGAAGAAGGAGAGTGTCTTAGGCGTTGGAGATGGAGGAGGAGAAAGTAGGGTTGGCGTGGGATAGGGAGAGGAATTTAGAACTACCACTTAGGCACATAGAACTCACATAGAAGAAAATTTTTTTTTTCTTTTCCATCCTTTGTTTACAAGAAGACTAAGAGTCTTTTATAGACTATTAAGCCATTTTGAATTCAAACTACACCAAATATCATGGAGAAAAATTTGTGGAGAAAATATGGGGCGTCCCATGAGTAGTGGAGGAAGTTGTGGAGGAGGTTGTAGCCAATTCAAATTCAAATTCCCCTTTTCTTCTCTTGGGCGGCAACCTTGGATGGTGAGGTGGCATGTGTGATGTGGCAGCAACCTTGGATGGTGAGGTGGTATGTGTGATGTGGCAGCAACCTTGGATGATGAGGTGGCATGTGTCATGTGGCATGTGGTCCCCACTTGAGGTGGCTTTGGTCTTGCTTTGGAGTATAAGTCTTGAGTCTTCTTTAATCTTCAAATGTGGTTTGGTTTGATTCTTCATGGATTGGACTTGACTCATTTGGACCCAACTCTCAAATACAAGATTTATCAGGCTGGACTAGTCCCAACATAAAATTGAAATGGACTCGAATTACATAATTATTTGGACTCAAAATTAAAGAAAGAAAAAAATTACAAGACTTTCTTTTACTCATCCAACCATAAGGACTCGGATTTGACTTGAATTGGTTGGAGTCTCTTCCTGATTCTGGTGCCCACACCAATTCTCCCGGGGTGGGAGGAGCTCGACCCTATCGAGTGAGGGTTGGCTTGATAAGTTTCTAATGCATCCGGGTCGATTTGTTGTAGGTCCTCTCGGGAAATCCAGGAGTCTTCAGATTCAGGACATCCTTGCCATCTAACCAGATAACGTTGGTAGCCTTTATTTCTAGTAGTAATGATCTGGTCATCCAAGATCCTTTCAATTCTCTCCTTTCTCTCAGGAACACTTGGTGGTGGACACTCATTTGGTGTTTCACTCTCAAAAGAAACATTAGGACCAAAAAGCTCACTAGGTATCAATGCAGGTTCTTTGTATTCTTTTAAGTCTGAAACGTTAAATGTTGAACTAATGCCATAACTTGGTGGTAATTCTAATACATAAGCATTTGGTCCAATTTTCTTTATTATTTTGAAAGGTCCGGCTCCCCGGGCATGGAGTTTCTTCATAGTTCCCGGCGGAAACCTTTCAGGTTTAAGTTTGATCATGATGGAGTCCCCTTCATTAAATTCTTTTAATCGTTTATGTGAATTAGTCATATGTTGATAGAGTTCATTGCTCGCTTGAATCTTTTGGCTAATCTCCTTATGCAATTTCCTAATATGCTGTGCATATGACTCGACAGACTCGGACACCCGTGCATGTGTGGGTAAAGGAGCTAGGTCTAAAGGCTTCCTAGGTCTGTATCCATGGACCACTTCGAATGGACTTTTCCCAATAGACCTATTAACTGAGCTGTTATAGAAAAATTCAGCACGAGGAAGTAATAGGTCCCAGTTTCCTAGGTTGTCACCAACTAAGCATCTCAACATATTTTCTAAGCTTCGGTTTACTACCTCAGTCTGGCCATTGGTTTGAGGATGATAGGTAGTAGAGAATTTTAGCTTGGTACCGAGCATGTGCCAGAGGGTTTTCGAGAAATAGCTAGTAACTTTGACATCTCTATCGGACACAATGGTTTTGGGTAAACCATGAAGCCTAACGACCTGATCGAGAAAAAGCTTGGCCACCTTCGAAGCATCTAAAGTTTGAGAACAAGGAATGAAGTGAGCCATCTTGGAGAAACGATCGACAACCACAAAGACAGAATCATACTTCCTAGACGTCTTAGGGAGGCCTACTACAAAATCCATGCTGATATCCTGCCATGGACAATCAGGGACAGGTAAGGGTGTGTACAGACCGGTGTTCTGTCTTTGCTGTTTTGCAACAGCACAGATACGGCACTGAGCTACAATCTGGGCCACATTTCTTTTGAGACCAGGCCAAAAGAATTGGTCTTCTATTGCTAAGATGGTCTTATTCCTACCAAAATGTCCTGCTAAGCCCCCAGCATGAACTTCCCAGATCAGAAATTCCCTAACAGAGGTCTTGGGAATACACAACTGATTTCCTCTGAAAAGGTATCCATCTAAAATGGTATAATCACTATGCTCACTAGATGGTCCTTGTTGAAGGGATCGATAGATGTCACTAAAATCAGGGCATGTTGGATATTCCTCTTTTAATCTTTCAAACCCTACTACCTCAGTGCTCACAGAATTCAACAACATTGAACGATGACTCAATGCATCAGCAACCCTATTTTCAGTTCCGGCACGATGTTTCAGTACGAACGTGTAAGCTTGTATGAACTCTACCCATTTCCCGTGCCTAGGGTTCAATTTCTTCTGAGAACTAAGGAACCTAAGAGCTTCATGGTCAGAAAATAGGACAAACTCTTGTGGTAGAAGATAATGCCTCCAATAACGTAATGCCTGAACTACCGCATACAGCTCCCTATCATAGGTGGAATAACTTAGTCTCGCTTCATTTAACTTCTCATTGAAATATGCTACTGGGTGATTCTCTTGACTCAAGACACCTCCAATTCCTACCCCAGAAGCATCACAAGCAACCTCGAACACTTTGGTAAAATCGGGTAACCTCAAGACGGGTGCGTTTGTCATTTTTTCCTTAATTGTTAGGAAGGCTTTGTCTGCTGCTTTAGTCCATTCAAAAGTTCCCTTCCTAATACAATCGGTGATTGGAGCCACTATCGTACTGAACCCTCTAATGAATCTCCTATAGAAGATGGCTAAACCGTGGAAACTACGGACATCATGGATACTCTTGGGTACAGGCCACTCTACTATTGACTTAATTTTCGCAGGGTCAGCGGACACTCCTTCAGATGTTACTACGAATCCTAGAAAGATAACTCTATGTGTTAAGAAATCACACTTCTTGATATTGGCATAGAGGCTATCCTTTCTAAGGACTTGGCAAACTTGCCTTAGGTGGGTTAAATGGTCTGCCTTAGTTTTGCTATAGATAAGAATGTCATCAAAGTAGACCACCACAAATTTCCCGATGAAAGTTTTCAACACCTGATTCATAATTCTCATAAAGGTGTTGGGTGCATTGGACAGACCGAACGGCATGACTAACCACTCATATAATCCATCTTTTGTCTTAAAAGCGGTCTTCCATTCATCTCCAGGCCTAACCCTAACCTGGTGATAGCCACTCTTTAAGTCTATCTTGGAGAAAATTGTTGATTCGGCTATCATATCTAACATATCATCCAGTCTTGGGATTGGAAACCTATATTTGACAGTAATCTTGTTGATGGCACGGCTGTCTACACACATCCTCCAGGTACCATCTTTTTTTGGGGTTAACAAGGCAGGGACTGCACAAGGGCTTAAACTTTCTCTAACAAACCCCTTTCTAAGAAGTTCACTAACTTGCCTTTGTAACTCTTGATGTTCAGTTGGATTCATCCTATAATGAGGCAAATTAGGTAAAGTCGAGCCAGGAACTAAATCTATGGCATGCTGTATGTCCCTTAAAGGTGGAAGATTGTCAGGAAGATCCTCGGGAAACACGTCTTCAAAGTCTTTCAATAATTGGACCACCTCTTGAGGGTGTTCTACAGGGGTGTGGTCCATAGTTTCCTTAGTAGCTACCATCCAAATAGGTGCTCCCTTATTAATGTCTTTTTCTAATTCTCTTGCACCTGTCAAATTTAATCCAGTCCTTTTTTCTTTCAGGCTGCTAACTCCTCTTTTGGTGTTGTCCTTAGGCTGGGTTGAATGAATGACAATTTTCTTGCCATTGAAATTGAAAGCACAGGAATTTGATCGACCAAAAATTATCACATCATGGTCAAACAGCCATGGCCTACCTAGGATAATGCTACTTACTCCCATAGGGAGTACATCACACCAGATTCGTTCCTAATAGGACTGAAGTTGGATTCGGACTTGACATCTCTGCTTGATTGGGATAGAAGTGGAATCGATCCAGGATACCTTATATGGATTGGGATGTGGTTCAGTAGGTAATCCTAGACTCTTGGCTGCACTAGTGGAAATGGCATTGACACAGCTTCCACTATCGATCACGATCTTACAGACCTTTTCTACTATTTTGACAAATATGTGTAGGATGCTAGTCCTACGCCAGTCTTCCTGCTCCTTGGTCTGTGTCATGATACATCTCATAACTTCTAACATATCTGATGAGTCTACATTTTCTTCATCTCCTTCATACTCATCAGCCAAGCAATCCCCTGCTTCATAAACCTCCTCTTCATCATTCTCCACGGGTTCTGATTCACCTTCTTCTGCCTCCCCTATATGTAAAGCTCTAGAGAGACATTGGCTCACGAAATGGCCTGGTTTACGACACTTATAGCAAACTCGCTCCCTCTCACCTCAAACTTCAGGGCTATTTCCTTTGTCTTCTCTAGGAATTGGGGGAATGGCAGGGTTGGTCCTAGGGGTTGGATTCGAGCTGGATCTTGGTCTATTGGTTGTACCAGGGACTGAACTAGGTCGACTAACAAGAGGATTAAACCTAATGGGCTCAGGTCACCTAAATGTAGCTCTCCTTTGAAACCTCTCATAGTCCATGGCAACTTGGTATGCCTGATCTAAATCATGGACTTCTCTCAAAAATAGTTCCCCTTTTATATCTTCATTCAATCCTGATCTAAACCTCGACAATGTGGCTGCCTCAAACTCGACTACGTTGCATCGCATCACAAACTCATCAAATTTAGCAACATATTCAGAAACGGTCTTGTTACCCTGTGTCAATCGTTGCCACTGATCTAATAACCTTTGCTGATAAGACATAGGCAGATATTTCTCTCTAAGTTTCCTCTTCATATCTCTCCATGTTGCTATAGGTAAATCTCCCCTTTGCCTTGATATGCGTTCCACGTTTCCCCAATATAACCGAGCCTGATGAACTAGTCTGATTTTGGCAAACTTAAACATTCTCTCTTCAAACATATCATACCAGTCAAAATACTGGTCCATGTCAGCCTCCCAGTCTGTGTATACCTTAAGATCTAAGCTTCCCATAAAGGTTGGTGCATCTAGACAGATGTTCCTTAGGGCCCGATCATCCTGATCAAAAGTATCATAGTGAGGCCTTCTAGGAGGTGGCTCTGGAGTATGATCAACATAATCCTGATGCGGTCTTCTTTGAATTGAGTCAGGTGTGTGTTCCTGTCGTTGGGCTCTAGGATGAACTGAAGGTAATCTGGGTGAAGGTGGTTCAGTTGGGGTCAACCTAGCTTCTTCTAGGATTCCTGCCCTTTCTTCGAACTGACCAAATTTAGCATCCAAATGGTCCATCTTCTCGATCATAGTTCTCATAAGGCTTTCCATACTAGTATCCATGGATGAACTAGGTTGGGCTTGTGAAGGGTGGTAAGGTGTGCCTGACCTCGTTGTCATGCAAACAATTAGATTCAGACCCGAACTACGAGTTTTCTAAACCGGTTAGTCCAAATAAACTGAGTTGACTAGATACAATCAAATCAACAGCTACTCTCTTCCACTGGCCAGTCAGGAGGTGGGTTTGTGGGAGGTTCCCCCAGCTTTCACTGGGTCCTAATTAAAAACCACAAGAACCGCTTAGGCTTGAGCCACTTAACCTCTATCCTTGACACCAGCTTTCAATAATAGATGAAGAAATGGGTTGCACAAGCTTTTCCAATTGAATTGAACTGGACCTAGAGTTCCAAGCTAGTTGCCTAATCAAGGTGGCAAGCTAGATTGTAGTAACTCTATACTTGGCCAGGTTTTAGAACAAGGGGAGTGTGAGATCCTGTCTCTGGCCTACCTAGGCCCGGTGGAATTGGCCCGATAGACGGATCAGCACCCAAGCCCTTAGTCCCAATTCTAGACACCAAGTAATAGGGCACACACAAGACTAGTTGACACAATGAGTTGACAATAACCCGGGCTCGACCAAATTGATGTTCCTAACCCACTAGGGCAATTAATGTCTAATCAATTTTAGTTAGGGATTGGATCGATATGCAATTTGGTGATTTTTGGGCTAGGGACAGGTGATGAAATCCTGACCCTATGTCAATTTCATGCCCTTAATTTGATTTGTCATGAGATGCATGCAAATTTCAAATTTCAGGTGCAGAAGTAGTGTGTTACAGTTTAAAAGTAGTGTTGATAAGTGCAGAAAAAAATGTCAGAAAAATTTAAAAAAATCACAGAAAACTCCTAACTTCTAGATGACATACCAGATGAAACAAAAATTCAAAATAAAATCTGTACTATTCTAGGCAGATTCTGAAATGAAGATAATGAAAAGGAACAGAACAGAACAGAAACCCTAGTAACACTGATGGACTTCAGGAATTTTCATTTTTTTTGTGAATTTTTTCTCAAATTGAAATTTAAAACAGTGATAAACAACTTAAAATGGAGCAGGAAAAAAAATATTCTAACGAGGAATGTGACACTTGCCTTTGGAGTTGCAGGCGGATTACAGTCAGCCTACAGGAAATACAGCAAGCAGAAAAACAGAACGTGCCAATGCAAAATTCACAAATAAAATCTAAGAAATCCTTTGGCTTTCTTTTTCACGGGTCAATTACAATGGCACCCCGACACGCCTTAAGAGATCCCCGTGGAATGGGAAGAGAGGGTGTTTAAACCCTACTTTCTCCTAAGACCGGACGGCCTGGTAACGCCCCCGATCCAAGTACTTCAAGGACTTAATGCTATGCAATCAGGAACTTATTCTACCATGCTCTGATACCAAGAATGGTGGGGACATGCAAGATGAGAATGCAACTATGCAACCCTAAAGGAGATTAGCAAAGATTAACTTAGCAATTTCTTATTTGCATATGATTAGTTCAGCATATAGTATCAAAGGAGGTCTAATGAAGAGAACTCGAACGATCAAATGTAAACCTAATTAATAAGACTATCAAAATAACAAAGAAATAGGAATAAGATTCGAACCACACAAGTTAAGCTAGGCAAATTTAATATTTCAGACCTAATCGATACTAGAACATACCTAGCATTAATCTTTCAAGTAGATCAAGATCACTCATGAAGAAACCTCCCAAATGACAAGACCATACTACAAATTGAGGGCCCTTCTTGTTTTCTGGATTATGGCAAGTAATTCCTTCCTCTTGAATTCGGAATCCCGGAGAACCCTACAACAAAGAAACCTCGAGATTAGGAACTTGGTAACATACGTTAGTCATGAAATGGAGAAACTAAAGAAGAGTCGAGGAAGCATTGTTGAAGAATAATCTTGGCGCCATGGTAGATCACTTGAAATGGATTAGGCCGGCCTCCTTGTGATGGTCTTCTTGATCAACCTTGAATATTAAAGAGCTAGCTTGAGATTGGAGAAGAAGGAGAGTGTCTTAGGCGTTGGAGATGGAGGAGGAGAAAGTAGGGTTGGCGTGGGATAGGGAGAGGAATTTAGAACTACCACTTAGGCACATAGAACTCACATAGAAGAAAATTTTTATTTTTTCTTTTCCATCCTTTGTTTACAAGAAGACTAAGAGTCTTTTATAGACTATTAAGCCATTTTGAATTCAAACTACACCAAATATCATGGAGAAAAATTTGTGGAGAAAAATATGGGGCATCCCATGAGTAGTGGAGGAAGTTGTGGAGGAGGTTGTAGCCAATTCAAATTCAAATTCCCCTTTTCTTCTCTTGGGCGGCAACCTTGGATGGTGAGGTGGCATGTGTGATGTGGCAGCAACCTTGGATGGTGAGGTGGTATGTGTGATGTGGCAGCAACCTTGGATGATGAGGTGGCATGTGTCATGTGGCATGTGGTCCCCACTTGAGGTGGCTTTGGTCTTGCTTTGGAGTATAAGTCTTGAGTCTTCTTTAGTCTTCAAATGTGGTTTGGTTTGATTCTTCATGGATTGGACTTGACTCATTTGGACCCAACTCTCAAATACAAGATTAATCAGGCTGGACTAGTCCCAACATAAAATTGAAATGGACTCGAATTACATAATTATTTGGACTCAAAATTAAAGAAAGAAAAAAATTACAGGACTTTCTTTTACTCATCCAACCATAAGGACTCGGATTTGACTTGAATTGGTTGGAGTCTCTTCCTGATTCTGGTGCCCACACCAATTTTGCTTATCATCAAAATCAATAACGGAGTCAACACATGCTGCTCCTATTCTCCCAGTCTTGAAATCATAAGAGTCGGGTGCAGGACATCTGGATCTTCTCGCTTTGCCAAGCTGTGAGTCAAGTGATAGATGGTGGGATTTCAAGGGTCTCCCAGCGACATCTCCAGACTGTGAATGAGGCGACAAATGCAAGGCTTCGTAAGTCTCTCAGCTTGAAGGTGCTGAACTGTGAGTCAAGTGATAGATGGCAGGATTTCTGGGATTTTCTATCTGACATCTCCAGACTGTGAGTAAGGCTACAGATACGGGGCTTCATATGTCTCTCGGCTTGAAGGTGACGAACTATGAGTCACACTGTAGATGGAGAGATTTCTGGGATTTTTCGGTTGACATCTCTAGACTGTAAGGCAGTAGATGCGGGGCTTTGTAAGTCTCCTAGCTTGAAGGTGTCGAACTGTGAGTCAAGCAAATAATGGTTGGGTTTCCGGGTTTTCTCAGTTGACATCTCCGAACTATGAGTATGGCAGTAGATGCGGGGCTTCATAAGTCTCTTGGCTTGAAGGTGCCGAACTATGAGTCAAGTGATACATGACAGGATTTCTAGGGTTTCCCGACTGACATCTTTGGACTGTGAGTAAGGTAGCAGATGTGGGGCTTTGTAAGTTTCCTGGCTTGAAGTGTGGGGCTTCTAAGTTTCCTGGCTTGAGGTGCAGGGCTTCATAAGTTTTCTAGCTTGAGGTGCAGGGCTTCATAAGTTTTCTGGCTTGAGGTGTAGGGCTTCATAAGTTTTCTGGCTTGAGAGTACGGGGCTCCGTAAGTTTTCCAGCTTTGAGTGCGGGGCTCATAAGTTTTCTAGCTTTGAGTGTGGGGCTTCATAAGTTTCCTGGCTTTGAGTACGAGGCTTTGTAAGTTTTTTGACTTTGTTTGCTGGACTTGGAGTTGGGTGGATGCATCCCTGTAAAGAAGAAAAACAAGGTTGTACAAAAAAAAAACTTTAATGATTGAGAAGAAGTCTTACATCACTGGTAGTATATTCTTAAGTTGCTTGCATTCCATGTTCACATGAATCGGGCATCGTCAAGCCCGGTGAGGTAGTAGGCTCCACCTGATAGAGCCTCGACTACCTTGTAGGTGCCTTCCCAATTCTAGAAGAGTTTGTCACATTTTCCCAGCTGGGATGCTTCTGCTCGCTTGAGGACTAGGTCACGTGGATGGAACACCTTAGGCCTCATGCGAGAATTATAGTAATATGCTACTCGTTACTAGTAGGCCGCCATCCAAAGTCAGGCTTTATCTTTCATCTCATCTAGCAGATTTAGGTTGAGGAGGAGACTGGCTGGATTCTCAGCTTTGTCATACTGCTCCACCCACAGGTGGGTAGGCCAAGCTCTACCGAAATCATAGCTTCAGTGCCAAAGACAAGGGTGAAGGGCATCTCACTGGTGGCCGTGCGGGGTGTAGTGTGGTAAGCCCATAGCACACTGGGCAGTTCTTCAGCCCATCGACCCTTGGCTTTATCCAGCCTCATGCAAAGCCTTTGCAAGATGGTTCGATTAGTCACCTCGACCTTCCCATTGGTCTGTGGATGAGCCACCGAGGTGAAATGATGATGGATGTTGAGGTCGGCACAAAACTCCTTGAAAGCCTAATTATCGAACTACCATTTGTTGTCCATGATGATTGAGTGCGGGAGCCTGAACTGGCAGATAAGAGACTTCTAGAAGAAGGACCTAACCTTCATCTCCATTATCCGGGCCAGGGGTTCAGCCTCGACCAACTTGGTGAAGTAGTCGATGGCCACAATTAAAAACTTTCATTGACTGGATGCGGTAGGGAAGGGACCTAAGATGTCCATTCCCCACTAGGCGAATTGCTACAGAGATGATAGTTAGGAGAGTGGAGCTACCGACTACCGCTGGATGTGGGCATGATGTTGACAATGATCACACTTTCTCATGAAGCCGGCAATGTCTTTCTCTCATGGTCTCCTAGAAGTATCCTTGCCGGAGTGCCTTGTAAGCCTAGGTCCTGCCCCCACATGATTGCGATAGATGCCTTCATATATTTCTTTCTAAGGGCTTCAAGCACTTCATCAGGGGGTAAGAGTAAGACCTCCGATATAGCTACCCGTCCATCATCGCATACTGCATGGCCTTCTGGCTTCCTTTCGATCCTCGACTAGGGCACCGGTGGTGATATACTTGATGTAGGGGTCCATCCAGTTGGCTTTAGAGGTGACTTGCTGGACTTCTACTACGGACTCGTAGTTGGGGGCCTCGAGGTACTCGATGAAGGTAAACGCCAGCAATGACTCCGGTAGGGTGGCTAGTCTGGAGAGGACATCAGCTTGGGCATTCTCCATTCGTGGGATGTGGGAAATGCTGAAGTGCTGGAGGTTCATTGAGTACGAGCGTACCTTGTCCAGGTACTTCGCCATCATGGGATCCCGAGCTTCGTACTCGTCGGAGACTTGGCCCATCATGAGTTGAGAGTCGGTGAAGACCTTCAGTCTTCTGATGCCCAACTCGTGGGACATCTTTAGCCTTATGAGGAGTGCCTCATATTTAGCTTGATTATCGGTCACCTTGAAGAGGAATCGTAGTGCATACTCCGCAACGACCCCGTCAGAGTTGGCGATGATGAGGCCAGCTCCACTCCCTCCGGCATTGGATGCACCATCGATGTGAAGGATCCACATCATCACTTCCGAGGCTGGGTCTAGCCCAGGCTCAACTTGCCAGTCTGCCGCCCCCAGGTCCTCATCTGCTTAGGTGCATTCCACTAAGAAATTAGTTAGGACCTGGGCCTTTTGCACCATCACGGGCAATAAGTGATGTCAAACTCGTTGAGCTTCACCGTCCACTTGGCTAGGCATCTTTAGGTATCAGGGTGGCTTAGGATATCCCTCAGAGGCTGATTGGTGAGGACAATAATGGGGTGCGCTTGGAAGTAGGGCCTGAGATGCTGCGCTGACATTATTAGTGAAAAAATGATCTTTTTGGATCGGGTGTATCTGGTTTCCGCATCGCGGAGCAACTTGCTGGCATAGTAAATTGGCCATTGGGAGCCATCCTTGTTGATGCGGACAAGCATCAAGCTGACCGCTTCAGATGAGATCGCCAAGTATAAGAGGAGCTTTTCCCCAGGCTCCGACCTAGATAGTAATGGTGGGGAGGCGAGGAGCTTCTTCAGCCCCTCGAACACCTCCCTGCACTCCTTCGTCCAAGTGAAGCTGTGCATCTTGCACAGCACCTTGAAGAATAGCTGGCAGTGCTTGATAGAATGCGAGATGAAATTGCTTAATGCTGCGATGCGTCCGGTTAAGCACTGGACTTCCTTCTTGGAGACAGGATCTCATGTTGGTGATCGCTTGGATCGTCTCGGGATTAGCTTATATTCCCTTCTAGGTGACCATGAACCCCAGGAACTTACCCGTCACATTGTTGAATGCATAATTGATGGGGTTTAGCTTCATCTGGTAGAGGCGGAGGTTGTCGAGAGCCTTCACCAAGTTGATAATGTGATCTAACTCCGAGCTGCTCATGACGAGCATATCATCTATATAAACCTGCATGTTACGACCGATCTGGTCTTTGAAGACCTTGCTGACCAGATGCTGGTACATGGCCCCTGCATTCTTAAGACCTAATGGCATCATTTTGTAGCAGTACGTACCTCTATCAGTCATAAATGTTATGTGCTCCTCGTCCTCTAGATGCATGAAGATTTGATTGTATCCGGAGAATGCGTCCATGAAGGTGACGAACTTGTGGCCCGAGGTTGCATCCATTAGCTGGTCAATCTTGGAGAGTGGAAAGCTATCCTTCAAGCATGCTTGATTGAGGTCGGTGTAGTCTACATAGATTCTCCACTTCTTAGATGCTTTCCTGACCATCACCGTATTAGCAAGCTAGTCAGGATATCGTACCTCATGGATGAAGCCTGCTGCGACAAGCTTCTCAACTTCTTCATCGATCGCCTTATATTACTCCGGGGTGAAGCTTCTTTTCTTCTGCCAGACTGGGCGATAGATGGGATCAACATTCAGCTTATGGATGATCACCTCTAAAAGGATGCTAGGCATATCGGCGGCAGTTCAGGCGAAGATGTCTGTGTTGGCCTGCAGGAAGCTGAGCAGACAGGACTCTCTTCTTCAAGCAACAGGGCTCCCACCTGTTCCGTCCTCAAGGGATCCTCTCCCAAGGAGTGTAGGGTTCGGTGGCAAGGCGGAATCATAGATTTCAAAAATTTTTATCTTTATGAAATCTTCACCAAACCTTCAACCCAAAATCTCCTTAAAAGAATTAAAACATATAAGATGTTTATATAAGATTTTAATCTCAAATTAAGATACTAACCTGTATCGCAAAATCCAAACTCTGAATCTCCACCAGGTGCCCAAATGTTCACCCTCCAATGGTGATCCACACAGAAAAACAATGAAGACAACAAATTCTATTTCTTGGTTCCTCTTCTTGAATTCTTTTTCAAGAATTCAATTCTTGGACCTTTAGGCTGAAATTTTCTTTCTTGAAAATTTCTTTTTCTTCCTTCTTTCCTCTTCTTGAATTTTCTTCAAGAATTCCCTTTCTTGAATCCCTTTTCTTGAATTGAATTGGAAGAAAAATTAAGACAGGCAAAGTCTTAATTCAAGAAGGAAAAGAAGAATAGATCCTTTCCTTTTTCTTTCCTTTACCGTTCAAGACCTTCTTCTTATTCTTGTTTAGGGTCAGAGTTTCGACAGAGGATGCCTCTGTAAGGGAAACAATACCCAACAAGAACAAGAGGAAGGAGTATTCTGGAGAGGAAGAAAGGGAATTGGATCTCTGAACTATGTTGCGTGAAAACCCCCGAGAACCCCAACCCTATTTATAGATCTCAGAGGGGTGTCATCTCGAAACAACGCAACCCTCTGAAACCCCAGGGATCACGATCCCTCATTCCTCACGCGTCCCGTCAACCAAAAATCATGATTCTCCGATTTGATTTTCGTTTTTCCGACGAGGAGGACTCTCGGAAAAACTTCAGGAAGAATCGCGACTTTTGGAGACGGATTTGCGACCGAAAAGCGACGGATCTTTTCCTTAATTTCTTCTGGCCATCAGATCCAGATCCAAGGGCACCAGACAAGGATCTGAAATGCCCCTATTCAGAAATTTCTCCGACGTTTTTTCTTCTCACGCGTTTTAAGAGAAGTCCACGCGCGTGGACTTTCTTTCTTGGCGCGCGCGGGTGAGAGAAGGGAGGGGGCGGCTTGGAGAGAGGGTCTCAGTGAACTAAGTTTACTTGGGTTCAGCCATGGGTTAGCCCAATGTCCTAAAAAATAAATTGGACCTTAATCTGGTTCAATTAGAACCCAATTAAGCCCAATTCGGAACCAAATTCGAATCTGATTCGAATAGAAATTTGGTCTGCAACACATGCTAGTGTGTTTATCCTGCAAACACGATTTAATTTCAAATTAAATCCTTCATCAATTTTCTTTTGTGTGTGACCCATTGGGTTCCACACCTAGCCAGCAGTAGGTCCGAGTGCTATTTGACTTAATTCGGTTAGATCTCAACTAAGCCGATTTAGGTCAACCCAAACTAGCTCGACTCGGTCAATTAGAATCTAATTCAAATTGACTGATTTGAATTACCATGACTCAATCATATACCTACAAGACAAGATTGACGTCTAGCAACGTATCATGTCTACCCGGAAGATGTGGAATTTTGGTGGAATTACCAAAATACCCTTCAGTGGTGAGTTACCGGGCAATTCAGTCCTTTGATCAACTTGCATCCCGAATATGATTATGAATATGGATTCTTGTCAAATCCAATTTTCATATTCATCCCTAGCTCAATCTTTATAATGATGATTCATTAATGAACCATTAGAAAATAACTCTAATGTTCATACTTTGATCAAAGGTTTCCTGAATCCATCATTTGAAATTAGCTGGATGCTATTCCCTCTTACTAGGGCTGATCAATTCCTTGTTGACCTACTCACAACCTCCATATACAATCCACCATAACCAGTATCACCTCGTGCATGACTCAGTGTCATGATTGACTGCGAACCAAAGTATGGATTCATGTATATAAGGTACTATGGTAGTCTCAGGTCAAAGGACCACATGCACTACTCCCACTATGAGAATTATCTATTGACAAACAGATAAGGTTCCATTAGATATTCTCAATCTGGATCAATTCAGTGAACTCATTCTCTAATGAACACTCACATCCTAGTATTAGTGTCAAACACAAGTGACTGTGAGATCAGTCACCCTTATTACAAAACATATATAGGATGTGCTGGTCTTGCCGGAAACATTGATCCCCAACTCAATGTCCCATCGACCAGGAATATTTTAGATTAGGGTTTTAAGGCTTTAGGTCTCACTGGTATGATCTCATCATAACCCTAGAACCATAGCCCTAATCTATGGGGTTCATCATAAAATCAAAAAGACACAGCAAATGATGAAAATAATGCCTTTATAAAATGTCAATTCATTGATTTTGGGATCAAAATTACAATATTTCAATTGGCTTTCGGGGCACAATCTTTCAAGGAGAAGGACAATAAGGGCTCAATTGGTTCACCCTTCGACTCTAGCTCCACCAGATTCGGCTGGTCAATGATTGGGCTCAGATCGGTCCCTCGTGATCCCAGGATGGTCTGCAAGCAATACTGGACTAGCTATCATGACCCTCTCATCTTTTCGATCCCATAAGGGGTAGGGAACTGAACAAGGAGATGCTTTATGGAGATGGTTGCATCGAGAAGATTGAGTCCAGGATG
Source organism: Areca catechu (assembly GCA_021397845.1). Lineage (NCBI taxonomy): Eukaryota > Viridiplantae > Streptophyta > Magnoliopsida > Arecales > Arecaceae > Areca > Areca catechu. The sequence continues at coordinate 50,073,519 of CM038038.1, forward strand.
CCCTAGGATTGCATTGTAAGGCGAGGGAAGCCTCACAATGGTGAATGTTGTCAGCACGGTACTTTGCCAAGGTGGGGTTCTGTTGATTATTAGGAGTGTAATCTCTTTCTCAACTCTAACTAAATCTCTGGTGAAGCTCACTAAGGACATGAATACCGATTTTATTTGGTCAGCAGACAAGTTCATCCTTGTGAAAGCATCATAAAAAAGGATATCTACAAACCTTCCATTATCAACCATGATTCTCTTTACAGGATGCTTTGCTATCATCATTTCCATGATGACAATATCATTATTTGGGTTACGTACCCTAGTTGACCCTTCTCTCATATAGGGGAGTACATCATCACTCTCCTCTCTCCCCCTAGCCCTCTTCAAGATTCTCCTTGCCCCTAGGAGATCATTCCTACTGGCTTCTCAGTGGACCAGTTGTCGATGGCGAGTGGATAGGGCTCTTCATTCTGGGCTATTGGGGGAGCTCCTCCCTCTTCAGGTGGTGGCATTCCTTGGTGTCATGGCTGTGGTCCCGATGGAAGTGGCAGTAGAATGACCTATCATGTCTAGCAGATGACCTCAGTGGGGAAGGGCATTGTAGGAAGCGTTCGCCCTCGATTTTCATCAAGATCTTCGCTCTCGGGGTAAGGAGAGGAGTGAACTTCTATTCTTTGGTGGGGTTGACCCTGGGTCTCGGCCCCGGTCACTGAACCAGCACTGCCTTCTGGGTCAGGGGAGCAGATGCCTCCCCAATGGCTTGCCTCTTCAGGGGCCTTGATGCAGACACCAGGACCAAAAGAAATTGACAGGTCGAACCCACGTCCGAATCACTTGTAAAATAAGCCCTAAGCCCTAATTTTGAAACCCTAATTTCAATTTGGGGCTTAGTCATTTTTTTAAAATTATGTTATTTTGGTCTAGTTGGATTTAGCCCAAAACCTATTTACCAAGTTGAGTCATGTATATATACAGACAAATCCTATTTACCAGCTTGAGCCCGTATTTAATTTTTGTTATGCCTTTTGATCAAATAAAGTTCCAATTGATCAAGTTGGGCTTGAAGTTAGTTACAATTGAATCCTTGTAATTAGTTAGTTGGTTTTACTTAGTTATTGAGTCCTGTAATACAAGAGGGGACCCAAGTCAAGATCCCATGTGACTCCATGTGCCAACCCAAATCAATTCTTGGTGCCACCCCTTCACATGCACCACCTCATCAAGTTTTGGATGCCCATGACACATCACCAAGCCTATGTCACATGCCACAAGCTACATCACTTGCCACATCATCTTGGACATTATCACATGCCATGTCATCTTGGTCGGGCACAAGAATTCCACATGGATGCCCACCAAAAGTCCATGTCTCATGTTCCAAGAAAATTAGGATATCCAGACATCCAGACATCCGAACATCATTCAAAAGTCAGGCTTATCCAAGAAAGGCGCCCATGAATTTCTTCTCATGTGTCGCCCATTTAAACTCCATCACTGATTTTTAAGATGAGTAAGATAGAAGGACTTTCATCTCATTTAGCGCTTCCCCTCATCCTTATTTTGTCATCCACATGAAGAGGAGCACCTCATCCATTCAAAATTCAAAGCCGGTTCTATCCTCATCTCATCCAAGTTCCAAGATAAAATGGAAGATTATCTTATCTACCTTTCAAATTTAAGAAGATCAAGAAAGAGTCCAACATGAATTTCATATAAGATGCCCAATCAAGAAATCAAGAAGAGAGGGGTGCCTACCAATCTCATTTCATCACCCATTTTCTTCTCATTTATTTATCGCCAATCCTAGAAAAGTCGGCCAAGAGAATGGGACACAAGTTGGGAGAATTCAACATCAAATGGGTTCTTATCTATCCTATCATGAAGAGTTTCAAATCCAAAGATAAGATGGAGGTTATCATTATCTGCAAGAGGATCAGGATGAAGTCCAAGAGGGATTCACGCTAAGGAAAGGAGAAGAATTAGCACCTCATCTCATTTCTTGCCATCCACTTATTTTTGCCGCACACTTCAAATCCAAAGGAGTGCCACATCTTACTTCTTGTCATCCAAATGGATGAAGACCACCCCTTGTTGTCACCCAACCTATGAAGCCTATCTAGTGTTGTCGCCCACTATGGATGAAGACTAAATGAAGGCCAAGAAAGGATCAAGTTCAAGAGTCATGACACCAGAAGAAAAAATTTTAAGGAGTTGCTTCCCAGGAAGAGCTAATTCTACTCTTTGTAATCCACACTTCTCATGTAGGTGGTTTATAAATACCATCATCAACCCCTTTTATAAAATTGAACTATTATTGATGAAATACAAGAGTTATTCTATCATTCCTTTGTTGTGTTAGCATCGCGGGATGTGAGGCCTTAATTTCTTTATTCTTCAGAGCATCGTGGGGTATGAGGCCCTATTTATCCAATCATCAGAAACCCTAGCCGCCTTCAAGCTTCTTCCTCCTCTTTTCTCCTCTTTTAGTTTTTTTTTCCTTTCCATGCCTTCTTACTGCATGTTGTGACTGATTGCAGGTGATCGAGATTGAAAGCGATGGTGATCTTTGCCTTGGAACCAGTTGAGTTGAAAATCGGAGCCCGAAGTTTGACTATCTGGCAATCCTGCTGCAAGATCCTTGAGCATCCAATCAGATCCACAATAAGAGCGATTATAATCTCCGTTGGTAAAGTAAAACCCCTTTCCCTACTCTTAATTTCTAATTTGTTGAAGGTTTTAACCCTAGTTTAAGGTGGTTTCTTAGCCACCAAATCTTGTTTCCTATTTATATTTGTTAGATCTACTTTGCGGGATACAACTAGTTGACTAGTTTTACTTAATTGATTACTTTGAGTCTTTAATCTAAAAAATCTAAAAAAACTAATCACTATTAATCTCAGGTAATTAGTTTAATAATCAGTAGATTAGTTTTCATATTTTGTCTTGCATCAGGCCTCCCGTCCAGCTCCCTCCTGGTATGGTCGGCCTCCTCTACACGAATGTACTTGTGGACGTGGAGGAGGAGCTCCGAGTAAGTCTTCGGAGGCTTCTTATTGAGGAAGTAGGTGAAGCAGGAGGTCCACAACCCTTTCTTCAGGGCTAGCATGGTGACTGGCTCATTGAGGTGGTAGATCTCCAGGGTGGTGGCTTTAAATTGGGACACTAGTCCTGGAGGGGCTCTCGATCCTGCTGACGGATCGAGAAGAGGCTATCAGTCACACATGGCACCTTCCTACATGCATCAAAGTATGCAACAAACTTTTTATTCAATTGAAAAAAAGAGTCAATGCTTTCAAACTCGAGTTTCGGAGAACTAGGCTCGAGCAGCCTTCCATAGGGTTGCCGAGAAGGTGATGCAGAGGAGAGCATCAATAGTCCCCTGAACCCTCATTAGGGTCTTGTAGCTTTCCAGGTGATCCAAGGGATCGGTCATCCCATCGTAGGGATGAACTTGAGGCATATAGAACCGACCGGGGATCGGTTCCTCTTAGATTCTGTGGGAGAAAGGGGGGCGGGTGTCGTGACCCGTAGGTTCGCTAGGGGAACTCTGGTGATGGGACATCAACAAGAAAAAAAAATATTTTTCAACTAATTCTCTTGATATTTTTTTGTAGCTAATATAGTATACCTAGGATTAATGAGAACCTTAGAATGAAGCCACCAAACCTTTGAAGACAAAGACCAATTCATGAGTCGACTCATGAAAGAAGGCCACCAGTCCCTTAAGTCAACTCAATCCAGATCAAGACCAACTTCAAGCATGCCCAAGTTAAAGCCCAAGCAAGTCAAGATACCACCTTTTGAAGCCCATGATGCCACCTCTTAGAAGCCCATTTTATTCTTCACATGGGACACATTTTGGGAGACATGAGAAACAACATATCAAGCATTTTGAGGGAAAGCATGGAACCCTCCTCACTCACCCAACAACCCCCCAACCAACTTGCCATGTGGGATGCCACATCACATGACACCTAGGACTCCACATCAGCAATTAGAAGCCATGTCAAAGCCACCTAGGTGCCACATAGCAAGTTGTTACAACCTCTTACCTAGAAGTTGTTTCGTGTTGCAACTATGTAACCAAAGAGATGGATTTAACTAGAAATGGTTAACTAACCTAACTCCACCTCTCCTCCTCATTTTAGATGACCTTTAAGGCTATAAATAGGGTCCAAGGCTCCCCTTGTAAGGCATTCCATGTATGAAATATTTTGAGAATTAATGAAGGTGTTCTTCTTGTTGAGTTCTATCTTGAGTTCTTCTTGTATGGAGTGATTTAGTTCTAGTTGGAGTGATTTAGTCCTTTAAGTGGGAGTGTTTAAATTCATGTTTGAGAAGGGGGTGAGAGGTCCTTTGAGTGTGTGATTTTTTCTTTGAAGATTGAAGAGTGTGATGCCATTATTGAGTGCTCAAAGTTCAAGCCCCAAGTCCCAAGCTGCTGGCCTTGTTTCTTTCCCTTTCTCTCTTGTTTCCATTCCACCCTCAATTCCCCTTCCATGTCTAATTCCAAGTTTGTTTGCAGGTTCTCTCAAGTTCCCACGTCCAAGAGGAAGGTCCCCATGCCATTGATCAAGGGCGAGGTAAGTCCTAAAGTAGAGAGTGATCATCTTGCCTTCTAGTCCTCAAATCCATGAGTGTTGAGAGCTTCTTCTTCCATCAAATATTTTAGCCATCATTGTTGGTAGGAAAACTCTTCCTAAGCTTCGTTAGATCTGATCATTTGAAGGTTAACATGCCCTAGTAGTGATGGTTTCTAATGCGGAGGAAGGTTGACGTGTGACCCCTATCAGGTGTCATGTCAGAAAAACTGCCATAGTGGACACCCCATCTCAGGTTCCTTTACCGAGCCAAGCTCTCCTGATCCATCGAAGCTGAGCTCTGCCCTCCGCCAGGTCTAAGCCCACGAGCTCAAGTCACCTGGGCCGGAGCCAAGTGACCCCCGCTTTTTCACCAGAGCATGCCCCTTCCAGATCGAGCCCTCTAGGCAGGGTCGTGTGCTGACCTCCTCCGCCGGAACGAGAGATGCGGGACGAAAATCGATGTAACCTAGGTTATTTGGAAAACAGGAAAAACATCTAACAAACTAGGACCGTGGGAGGGCTAAGAAGCCTCCCGAGACTAGGGCATACTAACACTAAAATCCTAAGACAGCTGATCTCTTTTGTTTTTAATTTTCTGGGTGGATGTGGCGAAGGAAGGATGGAGATGGGGGACCGGGAAGTGGAACTCATGGCCCTGAGACTCACTCTAGCAAGGGACGCACACAGAAAGTCAGGGGTCAAAGCCTAAAGCTACCCTCCTGAGGGATCTCAGCACACAGCTACCCTCCCGAGGGGTCACAGCACCAGCTACTCTGAGCTCTCATCGAACCCATAATGCACATAGTAGGGCTCTCACATAGATGCGCTAGGATGACTCTCAAAAGACATGAGGGGATAAAGAAGACGAGATAGGGGATAACTAGGGTGCTCATCGAACCCATAATGCATACAGTAGGGAACGAAGGCAAATGGGCCTCAGCCCAGAACCATAATCGGAATCAATGGAAAACCCAAAAATCTATATCAAATCTCTCTCTAACTATTACAGGGGGAGAGGGGGCCTTTATATAGAAAAACCAAAACCCTCAGTTTCTTAGCCTCCAAGAAAACTAAAAAAAAGAAAATAAATTACATCAAAATTCGTGTTGCATCAAAAGTGGTGCTGATCTGCTCTGAGAAACGTGTCGGCTTGATAATCTACTCCAGAAAGCGTGCAGCTCTGAAAATGGGACTGCTCTGAAATCCATGCAACTCCATCTAACGGCCGTGCGGAGGATCGATCTACCAACGGAGCACACGGTCGGTGACCGGGAAGCAGGCGGCGGACGGGACCGGTAGACGGTGAGCGACGGACGGGACCGGTAGACGGCGAGCGGTGGACGGTTGCGGCAGGCCGCAGGCGAGGTGACACAGGGAATGGCACGGCATGCCCAGCGTGCTGTTTGGTCTCCCATGGCTGTGGGAGACCTCCTAGGCGCCGGCGTGGCCGGTGGACGGCGGGAGAGGCCGTGGACGACGGGAAGGTGGCCGGTGGACAGGCGGGCGACAGTGTCAGGTGGTGGACGGCGGTGTCACACGGTCGCACGCGGGCAGACGGATGCCTCCCGCGTCCGTTCATCTTCCCACGGGCGTGGGCGACGGCATACCCCACCGGCGGCCGGGCAAGGGCCGGCGGGTGGCGGGAACGGCGGCGACAGCAAGCTGGCGGCAGAGGTGGCAGCGACGGCCATGGGCCATGGCGAGCGGATGCCTCCACGTCCATTCATCTTCCCACGGTGTTGGACGGTGGCGGCGCCTTCTCCAGCGAGGGCGGGGGCCGGCGAACATCGACGGCGGTCCGGTAGGGGTGGCCGGCAGTCGGGCGGGCCGGATCTGGGGCCGGAGGGGGTGGAGGCTAGGGTTTGGGCATTTAAAAAAATCAAGAGAGAAGATGGAATAGTGTAGGAATAGATCGGGAATAAGATTGGAATAAAGGTGGAATAGCAGGAATAGGTGGAATAGCGGGAATATATAAAATTAAAAAAAATCTGTGAAAATAAGAAAAAATGGAAAAATATCCGGACCTATCCTGGATCTCCATCATTCTCCTCGACCATGAAGAACTCGACTCCGTCGAGTTCAAAAAATGGAGCACACCCTAATCCACAACTCGCTCTGATACCAAAATTGATGTGGGACGAAAATCGATGTAACCTAGGTTATTTGGAAAATAGGAAAAATATCTAACAAACTAGGACCGTGGAGGGCTAAGAAGCATCCTGGGACTAGGGCATACTGACACTAAAATCCTAAGACAGCTGATCTCTTTTGTTTTCAATTTTCTAGGTGGATGTGACAAAGGAAGGATGGAGATGGGGGATCGGGAAGTGGAACTCATGGCCCTGAGATTCACTCTAGCGGGGGATGCACACAGAAAGTCTGGGGTCAAAGCCAAAAGCTACCCTCCTGAGGGATCTCAGCACATAGCTACCCTCCCGAGGGGTCACATCACCAGCTACCCTGAGCTCTCATCGAATCCATAATGCACATAACAGGGCTCTCACATAGATGCGCTATGATGACTCTCAAAAGACACGAGGGGATAAAGAAGATAGAGATAGGGGATAACTAGGGTGCACATCGAATCCATAATGCACACAGCAGGGAACGCCTCACACCCCTCATTGAACCCATAATGCACATATCAGGGAACGAAAGCAAACGGGCATCAGCTCAGATCCAGAACCAGAACCAATGGAAAACCCAAAAATCTATATCAAATCTCTCTCTAACTATTACAGGGGGGAGGGAGCCTTTATAAAGAAAAACCAAAACCCTCAGTTTCTTAGCCTCTAAGAAAACTAAAAGAAGGAAAATAAATTACATCAAAAATCGTGTTGCATCAAAAGTTATGCTGATCTGCTCTGAGAAACGTGTTGACTTGATGATCTACTCCAGAAAGCATGCTGCTCTGAAAATGGGATTGCTCTGAAATCCGTGCAACTCCATCTCATGGCTGTGCGGATGATCGATCTATCGACGAAGCACACGATCGATGACCGAGAAGTAGGCGACGGACGAGACTGGCAGACGGCGAGCAGCGGACGGCTAGCGGCGGGCTGCAAGTAGGGCGGCATAGGGAATGGCACGGCATGCCCAGCGTGCCATTTGGTCTCCCATGACCGTAGGAGACCACTTGGGCGTCGGCGTGGCTGGTGGACGGCGGGGGAGGCCGTGGACGGTGGGAAGGTGGTCGGTGGACAGGCGGGCAGCGGCGGCGGCTTCAGGCGGTGGACTGTGGCGTCACACGGCCGCACGCGGGCGAACGGACGCCTCCCGCATTCGTTCGTCTTCCCACGGGTGTGGGCAGCGGTGGACCCCATCGGCGGCCAGGCGAGGGCCAGCGGGCGGTGGCAACGGCGGCTGTGGGTCATGGCGGGTGGACACCTTCACGTCCGTTCGTCTTCCCATGGTGTTGGGCGGCGATGGCGGCTTCTCTAGCGAGGGCGGGGGCTGGCGAACATCGACGGCGGTCCGGCGGGGTCGGCCTGCGATCGGGCGGCCCGGATCTTGGGCTGGAGGGGGTGGAGGCTAGGGTTTGGGCGTTTAAAAAAATCACAGGAGAAGATGGAATAGTGTAGGAATAGATCAAGAATAAGATTGGAATAAAGGTGGAATAGCATGAATAGGTGGAATAGCAAAAATAGAAAAAAATATAAAAAATCTGAGAAAATAAGAAAAAATGAAAAAATACCCGAACCTGCCCTGGATCCCCATCAACGAGCCCCTCCGAGGTCGGGCTTCCTGAGCCAGAGTCGGGCTCGGCCCTCCTCTGTCGGGTTAAGCCCCTTCGAGGTCGTGCTCTCTGAGCAGGAGTTGAGCCCTCCTCTACTGGTCCAAGCTTCTCCGAAGTCGAGGTCAGGCCCCCATCGGGCCAGAGTCGAGTCCCAGCTCTCCAGCTCAGCAACCACCTCGGACAGCGTCGCCAGCCTCCAAGAGAGCGGAGCCACCTCCTCGGGATATCAACGGGCCACCCGAGGGCCATGAAGAAGCACCCATCAAATCATAATAACTGCTTGTGGGTGTCGCTTGCACCAGGGGAGGGAGGGGTTCTCCCCAATTAAGTCACCGCCAGGCTTCCCGGAACGCACAGCAGTTTCCTCACCACCAACCGAGAAAGACATTCTGTCCATGTCATGGAACATCGTCACACGCTCCTAACAGTACGTATTAGGAGAGATGTCCCATCTGCAGCATGGAATGTCGCCGCACGCTCCTGATAGCATAGGGGAGATCCCGAGGTAGGCGTCCAATGATCACCCAGACTAAAAGGAACCTTCGACATGCTCGAGAGGTAACGAAAAAAACAACAACCACAAGGACAACTAATCACTATCTCACCAAAAAAGACTCAAGCAAGTAAGGGGAGGAGGGGGCTATGCAGAGAGTCCCTCCAGCTCGGCCACCATCCTCCCAACGTACTTGCATCCCATTTCCACACTACTCACTCCTACTAGTATGGAGTCCATCACGAAGGGCTCGACTAGGAGAATCTGTTCCCCTGGATCGTTACTGACTTGACCATCGGAGTGCCCCTGCCGGAATCCTCGGCCAGGGTCACTAACCCCATTTTTGCAGGTTCAAAGGAGCGAGACATCCTAAGAGCTCAAGAGGGGAGGTCCGACCTCAACAACAGCTGCAGGCCACGATGATCTTGGTGGCAACAGATTGGCATGCCAGGTAGGGGCAAGCGGAGCGATCTTTGATCTAGCTTGAGCCCCCTTGCAAGCAGCTCGAAGGAAGGATGGTGATGACACAGACAAGAGAGGTCTCCACCAGTCGTGTGGGAGACTCCCCCTTCTTGGGGAACCCGCACAACCCAGAGGTGGAACCACCCGCTCCAGCTCAACCACCTCTGGTGGAATCTCAGCTAGCTACACTCACCCAGCAGGTATAGATCCTCGCCATGGCAGTGCACCAACTTCAGCACCAGCACCGATCCCTGGCTACACATCAGTAGCCAGGGACTCCCACGACCCATGCCGCCGTACCCCACGACAGCCTGCGTTCCTTCCATGGAAGGCCTTCACAACCATGGGCCATCACTGACAACAGGGGTAGCTACCAAACTCCTACGAAAAGGTAACGAGCTGGGTTTGCTGACAGGGAGAGCCGCTCACCAAACCTTAAGCAGGTAGTGTCCAAACCTCGCCAAGGTAGAAAGAGCAAGACCCCCCACCATGGGCACCATGCACCCATGTCACCTTCTCCGTCTCCTTCGATGGAGGGGTCCACTGATGTAGCCATCAGGCACGTGGCGGAGAAGCGCCTGGAGGAGCATGACTGCAAGCTGGCAGAATTATCCCGTCGGTTTGCCAATCTACCAGGCTCTACCAGCGAGCCGGCGGGCTACGACGCCTGTCCCCCTTTCTCCCGAGCAGTCCAAGAGGAGCTGATCCCAGATCGGTTCCGTATGTCATAGGTGGAGCCTTACGATGGGACCACCAACCCCCTGGACCACTTGGAAAGCTACAGGACCCTCATGAGGGTCTGGGGGCCACCGATGCACTCCTCTGCATCACCTTTCCTACCAGTCTCCAGAAGGTCGCCCGGGTATGGTTCACCTATCTAGAATCGGAGAGCATCAACTCCTTCACCCAATTGGGGTAGAAGTTTGTGGCCTACTTCGATGCCTATCGAAAGATGCCATGAAAGGCCGATAGCCTCTTCTCCATCAGGCAACAGGACCGCGAGCCCCTGCTGGACTACGTGGCCTGTTTCAAGGCTGTCGCATTGGAGATCTACAATCTCGAGGAGCCCGTTGCTATGTTGGCTCTGAAGCGAGGACTCGGGACCACTCGCCTTACCTACTCGCTCGACAAGAAGCCCCCCAAGAGCTACTCCGAGCTCCTCCTCTGAGCTCAGAAGTACATCCGTACCGAGGTGGATTGTACAGGACGGGAGCTCGATGGGAAGCCATTAAAAAAAACAACCCTCATTAAGGCATCCGGGACACGGAAGCCAGGAGCTTAGCTCCGAGCTTTCGGTAGGGACCAAGGACAAGAAGTGCTCCCATTATCGAGGGGAAATACACCCCCCTCCTCATCCCGAGGATGAATATACTCATGGAGATCGAAGGTGAGCCCTACCTGAAGCGCCCACCTCCGATGAAGCTGTCCGCTGGCCATGATAAATGAAGTATTGTTGTTTCCACCGTGACCATGGCCATGACACCAAGGAATGTTGTAACCTCAAGTGGGAGATCGAAGAACTCATCAGGAAGGGCTACCTTAAAAGGTTTATGGGGGGAAGACCTCGAGCAGAACCTCAGGCGCTTGTTGCTCTCCCGCCAGCTCCAGCAGTTGACAACACCCCTACAGAGAAGTCGGTTGAGATGATATGCTGGAGAGCCGAGCGCACATCCAAGAAGGCCTGGGGGGCAGGGCATTTTGAAAATGTACTCCCCTTTATGAGGAAGGGGGAGATCTGGGAAAAAATGTAAATAATGATGCCGTGGTCATCGAGATGACGATCGTGAAGCACCCTATAAAATGCATCATGGTTGATAGTGGAAGTTCCACATATGTGATTTTCTACGATGCTTTCTCTAGAATGAACATTTTCCCTACTCAGCTCAGACCTGTGCACACCCCCCTTGTCGGTTTCATAAGTGATTCTGTGAGGGTTGAGGGAGAGATTACTCTCCTGGTAACTGTCGAGACCCTACCTCGGTAGAGCACCGTCATGATAACTTTCATGGTTGTCAGGCTCCCTTTAGCCTACAACGTGATCCTTGGCCAACCCGGGCTCAACTTGCTCAACATCGTCGTCTCCACGAGGAGACTACTTGTGCAGTTCCCAGCTCCTTACGGCATCTGGGAGATGAGTGGAGCACTCTAGCTGGTGCAGCACTATTTCCAAACCCTCCCTAGGGCCGAGTCCACCGAGGGCGATCCCAGGGCAAACAATCTCGACCAGAGGGCTCAGGATTCCAGGGGAGGCCCGATCGAATGCCTGCTCGCCTATCCACTCGAAGACCATCTTGCGAAGATGGTGCAAATCGGGGCCCAGCTGCAGGATGAGGAGAGGGCCCACCTTTTGGAGTTCCTGCGGACAATTACAGATGTGTTTTCCTGGATAGTAGCGGACATGCCAGGTATCCCCCCTGACATCATCACCCACAAGCTGAGCATTGATCTAAAGCACCGGCCAGTTCGGCAAAAGAAGAGAAGCTTTGCCCTAGAGTGGCAAGCGGCCATTAATGAGGAGGTAAACAAACTCCTCGCCACCAGTTTTGTTTGGGAGGTGCAATATCCGAGCTGGCTGGCAAATGTGGTGATGGTAAAGAAGAGCAATGGTAGATGGATGATCTGCGTGGACTACACCAACCTTAACAAGGCATGTCCGAAGGATAGCTTTCCCATGCCAAAGATCAACCAGTTGGTGGACGCCACCTCTAGGCACAGGCTCCTCTCCTTCATGGATGCATTCTCCGGATACAATCAAATCCAGATGCACCTAGAAGACGAGGAGCACACCACCTTCATTATCGACCAAAGAACATATTGCTACAGGATGATGCCCTTTGGTCTGAAGAATGCCGGGGCCACAAACCAGCGTCTGGTCAATAGTGTCTTCAAGGACCAGATTGGCCGGAACATGTAGGTGTACGTGGACAACATGCTTGTATGAGCAAGCCGAGCTCGGACCACATCGCCAACCTTATCGAAGCCTTCCATAACCTTCGAAAGCACCAGATGAAGCTGAACCCAACGAAGTGTACCTTTGGAGTAGTGGCAAGAGAGTTCCTTGGCTTCATGGTCACTCAGAGAGGCATTGAAGCCAACCCAGAGAAGGTCTAGGCGATTATAAACATGGAGCACCCGACATCCAAGAAGCAAGTCCAATGTTTGATGGAGCGGATCATAGCGCTGAGCCGATTCATGTCGAGGTCGACCGATCATTGCCTTCCTTTCTTCAAGGCGCTGCACAAGGTGCACGACTTCACCTGGATGGAGGAGTGTAGAATGACCTTCAAAAAATTGAAGGTGTTCTTGGCCTCCCCTCCGCTGCTCTCTAGACTGGAGGAAGGGAAGGAGTTCCTGCTCTATCTGGCGGTCACACCCGGAGCAGTCAGCTCGGTCCTCGTCCGCGTAGATGAGGACGGATCCTAGAAGCTGGTGTATTACACCAGCAAAATCCTTCGCGATGCGGAGGTCAGGTATACCCACTCCGAAAAACTTATTTTTTACTAATAATGTCTGCTAAGTGTCGCAGGCCCAATTTTCAAGCACACCCCATCGTGGTTGTGACAGACCAGCCACTGAGGACCATATTTAGCTGCCTCGAGACCTTCAGGAGACTGGCCAAGTAGTCCCTACTCTTGAGCGAGTTCGACATAATGTATCGACCGAGGTCTTCACAGAAGGCCCAAGTCCTAGCTGACTTCGTGGTCGAATGCACAGGTGATGTGGTGATGGCGGACACGAAGAAACCTGGGGTTATTCGGGGTTATTCAGAAATGGAAAAAAAATCTAAAGCAAACCAAGGATCGTGGGAGGGCTAAAAAGCCTCCCGGGACTAGGATAGGACGACCCCGAAAGTCCTAAAACAGCCAGACTCTTTTGATTTTCAGTTTTCTTAGCGGAGGTGGCGAAGGAAGGACGGGGATGGGAGACAGGGGACTGGAACTCATGGACCTTGGGACTCATCATAACGAAGAGACCTCTCACCTCTAAGGCATTACGCCATCCTCGATACTTGGAGGCGCGAGGATGAATCTTAAGGTCACGAGGGGAAACAGGGAGAGACATGAAGATGGGAGAAAAGAATGGAGATACCTGGGGCCTCACACCCCTCGACGTCACGAAGGACGAAGGCAAGTTGGAGCCTCACACCCCTCGACGTCCCGAAGGACAAAGGCAAACGGGCATTAGCCCATAACCACACACAAGTGGAAAAACACTCAAAAATTCATTTTCATCAACTACTTTATTACAAAAGGAGTATGGGTATTTATAGATGCCCAAATCCCTTTTGAAATTCAAAAAAAAAATCCCCTGAAATCCTCCCTTGATTTTGAATTCAAATTCAAAATCAAAATCCCAAATTTTCCAAATTACATTCATTAAAAAAAATACCAAATAAATCTCGTTTATTTGAATTTTGAAATCCCCCTCCGCTTTGAAATTCATGTCACTCCAAAATTTGTGCAGAACAGTCTCCTTCCAGCTGCTTTGAGAAGCATAAGAAGCTTCTTGGGCTGCTTTGAGAAGCATGCAGAAAACTCCAACACGGCCGAGCAACAGGGGGAGCCGGATCTCCGGCGGCCGGCCCAACGGGCGGCGGCGGCGCGGCACGGCGGTGCGCCAGCGGGCGGGCGACGGCGGTGGGGCGGCATGGCGGCATGGGGCGTCATGGGTGCCAGTTCACCTTCTGTGGCCGTGGGCGGCGGTTTGGCACCGACGAGGCCTCCGACCAGCCGGGCAGGGGGCCAGGGTCGGCGGGCGGCGATGGCGGAGGGCCGTGGGCGACGGTTGGTCTTCCCATGGCAGACCCTTCATCTTCCACGGGCGGGGAGGTGGACGCTGGGGTTTCCGGCGAGGGCGGGGCTGGCGGGGCCGGCGGGCACCGGCGGGCGGGCCGGCGGAGACGGCCGGGGATCGAGCACGGCGGATCTAGGACCGGCAGTGAAAAAATCAGTGTTCTGGGCGATGGTTTTGAGGAAGAAGAAGACAGGAATAGCAGAGGGATAACTTAGGAATAAACATGGAATAAAATAGGAATAAAAGGGATAGGCAGAATAGCAGGAATAACTAAAAAAATTCTAAAAAAATTAAAAAGAGAAACCCGGATGGGTTTCGGGTCCCCCATCATTCTCCTGCAGTGCGAAGAACTCGACTCCGACGAGTTTGAGGATGAAGCAAATCCTAGTCCACTACTGGCTCTGATACCAATTTTATGTGGTGATGGCGGACACGAAGAAACCTGGGGTTATTCGGGGTTATTCGAAAATGGAAAAAAAACCTAAAGCAAACCAAGGATCATGGGAGGGCTAAGAAGCCTCCCGAGACTAGGATAGGATGACCCCGAAAGTCCTAAAACAGACAGACTCTTTTGATTTTCAGTTTTCTTGGTGGAGGTGGCGAAGGAAGGACGGGGATGGGAGACAAGGGACAGGAACTCATGGACCTTGGGTCTCATCATAACGAAGAGACCTCTCACCTATAAGGCATTACGCCATCCTCGATACTTGGAGGCGCTAGGATGAATCTCAAGGTCACGAGGGGAAACAGGGAGAGACATGAAGATGGGAGAAAAGAATGGAGATACCTGGGGCCTCAAACCCCTCGACGTCCCAAAAGACGAAGGCAAGTTGGGGCCTCACACCCCTCGACGTCCCGAAGGACGAAGGCAAACGGGCATTAGCCCATAACCACACACAAGTGGAAAAACACTCAAAAATTCATTTTCATCAACTACTTTATTACAAGAGGAGTATGGGTATTTATAGATGCCCAAATCCCTTTTGAAATTCAAAAATAAAATCTTCTAAAATCCTCCCTTGATTTTGAATTCAAATTCAAAATCAAAATCCCAAATTTTCCAAATTACATTCATTAAAAAAATACCAAATAAATCTCGTTTATTTGAATTTTGAAATCCCCCTCCACTTTGAAATTCATGTCGCTCCAAAATTCGTGTAGAATAGTCTCCTTCCAGCTGCTTTGAGAAGCGTGAGAAGCTTCTTGGGATGCTTTGAGAAACGTGCAGAAAACTCCAACATTGTCGAGCAACAGGGGGGGCCGGATCTCCGGCAGCCGGCCGAGCGGGCTGTGGCAGGGCGGCACGGTGGCGCGCCAGCGGGCGGGCGGCGGCAGCAGGGCGGCACGGCATCATGGGGCATCACGGGCGCCCGTTCACCTTTCGTGGCCGTGGGCGGCGGCTTGGCACCGGCGAGGCCTCCGGCCGACCGGGCGAGGGCCAGGGTCGGCGGCAGCAGGGCGGCTGCAGGAGGGCGGCCGGGCGGCGACAGGCGGGCGGCAGCGGCGGATGGTCGTGGGCGACGGTTGGTCTTCCCACGGCCGACCCTTCGTCTTTCGCGGGCGGGGAGGCGGACACTGGGGTTTTCGATGAGGGCGGGGATGGCGGACACCGGGGTTTCCGATGAGGGCGGGGCCGGTGGGCACCGGCGGGCGGGCCGGCTGAGACGGCCGGGGATCGGGCACGGCGGATCTGGGACCAGCAGCGAAAAAACCGGTGTTCTGGGCGATGGTTGAGGAAGAAGAAGATAGGAATTGCAGAGGGATAACTTGGGAATAAACTTGGAATAAAATAGGAATAAAAGGGATAGGCAGAATAGCTGGAATAACTTAAAAAATTCTAGAAAAAATAAAAAGAGAAACCCGGATGGGTTTCGGGTCCCCCATCAACAGGGCTCACCGAGGAGCCAGAGCAGTCCTTAACGGAGCCCCAAGCAGAGCTCGGACTAGAGGAGGAGCCCTGGATCCTCCATGTGGACGGCGCATCCAATTCCGGAGGAAGCGGAGCAGGTCTCATCCTCGCCAACAGCGATGGGGTGGTGACAGAGTGTATTCTCCACTTCAAGTTCTCCGCAACAAACAACCAGGTAGAGTACGAGGTGCTTCTCGTGGGTCTGAAAGTCTCCCACGAGTTGGGCATGCAAAACTTGAAAGTCTTCATCGACTCCCAACTAATTACCGGGCAAGTCTCTAGAGAATATGAGGCTAGAGATCCCCAGATGATGAAATACCTGAAACGAGTCCTCTCAGGCGTGACAAGCTTCTGGCGCTTCAGCATTTTCCACATCCCCCGGAGGGATAATGCACGCACAGATGCACTGTCGAGGCTCACAACCCTATCGGACTCATCACTGGGATGTGCCTACATAGAGTACCTCAAGAATCCAAGCTACGAAGACCCAGAGGAGGTGTAACAAGTCACATCATTGATGGACAGGTACGTAAGGTACATCATTGATGGCACCTTGCCAGAGGACTGCATGGAAGCCAGCCTCATCAAGAAGAAGGCCTCCCGGTTCATTTTGATGGAAGGCCAACTCTACCATCCATCTCACTCCTACCTGCTCCTAAAGTGCCTCGGGCCCACAGAAGCAGCCTTCATACTCCGAGAAATACATGAAGGCCTTATGGGAGGGAGAACACTGGCATACAAGTGCCAGTGCCATGCCCAAATAAAGCGCCAGCCGGTGGCACCGATCTCCTAGCTCTCATCTCCTTGGCCCTTCACTCAGTGGGGAATGGACATCCTTGGGCCATTTCCCCCTGCACTGGGACAAGGAAGGTTCCTACTAGTGGCAATCGACTACTTCACCAAGTGGGTCAAAGCAGAATCGCTAGCTCGGATCACCGAAGCCAATGTCCACCAATTCTTTTGGAAGGCAGTTATCTGTCGCTTCGGACTCCCCCACTGTATCATTACCGACAACGGGCGATAATTTGACAACCAGGAGTTTGAAGGATTCTACACTGAGCATGGCATCCAACACTGCTTTACCTTGGTAGCCCACCTCCAAATAAATAGGGAGGCCGAGGTAACTAATCGGACCATCCTCCAAGGACTCAGAACCAGGCTGGACCTAGCCAGGGGCGGATAGGTAGAAGAACTCCCAAGTGTTCTGTGGGGCTACCACACCATGCCCAGAATGGCAACTGATGAGACGACCTTCAACCTTATCTTCGGCACCAAGGCAGTCATCCCGGTTGAGCTCGGCATGCCCATGCTACGAGCACAACAGCACGACGAAGCATAGAACTCGGCACACCTCCTGCTCAACTTAGACCTTCTCAAAGAAACAAGGGACAAAGCTCAGCTCCGAATAGCGGCATATCGGCAATGGGTGGCCCGGTACTACAATGCATGGGTAAGGCCAAAAGTCTTTAGACCCGGAGACCTGGTGTTGTGCCGAGTTGAAGCATCTCAACCCCGGGAGTGTGGCAAGCTCTCACCAAACTGGGAAGGCCCCTACAAAGTAGCTGAAGCCCTCTCACATGGGGCCTACTACCTCGAGGATCTTGACAGTCGAACATGGAATGCCTGCAATCTGAGAAGATATGATGCGGGACTAATATGTATGCAATTCTTTTTGTATGTTTTATATGTGAGGTTAGGTGATTAATTCCTGAATTTCATATCAAAATTAGTTGTAGGGGATTTTGTATGAATTTTTGAAGCCAAGCATGCAGATTAAAACCTAGAAAAGTAGTAAAGAAGGATCGCCGGGGCTGAGAAGCCTCGGTTAGGGCAAGTTCTCCTACAATATAATTACTGGAGGTAGAGGGGGTGTACCTGACAACATCTGAAGTGCCCGGTGAAAATCGCAGTGAAGGGATCTCTCATTCCTCGATGGATGTGGCCTGGAAAACCGAGCCAGAGACCCGCGGATACCCGGCTTTCTGCTCGGTGGTCCGATTGAGGCTTGGCTGGAGTCGTTGGATTCGTAGGAACTCGGGAACCTTTAAACGACCTGTCAGGGGTTAGAAAACTTAGAGAAAATCAAGAAAACAAAGGAAAACAGCAAAGGGAAGAAAGTTTTGAAGGGGGCTGGAAGGATGGTTGGCGGCAGGAAGATGTTGCAAACACCGGGAAGAAGAACTCTCAAACCCCTTTATGCACACAGCAGGGTAATCACAAAAAATAATATAAGAACTCAAGCTTTATTTCATATCAAAAATCAAGTTTCATACAAGAGGCTAGGGTCCCTTAAATAGACCCTTAACCTTGGGCTCTAAGTAAGGGTACATTAGACTTTACATAGGAATCCTTTTCCCTCTCAAACCCTAGCTAGAAAATAAGGAAACATTAGGTAGAAAAAATCCTTAAAAATTTTCTTGACTTAGTCAACACTCCAAGGATGCCTAGGGGGGCATGTTGGGCTTCTAGGAGCAGCAAGGGGCCAGCCCAAAGGGGCTCGGATGCATAGGCTTGGGCCTCTGGAAGCTGGGGTGGCCTGGTAGCCAAGTAGCAGGAATATTCCCTGGTATCTTGCTTCTCAAGGGCTTGGGCTTGGTGCCTGGGCTTGATTTCTTTGGGCTAGGATGCAGATGGACCTCTGGAATTATGGGTTCCCTTATCTATGAATATACTTTGGCATCTGGAAGGAAATCTGGGCTTCTGGAGGGCATCTGCAAGGAATCAGGGTTTTCTAAATTTTCCTCCTGGGGTCTTCAAATCTTCAAGCTGGATTGGACTTGGGCTATACTTCCATGTCTTCAATCTAGTTGGACTTGGTCTTCACTTGTATGATATAGTCTTGAGTTTTCAGTGTACTTGGACAGGACTTAAAAAAAATAAAATTAGCTCAACATGAGCTAACTAGCATTGGACTGAACTAGCTCAACATGAGCTAACTAGTACAGAACTGAAATAAAAACTCAAAAGACTCAAATAACAACTAAAATAGACTCAGATGGGCTAAGCCCTTATTACAGATGAACTCATAAATTATTGATCAATCCATAGAGGGTTGAAAAGCCTCTGTTTTATTCTGGTGCCTCTGGTGTCCCCACCAATTCTCCCGGGGTGGGAGGAACTCGACCCTGTCGAGTGAAGATCAGACTGGCTCACATATCTCTTGAGAAGGTCTAGGTTGGGGCATTGCAAGTCCTCTTGAGAAATCCATGAATTGTCTGACTCTGGCCGGCCTTGCCATCAGACCAGGAAGCGTTGATAATCACGGCCCCGGGTCATGATGGCTTGATCGTCCAGGATACGCTCGATCCGTTCTCCTCTCTCAGGCCAATTTGTTAGTGGACACTTTGGGTTAGGGTCACTCACAATGAAAAGGAATAGGTCCAAAGGCCTCACTAGGTATTGCTGGCAGTTTCCTATACTCAACCAGGTCTATAATATTGAAGGTAGAACTAATGCCCATATCCTAAGGCAAGTCTAACACATAGGCATTTGATCCAATCCTTCTCTATCACTTTAAAAGGTTCGGCTCTGCGAGCATGAAGCTTCTTTTAGGCCTAAGTCTAACCAAGATAGAATCCACTATATCAAATTCTTATATCCATCTTCGGGAATTAGCCAGTTTGTTTAAAATTAGTGTAGGTGGTGAACATGCTGGGCACATGCAGACTCCTAACAAATGATTCAAAGGACTCATACTAACACCTAACAGACTTGAGTAAAATCCTAGATCAGCAGGAATTCGGTGCCTTGCTGCATTAAGAATGATGTCAGTTAAAAGAAAAGGAAAGAAAGAAAGGCATGACAAAAATCAACTAACGACGTAGAGGTTAGAGAAGGATGCATTGATGGTGTCGACCAAGTACTTCCCGCTCCTCTCTCGTCGGTCACAGGACTGGATAGAGAAATCCATCATTCGCTCAGCAAGCATCGAATCCTTCATGAGGGAGACATTGGGCCCCAGTATGAAGGGGACCCGATGGTAGTCCCTGTCTCTCTTACCCATCGCCGATTCGGGGCCACCTGCCCCATCGGTGGTGGAAGCAGTTGGTGCGGGCTGAGAACTTGGCACCACCTCAGATGGAACCATGGAGGTCGGCCCCGTGCCCTCCGACTCCCTGTCCTCCTCGACCACGACAATCTCTAGAGGAGGCAAAGCTAATGCGGCTGCAGCGGTGGCAGATCTTGCCCGAACTACCACCCGGACTCCGATGCGGGGCTCGAACCATGCCACCTCGGAGGCTCGGGGGCAGATTCAGTAGCCCTCCTCCCCCTCGGCTCAGGAATGGGCTTGGCTGGTACTGTGCTCGCTCGACATCTACCCGAGCTCTCTTCGGGGTGGGCTCGCCGGTGCCCTCCGCCTAATTCCTCTCCTTGGAGAACGAGAGGAGCTCCTCTACGAAGAACTTCATGGCTGCACCAAGTTAGAAGACATCAATTTCTATAAAAAAAAAAAAAGAGAGAAGAAAAGAAAGGAAGAGAATGAAAAGATTTTTAAGCCAAACTCATCCAACTCTTGTGTTGGGCTGATCCTGGCCTTGTGGAGATTCTGCTCCGACAGCAAGACCTCGAGTGAAGGAAACTCGGCAGAACGGAGCTGGTCATACACTCTGAATCAGTTGCATCGACCATAGAGTCCCGGTTGGGGGACCGATCCGGGTCACTCCAAACCCAGTCGACCCCCTCGACCGAGGCAAAAAAGTACCTACTCTTCCATCCTTTGATGGATTAGGGAAGTTCAAACTTAATCCCACTAGGGCGGGAGGAAAGAGACCACCACCCCTCCTCGGTGGGGTGGTGTTTCAGGGTGAAGAAAGCCTTGAACAAGGAAAAACAGGTGACTATCCCATGGAAGTGACACAAGACAATGAAAGAAAAAATGGTCCTGATGGCATTCGGGACAAGCTGGGCAGGGACAAGGCGGTAATGGCTCATGACGGAGAGAAAGAAAGGGTGGAATGGGAATCAAAGGCCATTCGAGAAGGTTTCCTCATAAAAGGCTATCCAACGCGGGCCACTAGAGGTGACCCGCTCCCCCGGTCGAGGAACCGAAAGTCGGATGCCGTCCGGGATACCATAGGTGTCCTGGATGGTCGCAAGGTCCATGGCCATGATCATCAAAGCGATCCCCTCAGGACCTGTTGACCAAGAAGGTTCGGGAGCAGGCGCAGAAGGCTAAAGAAGAGGACGAGGTGGGGGAGAAGATGCAGGCTCCCTAATCACTATTCCCCCAGGCGCGGGCCTCCGGCTAACCTCGAAGTATGCCACATCCTCGTCCTTATCGGAAGAAGAAGAAGGCGGCCTCGGTCTCAAAGGCCCGGCCTCACCTTGGTCAACGGTGGGATGAAAATTCGATCCGAAATGGGACATGAAGGTCAAGAAACGGGAAGAACAGAAAGAGGGAAAAGCTGGACGAAGATCAAAAAGAGGGCCTAACCCTAAGAGAGTCCCAACCCGACCAGTGCGAGGAAGGAGACTGACCTGCTCAGGACTTGGGGAGGTAGAAGTGGCCGGGAGAACGAAGGAAAGACCTGGCACCAAGGCGGGCACGCAGAGTTTGAAAGAAGGTACGGTTCGGGAAAGGTTGCTTTTCCTTTCGAAGTGATGGGCATCCGACCGCACCATTATGGCTCCCCACCATTGGATCCGTGCCATGTTTCTACCATCGACAGGGCTAGCATCTGATTTCGACTGTGGCCGCCTGGGATTCTGCACTGCAATAACCACTCCTCGGACGTATCCACGTGGCTCTGTCAGATAGGCCAAAGAAACCACTCCCCGAAGTGCCAATGATCATGGCCATCATTGCATTGGATTCTCGCCTTTCCATGTCAGCACAGCATTTACTCTCTTCACCCCGAGCACTTCATACCAACGAGACTCGGGAGTGGGGGGCAAATGATACGGCGGAAGGCTAACATGTGACCCCTATCAGGTGCCGTGTCAGAAAAACTGCCACGATGGACACCCTGTCTTGGGTTCCTTTACCAAGCCGAGCTCTCTTGATCCATCGAAGCCGAGATCCGCCCTCCACTAGGTTGATGACTACGAGCTCGAGTCGCTTGGGCCGGAGCTAAGCGACCCCCCCTTTTCACCAGAGCGAGCCCATTTGAGGTTGAGCCCTTTGGGCAGGGGTCGTGTGCTGACCTCCTCCACCAGAACGAGCCCCTCCGAAGTCAGGCTTCATGAGCCAGAGTCGGGCTCGGCCCTCCTCTGCTGGGCTAAGCCCCTTCGAGGTCGCGCTCTCTGAGCAGGAGTCGAGCCCTCCTCTACCGGTCCAAGCTTCTCCGAAGTCGAGGTCAGGCCTCCTCCAGGCCGGAGCTGAGTCTTAGCTCTCCATCTCGATAACAGCCTCGGACAACATCGCCGGCCTTCAAGAGAGCGAAGCCACCTCCTCGAGTACCGATGGGCCACCCGAGGGCCATGAAGAAGCACCCATCAAATTATAATAACTGCCTGTGGGTGCCGCTTGCACCAGGAGAGGGAGGGGTTCCCCCTAACTAAGTCATCACCAGGCTTCCTAGAATGGAACGATTTGAAGGAATGTCAGAATGCACAGCAGTTTCCTCACCACCAACTGGGAAAGATGTTCCGTCCATGGCACGGAACGCCGTCACACGCTCCTAACAGTACGTATCAGGAGAGATGTCCCATTCGCAGCATGGAACACCACCGCATGCTCCTGACAGCATAGGGGAGATCCCGAGGTAGGCGTCCAACGATCACCCAGACTAAAAAGAACCTTCAACACGCTCGAGAGGTAACGGAAAAAAAAAACAATCACAAGGGAAACTAATCACTATCTCACCAAAAAAGACTCAAGCAAGTAAGGGGAGGAGGGGGCTACGCAAAGAGTCCCTCCAGCTCGGCCACCATCCTCCCAATGCACTTGCACCCCATTTCCACACTACTTACTCCTCCTAGCATGGAGTCCATCATGAGGAGCTCGACTAGGAGGATCTATTTCCTGGATTATTATTGACTTGACCATCGGAGTGCCCCCGCCGGAATCCCCGGCCCGTGTCACTAATCCCATTTTTGCAGGTTCAAAGGAGCGGGACATCCTAAGAGCTTGAGAGGGGTGGTCCAACCTCAACAGTAGCTGCAGGCCACAACGATCTTGGCGACAACAGTTTCCTTGCCATGAAGATCCTAATCTTTATTTTGAACTAGATCTACATTACGGGTATTGTAACTTAGATCAACTAGTCTCCTTATAAAGATTCTTTTCTTAGATTAATTTAGACCATTTATTAGATAATTAACTGCTCAAGTTTGCTTACTGGTTAGCTTGCTAAAAATCTCTATTCATCATTTTATTTTTGTCCCCCATCAATTTTTTGGTATCAGAGCTTAAGGTTATACTAGGTCAAGTGTTTGATTGCTGAAATTTCTGTTCTAGTATTCACCCAAATTTTTCATAAATTTTAGTAATTTTTTAAAATTAAAAAAAAATCAAAAAAAATACTTTTCCAGTACCTTAGTAAGCTAGGATTCGAAATATAAAACTCAAAAAATATTTTCCATTTATTTCTATATTTAAAAATATGAGTTCTTAGATCATTTTTGAAATTCTGTCCAGAATTCTGTTTCTGCCTTTATTTCATTTAATTTTCAAAAAAATACTAAATATATTTTCTAAATTTTTAATTTTTAGATCTGAGATCAAAACTTCGAATTTTGTTATTTTTCATCTAATTTCTGAATTTTAGAAGGATCTAGAGTTAGGAATTCAAAATTTGAATTCAGGTTATTAAGAGTTAGCTAAACTGCTGGAACCTTCTAGCATGTGCTTTCAAACTGCCTTCTCAACCGAAATTCGAGTTAATCTAAAGTCAAAACTTTAAAATAAAAGAATTATTATCTGAGAGTTAACCAAATCATTTTATTTTAAATATTTATATTTTTAAAAGATTAAATTTTGAATTTTTAAAACTAGCTAGTTGAAAGTTGTTCCTTGCTAAAGTTTTTTTACAACTAGCATTCAAAATGAATTTCTTAACCAAATTCCAGGAATTAAATTTTAAAATTTAGAATCTGAATTTTCACTGAGGGATCTAACAATTAATATTTTAATTTTAATTTTTTTAAAATTTTAAAATTTTAATTTTGAATTTTTTAAAACTAGTTGACTAGAAGTTGTTAGGGCTGAAACTATCTTGCAACAACTCTAACTTCTAGAATGAATTTTTAATCCTAATTTGAGATTTAAATTTTAAAATTTGATTTCTGAAATCTGGACTTCAAAATATAAATTTTTAAATTTAATTTCTTTTAAATTTTAATTTTTTAAAATTTGGGTTTGAATCACATGTTTGTGCTACTACTAGTTATTGTGTTAACTGGTGAATTGTTTGTGCATCCATTCCTAAATCTAATTAAGGGCATTCAATCATAACATAAGGGAAGGAGGTCATTACCTTTCCTTGGCCCAAAATAATCATCCACATTTGCATTGACTTAAACCATAATTGAAATCGAGTAGGAACCTAAAACTAGGGACACCCACAAGTTGGGTTCAAGTGCAAGATGAGGCCAAATATTAGTTGAGTTTGTACTTACTTCTTGAAATTGGTGTCTAAGGCAAGAGGTCCAATGGCAAACGCCTTAAGTGGACTTGCAGTTTTTAATTAGGACCCCGTGAAAGTGAGGGGAGTCTCCCGCAACCCCACCTCTTACCTAGCCAGTGAAAAATGTAATTACAACTTTAACTAGTACTTAGTCAATTCCTGTATTTTAAACTTTTAGGCCCAGGAGCCATAGAAGTTAGGTTTGTACTGCTTGTTTTGAAGATCCATACCAATAGTCCCACACTCAGTCTATTTTTACCCATGGGTCCTAATCTTGAATTCTTTTTGAGAACCCTGACTAAAAAGTTTGATACCATAAATGGGCAATTAGGGCAAATAAGAAAGGAATTAGGTCAAGTAAAGGACCATGTTGAGACACTTGAAGAGACCCTAAAGACCCCCACCGAACCTGAGTCACTTAGGTCAATTCCTCGAGGTCCAAGAGTCCATCATCATGAATTCACTATAGAAAACAATTCAAGATGACTTCACCATGATTTCATAGAAGAAGCCCGTAGGATCCATGCTGAGCCTGAATCACCTAGTCCACCTCCCCTTGGTTCAAGAGCCCAATGTCATGATCTCACCCCTGAGTATAGTCTTAGATACCCCTACCAAGACTTTGTAGATCAGGAGGAGAGAGTCTTTAGGAGCAATCGACCCTATGCACCCACTTTTGATAAAAATTTAGATCCTTAAGTGTATGCTGATTGGGAAGAAAAAATGGATAAATACCTTGAATTTGATGAAATGTCAGAAGTAACAAAGTGTCAATTTGCCAAATTAAAGTTAGTCCAACATGCTAAAGCATATTGGGGACATGTTGAGCATAAAAGTTATTATAGTAGGGATAAAATAATTACTTGGAGAGATATGAAGAGTAAGTTGAGGAAAAAGTACCTAGGCAAACCTCATAAGCAAAATCTTCCAAACCAATGGTACAAATTGAGACAAGATGATAAAACTGTGCTTAAATATATTATTGAATTCAATGAGTACAAGAGAGATGAAAAAGAGACTAAACCCATGAAAGAATTAGAGAAAAAATCACCTAAACCTGTTGAAGAATTTAAGGATGAAATAGAATCAAAGTCTTGTCCAAATGAAGGGCTAGAAAGAGAAAATCCTAAACCCGTTGAAGAACTTAAAGAAAAAGTTTATGAAGCTGGGTCTAACCTTATAGATGAATATGATCAAGAATAATTACTTGAAGATAAAATAATTACCCAGCCTAAAGAAATCAACAACGGGGATGATCAAAATGAAGTCCAAGAACAAAGCCATGAAAAACAATTCGAGGAGATAATAGAGAATTCGAAATTAATCAATGTTGAGGGTTTACATCTAGAGATTAATGAAGGATCACCTAATAGGGTATTGACCATTAGAGAAAATCTAAAACCAATTCCAAAGGATCAACCCCAAGAAATTATGGAACTTGCAAAAGAATTTAACATGAGGATTGGAAGTGAAGAAATGGTAGGAATTGAAAGATGGAAATGGAAGAGAAGGAAGATGGAAATTGTATTCTCTGCTAATTGCCCTAAGCCTGATTCACCCTTCTGGAATATCCCTAATCCTAATTCAACCAACTGGGACATCCACCATACCATTGATCAGGTCCTAGTAATATTCAACAGTTACTTTTGGAAAACATTTTGGCATTTATTGGGCACCAAATTAAGATTCACTACCACCTACCTAAAGTTGTGTGCCAGAGTTTTCAAAGCCATTTAGGGGAATATTGGAAATTAGGAACTTTTGATTTCTAGCCCAACAATAAAGTTTAGTTCATAGATAAAATAGTTCATTTGAGCTTGTTTTGTTTTGGTGTCATTTATATTTTGTCATTTGATATCATTTGACCTTCCCATGCATAAGTGTCCATGACTGCGAGAGTCATATGCATAGCATGATTAGTAAGAAAATTTGAGCAATAAAATTAACAAGCATATGATTAACTAACGTAAAAGAGCCAAAGAATTTCAGGAAGGAGACTATGTCATGGTAAGGCCAAACCTGAATGGTTACATGCCCATGGTGCAGGTCCTTTTCAAAATAATAAGAAAATTTGGACCAAATATGTGCTAGATTTACCATCTGACTTTGATATCAGTTCCTCTTTCAACATTTCAGATCTAGTAGAGTACAAGGAACCGACAATGATACCTAATGAGCTAGTCGGGCTCGATCTACCTTTGAGAGTGAGCCAACCCTTGAGTGTACCAGCCATAATTTCGAAGCGGCGAGATAGGATTGAGCAAATCTTAGAAGACAAGATTATCAATACTCGAAACAAAGACTATCATCGCTACTTGGTTCACTGGCAAGGATGTCCTAATTCTAAAAACTCATGGATAACTCGAGAGGACCTACAAAGATCAATCCCGACCTACTAGAGTATTACCAAAGTCAGACTGATTCCTACTCGATGGAGTCGAGCTCCTTTCCACCCTGGGAGAACTGATGGGACATCAACAAGAAAAAAAAATATTTTCAACTAATTATCTTGATATTTTTTGTAACTAATATAGTATACTTAGGATTAATGAGAACCTTGGAATGAAGCCCACCAAACCTTTGAAGACAAAGACCAATTCATGAGTCGACTCATGAAAGAAGGCCACCAGTCCCTTGAGTCAACTCAATCCAGATCAAGCATGCCCAAGTCAAAGCCCAAGCGAGTCAAGATACCACCTTTTGAAACCCATGATGCCACCTCTTAGAAGCCCATTTTATTCTTCACATGGGATACATTTTGGGAGACATGAGAAACAACACATCAAGCATTTTGAGGGGAAGCATGGGACCACTCCTCACTCACCCAACAACCCCCCAACCAACTTGCCATGTGGGATGCCACATCACATGACACCTAGGACTCCACATCAGTAATTAGAAGCCATGTCAAAGCCACCTAGGTGCCACATAGCAAGTTGTTACAACCTCTTACCTAGAAGTTGTTTCTTGTTGCAACTATGTAACCAAAGGAGTTGATTTAACTAGAAATGGTTAACTAACCTAACTCCATCTCCCCTCCTCACTTTGGATGACCTCTAAGGCTATAAATAGGGTCCAAGGCTCTCCTTATAAGGCATTCCATGTATGAAATATTTTGAGAATTAATGAAGGTGTTCTTCTTGTTGAGTTCTATCTTGAGTTCTTGTATGGAGTGATTTAGTTTTCTAGTTGGAGTGATTTAGTCCTTTAAGTGGGAGTGTTTAAATTCATGTTTGAGAAGAGAGTGAGAGGTCCTTTGAGTGTGTGATTTTTGCTTTGAAGATTGAAGAGTATGATGCCATTATTGAGTGCTCCAAGTTCAAGCCCCAAGTCCCAAGCCGCCGGCCTTGTTTCTTTTCCTTTCTCTCTTATTTCCATTCCATCCTCAATTTTTCTTCTATGTCTAATTTCAAGTTTGTTTGTAGGTTCTCTCAAGTTCCCATATCCAAGAGGAAGGTCTCCATGCCATTGATCAAGGGCAAGGTAAGTCCCAAAGTAGAGAGTGATCATCTTGCCTTCTAGTCCTCAAATCCATGAGTGTTGAGAGCTTCTTATTCCATCAAATATTTTAGCCATCATTGTTGGTAGGAAAACTCTTCCTAAGCTTCATTAGATCTGATCATTTGAAGGTTAACTTGCCCTAGTAGTGATGGTTTCCTTGCCATGAAGATCTTAATCTTTATTTTGAACTAGATCTACATTACAGGTATTGTAACTTAGATCAACTAGTCTCCTTATAAAGATTATTTTCTTGGATTAATTTAGACCATTTATTTGATAATTAATTGCTCAAGTTTGCTTGCTGGTTAGCTTGCTAAAACTCTTCATTCATCATTTTATTTTCATCCCCCATCATCTGGATCTCTACAAACTGGTGGGACAGATCTGCCAGCTTGCGTTCCTACTCTTCGAGGTGCTTCTTTGCTCGGTGATGGATGGTCTCATCTGTAGACCCCTCAGTAGAGACTGTAGAGGGTGAAGGAGGTCGGAGTTGAAAAACTCTCACCTGAGTTTCTAGCCATGCCGATGCCGTCGGTGCAAGCGCGCGCCATGGTCCAAGACCGGGAGCGGCTCTCTTGGCCAATCGAATCATGTTGCTGCTTCTTTTCGATCATCTGGTGGTCTCCTCGTGGGTTGGAGACCACATGTAATACCCCTCCTAGAAGGACTATAGGTTGGTACGGAGATCGATGATGTGGGCCCCGGCATCCCTGGTTGCTGTTGAGTTGCTGGGGACCGGTGTCTCTGATGGATTTGGTATACTGCTGCAGCCAAGGCATGGACCTGCTGAGCCAGTGAGATAATTTGGGGGTTCGCTGGAGGTGGCGGTGGTTGAGCAAGGAGCTCCCTTTCTAGGCTCTAATTATCATAGTGAGAGGGGTCCCCCACGCAGCCAGCGAAAGCTTCACGTGCACGTGTGGTCACCATCTGACCATGGGCTTCCATGGATCTCTCTTATAATGGGGGACTTGGTGCCAGACCATCCCTACCTAGTGTGCTATTATGTTGCAACCAAGATCACCGTGGCTTATAGCTCTGACGTGTCATGGATGCATCGGGTCCCCATTGGATGCTAGTCCCTCTCTTTTTTGGTCGACTCATTGGTTCGATCTCCTTGCAAAAAGAGGAGACCCGGGCTGGGGATTCTGGCGGGGACACTCCGATGATCAAGTCAAATAGGACGATCAAGGAGAACAGAACCTCTATGACGGAGAGCTTGGAGACTCTTTACATAGAGGATGAAAGATAGAATTGAGATGTAAAGACAAGGTGGAGTTGGGATTAAAGAGCTTAGGAGGTCCTCTTGGCTGGTTCCTTGCCTGCTAGCTCTCTATCCATTACCATTGCCTCTCTTTTTTTCCTCCTCCTCTCTTTGATCTTATATATGTGGGGTGACCCATACCAGATCTGGGGCTTTGTCCAGATGTCACTTTCCTTGCACCCCCTCCATGAGGGGTCTTCTTTTGCCTGCAATCTCCCTCTTGTCGGATTGGTCCTTTGAAGGAGCTTTTCCTATTGGGGGTGTTCGCCAGCATGGTATAGATCTTGTCCCTCTGGTGGTACAGTTTCCCATGGGAGGGGTGGGCACTGTGCCGCTGAGCCTCGAGCCACGGTGGGATGTTTCTATTCCTAGAGGGACCATTCGAGTGTTGCTGGGCCCTAGGGCCTTAACAGAATACTTCTCTTAGAGGAGGTTCAGGTTTTATATCGCGAGGGTTGAAGCCCTTGGTTGCACGGTTATCAACGTGGAGACATGCAACAAGGCCTGGAGCCAGGTGGAGCGCACACTATGCAGAGCATGCAGATGGTGCATTGCATAGCTTGAATTTATGGTAGGACGTGTGCCACCTCCCAGAGGTTGTAGGTAACTAGGAACCTCCTTGCCATGGTTTGAATTCCTATTGGTCCTTCCTCTTTTTGTTGCTAGCGAGAACTTTGACCCCCGTAAGGTAGGGGGAGCCCTACCTTAGGAAGCATGAGCACGACCCCGGCTAGGAGCTAATCTTGATAAGAGGGCTCATCTCATGAGCACGACCTCGGTCAGGAGCTGACCTCGATAGCAAGGCTTGCCTTGGCAGCATGAGCATATCCTCGACCAAGAGCTAGCCTTAGACAGAGGGCTCGCCCTATAAGCACGACTTCTATTGGGAGCTAACCTCAGTAGGAGGGCTCGCCTTGGCAGCATGAGCACGTCCCTGGCTGGGAGCTGGCTTTAGATAGAGGGTCGCCCTATGAGCACGACCCCGACTGGGAGCTGACCTCGGTAGGAGGGCTCACCTTGGCAGCATGAGCATGTCCCCAATCAAGAGCTGGCCTCAAAAGAAGGGCTCACCCTATGAGCACGATCCTGGCTAGGAGCTGACCTCTGTAGGAGGGCTTATCTTGGCAGCATGAGCATATCCCCGATCAGGAACTGGCCTTAGACGGAGGGCTCACCCTATGAGCATAATCCCGACTAGAAGCTGACCTCAACAGGAGGGATCACCTTGGTAGCATAAGCATGTCCCCGATCGGGAGCTGGTCTCATATGGAGGGCTCGCCCTATGAGCATGACCCCGGCTGGGAGATGACCTCAGTAGCGTGACTGCCAGCATGGGCTCCAAGTCAGTGAATGTGCTACATCAAATATGATTATCGCATCCCCCAACATTTACTTTGTTCATCCTCGAGTAAAGCAGATGAATTAGCTATGTATACAGACTCATCCTTGAATTGAAAGTTGACTTAGGTAGTCCTAAAGGTAGCTGATACTTGACCAGACCATTAAAGAGGTACTTCATTGGATCATCGAGTTAATCCAATTAGTGGTTGAGTGTTGACCATAGAAATCTTTAGAGAACTTCCTTACTATCTCTCCAACTGACTCTCTAAATTCTCTAACTTAATTTGAGTCGAGTTTGTTATCTTTTTACACTTTAGTCCTTTTGTTCTTTTTTTTTTCTTTTTTTTTTCTTAAGAAGTCTAGTGCAATGTCTTAACCTTTTAAGTATTAGCATCCTCACCTTTTGATGCAAACTATAATGCTTACTTAGGTAAAGGGGCCCGGTTACTCAATAGGGTGTCATTCTTAATAGATCTCTTGACCTTCTCACTTTTTGATATGAACTACAATGCTTACTTAGGTGAAGGGGCTAGTTACTCAGTAAGAGTTTAAGAAGAGCTGTGAGGTTAGCTAACTCTCTAGTTTTATTAGGACTTTTTTAAAGACTTTTGTATATCTCAACATTTCCACCCCTGCTCTTAATAAGTAGATTCTTTATTGAGATAAGAAGGGAGAGAGTTCTGGAATCACTTCCAAAATTTGATTTGGTCAACACCCTACAATTTATCGGGTTTTCTTAGTTGTTTGCCCCTTAGTATCTCTAAAACTATCTAGGCCGTTAATCAATCATTGATTAGGATGCCTAATTAACTTCAAATCGAGAAAAAATTTGGATAGAAAACTAATTACTTCTAGTCATACTTGAAGACTTAATTAGATTAGTTATTCTCTCCCCTAACTTAATCGATATTATCCTCAATGGAGAAGGAAAATAAAGGATGCAATATGTAAAAAGTAATAGGAAAGAGTATACTTGGAGTGGATGTACTTTGGGAGTTGAAGAAGGCTTCATGAAGTAGCGGGCTCGTGAAGTAGTGGGCTATTGTACTTTCATCTAAGTCCTATAATTATACTAAAGAAAAAAATAAGATTATTGGGTTGCCTCCCAACTAGCGCTAAGTTTAACATCTTCAGTCGAACATTATAAGGGAGTCCAAAAAATGATTAATTTAATGCATCCCTCATAACATCAAAAGGACAAGGCCAATCAAGAGACCTTGTCATCATGGCAGAAAATCGTTCATAGAGTGCTTTATGACAATTAGCCCGAATTAATAAAATACACTAGGCAAGCATATTATTCCAAGATTTAAAAATATTATATAGTTTATAAAATATCTAGGAAGGGATTGTATTTATTGGGCCGAGATTGGAGGTGGTAGTTTAAAAATTTCTTCAATTATGGGATGGTCTACCCTACTTCCCTTCTCGAGCATGATGTGTTTAGTCAATGTCTCTTTCTATTTTAAAGTTGGGTACCTTTTCTAGATTAATATTAGACCTGTCTCCATACACTATTTTAATATCATGGAAAGGTTTTGGAGATAGTTCTTAAAATTGGTATCGAATATGGAGAAATCAACTATAAGATTTTTAAGATCTTGATCCCTCATTTCAGTAATATTCCACCCGATAGCTTCTTCATGTGCTTTTAAAACACCACTAAGTTGGGCTTCCTGAGTAAGGTTCACTAAAGAAGTTTCAACGGGTGCATTAGGAAGTGATTTCAGTTCTAGATCAGGTGGTGATTCTAACAATGGGGCTATTAGTGGGCTAGGTGATGGCTCTTGTTATTCATTAATCAAAAGTGGGATAGTTTCAAAGTGGGATATTTGTATTAAGTTATTCACTCCAGTACTGTACCCATCTACATTAAAATCACCTACCCTTAACTGAGCCAGATAGGGATCTAATAAATCATGGGGGAGGACTATGGGGGTGGCTTCCTCTATTGAGTCATGCATTTATGGGTCTTGGGAAGTATCAACCAATTCCATCATTGCATCAATTTATTTTTCTATCCCATTAAAAGGCATAGATGATTCTAGGGTACTACGAAGTGGGGCCATAGGTGAGTGGGGTAATAATGAAATCGGTTCGTCCCACAAGTTTAATGTTTCCATATATTTTTCTGCCTTAGAAAAATTATTTTTATTGATCCTTATGGTTGTGTAGAATTGTTCTAAGACCAGTTCATTCCTGGAAGTCAGAGTTGATTGTTCAGGAAAAGCTAGAGGGTCATTAAAGTTTTGAGCTAGGTATGGTTCCTCTAGGTTACCCTCGGTTGACTAGGCAGTTCACCTCCCTATCTTTTATTGAGCTCAATTAATCGTTAATCAGTTTGATCCATTAGCTTATCGATAGATTAATGTTGGGCTATAATCATTTATTAAAACTGATCAAACCTATTGACATCTGGGTTGGTTTGTAAGGGAGGTGGGTATGGTGCTTGCTGAACCTTCTCTTCAAATAATGGGCTATAATTAGTTGGAAAAGGTTGATAATGGGGATAGGGCTAATCATAATAGGGTTCCTCTATAAACGTAGATCCTTGGATAGCTGGGGTCATCACTGGGTGTGGTTGACATGAAAAATCTGGTTGAGCCCCCCAACCTGAATTATAAGCATTATAGTATGGATTATCTCTTGAGTTGTAGGTCGTTTGGGTTTGATCCTAATAAACTCAATCATACCTAAACTCAAGATATTGGCACCCGGAGGGGCACTCACTCTCAAAGTGGATGGAGCTCGAATAAATTTGGTGTGCCAGAGAAAGGGTACTCTATTATAAGGGTTCATGCTCCTGGCACTAATTTAGTCTATTAGATTGTACTAATCATTCAGATATGCAATCAAAGTTTTAGATAAGAGCAATCCTTATTTATTTATATATTTATATATTATTATTATTATTATTATTATTATTATTATTTTAAGAGGAGTGGTGAGATGAAGAAGGAAAACAGTTCCAAAGAAAAGGGCCTAAGAAATCCTAAAGCTAAGAGAGAGAAGAAGAATTAGTTACGGTTTGGTATTATTTACAAACAAGTTAGCATATATGTACTCTCTATCCTAGGGTTCCTTAATTCTAGATAACTCCTAACTTTCAAGGCAACCTTGCTGCCCTCCAAGTCAGAAACTGACTAATCAATTGGCCAGATTAGGGTAAGATTGGTGGGGGTCCCCCATTGCTTTTCTTAGACACCAATTAGATTAGCTAAGTCAGTCAATGGAACCAATTAAAAATCACCTTTCTTCAGGGCTACATCATTCTTGAATCCCTTTCCTAGATACAAGTTAATCAGCCAATCCTAGCTCAGTCCCACTCTTTTGGATGCCTTATCCTATTAAGCTCGAGTTCCTTAGGGGCTGGCATCTAATTGATTTTAATTAATAGGCTTAGGTCAATGCAAGATACAGGATGGTGATTTGTGGACCAAGGAAGGGTTATCAACTCTTCACCTTATGTTGTTTGTGGGTTAATGCCCTTAAGATAATTTATGAAAATATGCTATGCAAAACAGGAAGATGTTCCAAACAGGTAATAGTCTTTTAAGGTTTAGTTAGTTATTCTATTTTAGTTACGTATGATGAGGTATTTTTGTTTTCTTTTTATATTATGTTATTTTAAGAAAGAAAGATAAAAGGAATTTTTTAATCTTGGTTAATTATGTATGAGAAAAATAATTAAAAATAGGTTAAACAAATAAAGAAACTATGAATCTTATAATTAAGGTGAGTGTTGCCCAGTGAGCAATCCAAAAGGGGGGGTGAATTGGGTCTCTAAAAATTCAAAACTAAGTTTGATAACACAAGTAGCAAACTTCACAAGACAAGATATGCAATTCAATTCAACAAGGTACTAAATTTAAGTGCAATGCTCTAAAGTAGTAGTGCAGCGGAAATTAAAAGCAATAAGCAATAATGTAAAGAGCAAGGAGGGAGAGAACAAGCAATCACAAACACCACAAGCTATAGTGGTTCGGTTCCAACAATGCACCTACATCCACTCCCTAAGATCCCCTTGGGAATTCACTATAATCAAACGATTACAGCCGATTAGTTTTCCGGGCTCACTAATCAAAACCCGACTTATTTTACAAGGCCTACAAGTCACAACCTCACTTGGTTTTACGGGCTAACCAAGAACCTAATTGGTTTTCACAAGGCTAACCAAAAACCTTCCTTGGTTTTCCAGGCTAACCAACAACCTTAGTGGTTTTGTGGGCTAACCATCAACCTAATTGATTTTCAAGGCTTACCAATAACCTCACTAGGTTTTCCAATAGGCTAACCAAAAACCTTTACAAGATATAAGTTGGAGAAATAAAGAACCAATGTAAGCTTTCAATAATAAAGCAAATAAGTCGATGTAGCTCGATATAGTATTGCTTTGCTCTTGTTGAAGCCTTTTGAATGCTCAAGATTGAATGATCTTCAATGCTCTTGATGGCTTTGAATGCTTGGAGGCTTTCTTTAGCTTGTGAGTCGTTGAACCTTGAATGAATAGGAGTTAAGGCTCTTCTCTATTCTTTTCTCTCTAAACTCTTTTTGGATATTCAATACATACATTCTTGATTTGATTTGGAGCCTTTAAATACCTTCACAAGCCCTCAAAACCGAAATATAGCCATTACACTTGAAAAACTAGCCATTGGGGGCATTTGGGACGAGTTCTATTTTTGAAAAAACTAGTCATTACTGTTGCCAGAACTCCATGTGTTGACACTTTCTCTTCTTGTGTTGACACATAATGTCGACACTGTTCTTCTTGAGTCGACATAAGTTCAAACTGCTCTATTCAGATTCTCTGAAATAATCAGTTGAGTCGACAAATTCTCAGTTGAATCGATACATTGAGTCGACACCTTGTATCCATGTGTCGACACATCAACTGTTCCTTCAACTTCTGCAAGTTATGTGGCTTGAAAGTTCTCAAGCGATGTGTTGATCCATGTGTTGACATCTTGAGTCGACACATAAGGTCCATGTGTCGACATATCAACTGTGCCATTTGAAACATTGCTGTGTACCGGCCTGAGTCGACACTTCTTCTTCATGTGTCGACATATCATGTCATGTGTCGACACCTTGAGTCGACACTTCATTGAAAAATTACAAAAATTGCTGAACTTGTGCTGGAACATGTTTCCATTTTCCTTAGTCATCTATTCAACCATTTCTTTGAGTATCCAAGTCTTGTTTTGAGCAGTCATTTCATTCAACCTTGGTTCTTCAACATAAATGTACTTCTTCAAATTTTTTGAGCATCCTTTAAATGAAAACACACTTAAAGCAAATCATTAGTCCTCAAATTATACTAAACTGTTTTGCTTATCATCAAAATCAATTAGTGGAATCAACAATCTTCTCCTTTTTGATGATAATAAAACCCTTAAGTATAAATGCTTTAAAAGTAAGGCTTTAAGAGAATTGTTTAAGGTGCACAATATTGAAAGCATCAAATATATCAGCATTACTTGCATTAAAGATATAATCATTTAGACCACAAGTAAGAGAATTAGAGCTTGTTGCAAGATTAGAAGTATCAGAACTATGATATACATTTAAATTCGTAGAGTGCATGTATTATGATACTTTACAAAGAAATTTCAGCAATCAACAAAGCTCCCCCTGAATCAATGATTCGTAACAAAACTTATAAAAAAAATCTTTTCTAACATTGAAAGAGGTGTTTTTTAATGATTAAATTTATTTTGAAAGGATTTTATTGAACATAAAGTAAAGCTCCCCCTTTCTTAAGAA
This sequence comes from Areca catechu, assembly GCA_021397845.1. Lineage (NCBI taxonomy): Eukaryota > Viridiplantae > Streptophyta > Magnoliopsida > Arecales > Arecaceae > Areca > Areca catechu. The sequence continues at coordinate 50,109,923 of CM038038.1, forward strand.
ATTTTGTAAATGATTTTCAAATCTGTTCTTTTTTTAAAAAAAAAAATTGCATATACATATCATTTTTCAAAAATTTTCAAAAATTTGTCATTTATACTTAAATTTGTCACCAAATAACTTACTCCCCCTTTTTGTTATCATTAAAAAGGTAGGAAGTAACGAAAATGAATAGACAAGATATAGCATAGTCATTGAATGTATAAAAGCAATTCAAGACATCATTCATTTGAACAAATACATAGAAATGAGAAAACAAAATGTTTTTCATATATGTCAGGAACTTGTACATCAAGTACACAACAAAGGTAAAAGTACATATAAGCATGAATGTAAACTATCTAGAAGTACATCAATATCCTAATCCTCATCCATTGAGTCATCAGAAGATGAACTGATCTCGATCAGTCCGATATCAAAAGAAGATCGAGCTTACGACCATCGTGATCGAAGATCTTGAAGTCTGGTCCTGGTCGGCTGAAGAGGGGTACGGTGTCCACGTTCTCTATGACGAATATAAGTCCGACCTCTAGCTGAAGCAGTAGAGGTAGGGGCTACGTCCTCCGCAGGAACTGAACTAATCAGGTGAATCATCCCAACAATAGCTGGAGTAGGAATACGATCAAAAATAGGGCATGAATCGAGATGCTGAAAGCCAAGTGTATAAAACACAAGCTCTCGAGTGACTGATGAAGTATGAAGGGTAGGACTATCAAAAGTAGGTGTAATAGCTGATGATATAGGCATATCAAGAACAACAGTATCAGTTGTGGAAGGTATCGGTGTATCTACAATAGATGTATCAAAAGAGGGTGTTTCAATGATAGGTGTATGAATGTCAAGAGAATCAACAGTAGGTAGATCAATAATAGGTATATCAATAACAGGACTAAGAATAGGAATAGGAACTAGAACTGGAGGGTGATCAACCGATCTGGAAGGAGAGGATGAATCAGAAAATGGGATAGATAAGAAGGATGAGTCAATAACAGGGCTCACAGGCATGTCATCCATCACCTCCGCAACTGGCTCTGATGTAAGATCAGTAATATCAAACCAGGCTGAATCAGTCTCCACGTCTCCATTAATATCTCCAATAAAAGTGTCTCCATCTCCATCTCCAACAGTAGTCTCAACACCAGTGTCGATATCAGCAAGGTCATCAATGGTGCTGAGGCAGGTACATCAACAGAAGTAGGAACAGTGTCTGTAGCAGGAGCACTCGTCGAAGATCTGGACAGTGCTAAGAGAATAGCCAAAATATCATCACTAAGACCAATGTGGCTCTCTCTTGTCTCAGTAATAAAAACATCTAGACGTTGCCTCATGATGAAAACATCGATCTTTATGCATCTGACTTTGTCCTCTAAGGTATCCGAAGTACCATGAGTCTCTGTCTGCACTGGCTTTGGCTGGGCAGATATAGAAGGATCAGGCTGAGCTAGCTGTGCTGCCGTCTCATGCTGTGTCTCGCTCGGTCCAGCCTCACCTGAAAGAATTCGCTCCTCCTCTGCTATATCCTCATCAATGTCAGCTTTATCCTCGGCTTGTCCTGATGTCCTCCGTGTCTACTGGCCTCGGACTAAATGATAACCCATGCGATGTAGTGACCTGATGTCATATACATCGGTATGGATCAAAGAACGATAAGGCTCATCCTAGAAGCTGACTCCATACTTCCAAAATAGTACAGTCAATCCCATGCCATACGGCAAGTAGAGCCGCTGACTAGACGCCGCCTCAGTAATCTGATGAATCATCAGAACAGGAAGACAAATTGGGGTTCGCTGAATCAGTGAGACCATCACCAGCAACTCTCACTCGATAATGTAGTCGAAATGACCGATCATCGGCAGAAGAATCCGGGCGACAATATGATGTAGCAGTCTCATCTCCGCAGATAGTCTCGATGCTAGAACAGTGGCTCCCTCTGGTAAGATATCGGACTCAAAAATACACTGGCGGCCACTAACTCTATCCATCAGACTGTCAATAACTGATCCAGTCATGGGTATATCCTACACTTGGCTCAAAATCTCTGATGAAATGGGGATATCCCATCCTCTAACCTGTGCAACCCAACCATCTGATCCGTGGGCAAGTGATCCGTAGAACTCTCTCATCAACCCGGGATAGTGTCTCTCGCTGAGCGAACAAAAAGAGGCCAACCCAGCATGTCTAATCCAATCTCCAATCCTGAAATGCTACTAGTCTAACAAGGAGAAGTCCACTCAACATCCTCCAACCACTATCTTGGAGCTTATCCAGCTAGAAGGTGTAAACAACGGTCGTGCAGGTGGATCCGGAGCTCTAGACTCGTGTCGTGCCTTCGTTCTCCGCTCCTCTTCATGCTGTGATTGATGAAGTCGGCGAATGACTTGTTTGCAAGGACCTATTATCAAGAATCAAAGATTTGGCAAGGTATTTGGTGGAATAAGGAGGGTTTCTAGGGTTTAGGAGTTAAAACCTAGGAGAAAATCCAATAAACACGGCCATCGATCTTCCAAATCCAAGAAAACGGTGGGTAAAAGCAAGGAAATGAGAGGATGAACAGGATGGATACCTGGAATTGATGTGTCAGCTTGAAAGAGAAAGAAATTTGGGAGAAAACGATTTGGAAACCCCTTAATCTCAGTTTCCTGTCGGTCATGTGTCGACTCACGCATGTGTCGACACATTTTGGTGTCGACTCATGATGTGTCGACACATCAACTTAAAAACTAAAAAATTAGGAATTTCATAGAATGATCAAAATCAATTAAAATAACAAGTTTTTGGAGTCAAATCATCAATGATTAATCATGATTCCTCATAAATAAGGTTGAATAGATCTAATTTGAGTCAAATTTGGGGGGAAGGATTTAATCAAATGGATTGATGATCCCGAGCTCTCTTATAATCATACAGAATCGATCTTCCAAGAGAGGTTTAGTTAAAATATTAGCTAATTGAAATTCAGTACATATAGATTCAAGCAAAATATCATTGTTTTCAACATGATCTCTAATAAAGTGATGCCTAATTTCAATGTGCTTGCTCCTAGAGTGTTGAACAGGATTTTTAGTCAAGAGAATAGCACTGGTATTATCACATTTAATAGGAGTTCTAGCTAACTTGATTCCAAAGTCTTCAAGTTGTTGCTTAATCTATAGGATTTGAGCACAACAACTTCCTGCTGCAATATACTCAGTCTCAGTTGTGGATAGTGCAACTAAAGTTTGTTTCTTGCTAAACCATGAGATTAAGTTAACCCTAAGAAATTGGCAAGTTCCACTAGTACTCTTTCTATCTAATCTACAACCAGCAAAGTCTGCATCAGAATATCCAATCAATTTAGTAGAAGAATTTCTAGCATACCATAAACCAATACTAATAGTACCAGACAGATATCTAATAATGCACTTAACAGCCATAAGATGTGATTCCTTAGGTTCAGACTGATATCTAGCACACATGTAAACACTGAACATAATATCTGGTCTACTAGCAGTCAGATACAGTAAAGAGCCTATCATGCCTCTATAATTTTTGATCTACAGATTTACCATTTTCATCTTTATCTAATTTACATGAGGGGCTCATAGGCGTACCTATTAGCTTAGTAGTCTCCATTCCAAACTTTTTGATAATTTCTCTTATGTACTTAGATTGGTTGATAAAGATACTGTCTGAAGTTTGCTTGATCTGGAGTCCGAGAAAGAAGTTTAGTTCACCCATCATACTCATCTCGAACTCACCCTGTATAAGCTTAGCAAACTCTTGACAAAGGATTTCATTAGTAGCACCAAAAATGATGTCATCAACATATATTTGTTCTATTAATAAATCATTATTTTTTTTTTTCAAAAATAGTGCTTTGTCAACATTTCCTCTAAAAAATTCATTTTCAATAAGAAATTTGCTTAACCTTTCATACCATGCTTTAGGTGCTTGCTTTAATCCATAAAGTGCTTTGTGTAGTTTGAAAACATGATTAGGATGTGCATGATTTTCAAAACCAGGCGGTTGTTCAACAAAGACCTTTTCATTTATAAAATCATTTAAGAAAGCACTCTTAACATCCATTTGAAATAATTTGAAGTTCATAAAGTAGGCAAATGTTAACAATAGTCTAATTGCTTCAAGTCTAGCAACAGGAGCTAAGGTTTCATCAAAGTCAATCCCTTCCTCCTGATTGTAGCCTTTAGCAACTAGCCTAGCTTTATTTCTAATGACAATACCATTTTCATCTAATTTATTCCTAAATACCCATTTAGTGCCAATAATTGAAACATTAGATGGTCTTTCTACAAGTGTCCAAACATTATTTCTGTCAAATTGTATTAGTTCTTCTTGCATAGCATTGATCCAATTAAAGTATTTTTCAGCTTCTTCAAAATATTTAGGTTCTACTTGAGATACAAAAGTAATATAATCACATTCATTTCTAATAGAAGCTCGAGTTCTTACCCCTTTAGATGGATTACCTAAGATGCCAAGTCAGATGAAGGTATCTTCTTACGAGGCACTCCTTGCGGGCCTCAGGGTCTCCCACGAGTTGGGCGTACAAAGCCTGAAGGTTTTCATCGATTTCCAACTAGTGGCTGGACAGGTCTTCAAAGAATACGAAGCCAGAGACCCCCAGATAATGAAGTACTTGGAGCAGGTCCGCTCAAGTGCGATAGGTTTCCGGCGGTTCAGCATCTCTCATATCCCTCGAGGTGAGAATGCTCGCGCCAACACATTGTCCAGACTTGCGACCTTGCTAGACTCATCGCTGGGGCATGCTCATATCGAGTACCTCAAAAATCCAAGCGACAAAGCTCCCACAGAGGTGCAGCAGGTCACCCCAGAGCCGAGCTGGATGGATAGGTAGATCAGGTACATTACCGACAGCACCCTGCTGGAAGACTGAGCAGAGACCGGCTTTATTAAGAAGAAGGCCTCATAGTTCGTCCTCATGGAAGGATAGTTCTATCGTCGATCCTATTCTTATCTGCTCTTGAAGTGCTTGAGACCTGCAGAGGCAGCCTTCATGCTCCAAGTGATCCACGAAGGCCTTTACGGGAACCACGTCGGTGGGAGGATGCTGGCGTACAAGGCCCTCCGTCAAGGTTACTATTAGGAGACAATGAGGGAGGACGCCGCTGACTTCATAAAGAGGTGCGACCGGTGCCAGTACCATGCCCACATACAGTATCAACTAGCAGCGCCCCTCTCCCAGCTCTTCGCCCCATGGCCATTCGCCTAGTGGGGGATGGACATCTTGGGTCCAGTTCCCCCTACACCAGGGCAACGGAAGTTTTTGATAGTGGCTATCGATTACTTCACCAAGTGGATAGAAGCGGAGCCACTAGCATGGATCATGGAAGCTAAGGCCTGCCAGTTCTTTTGGAAGTCGGTCATCTACCATTTTTGGCTTCCCCATAGCATCATCACTGATAACGGGTGGCAGTTTGACAACCGGGAGTTCGAAGAGTTCTATACTGAGCTCAGCATCCAGCACCGCTTCACCTCGATCGCTCACCTCCAGACCAATGGGAAAGCCGAGGTGACCAACTGGATGATTCTCCAAGGACTCAGGACCAGATTAGACCAAGCTAAAGGCAAGTGGGCAGAAGAACTTTTCAGCATTCTCTGGGCCTACCACATAACACCCAGGACGACAATGGACGAAACGCCCTTCAACCTCACATTCGGCACAGAAGCTGTGATCCCAGTTGAAATCGACATGCCCACACTGTGGATACAGCAGTACAACGAGGCAGAGAACCCAGCGTGCCTTCTCCTTAACCTGGACCTTGTTGAGGAAACCAGAGATAAGGCCCAACTCTGGATGGTAGCTTACTGACAGCGTGTAGCCTAGTACTACAACACGCGGGTGAGGCTGAAGGTTTTTCGCCCGGGCGACCTGGTGCTGCGCCGAACTGAAGCGTCCCAACCTCATGAGTGCGGCAAGCTATCGCCAAACTAGGAAGGCCCCTACAAGGTGGTCGAAGCTCTCTCACACGGAGCTTACTATCTCGCGAGTTTGGAAGGTGCCAGATTCCCTCAAACATGAAATGCCTACAACCTGAGAATATACTAAAAGTAATGTAAGGCCCTTTCCTGATAATAATAAAGATTTCTTTTTGTGCGAACCATTCTTGCCTTGCAGGAAGCTCGCTGCCTAGCCCAAGGTCCGGCATGTCGAAGCCCAGAGCCCCAGCTCTCCAGCATTGATGCCCAGAGCCCAGCCCTTCGGCACTTAAGCCTGGAAGCCCAGCTCTCCAGCACTCAAGCCTGGATCCCATGCTCTCCGGCACTCAAGCCCGGATCCCATGCTCTCCGGCACTCAAGCTTGGAAGCCCAACTCTCCTGCACTCAAGCCCAGATCCCACGCTCTCCGGCACTCAGGCTTGGAAGCCTAGCTCTCCAGCACTCAAGCCCGGATCCCACGCTCTCCGGCACTCAAGACTGGACTCATGCTCTCCGGCACTCAAGCCTGGAAGCCCAGCTCTCTAGCACTCAAGCCCAGATCCCACGCTCTCCAGCACTCAAGCCTGGAAGCCTACCTCTCCAGCACTCAAGCCCAGATCCCACGCTCTCCAGCACTCAAGCCCGAATCCCACACTCTCCGGCACTCAAGCCTGGAAGCCTAGCTCTCCATCACTCAAGCCCGGATCCCATGCTCTCCAGCACTCAAGCCTAGATCCCACACTCTCTGGCACTCAAGCCTGGAAGCCCAGCTCTCCAGCACTCAAGCCCGGATCCGAAGCTCTCTGGCACTGATGCCTTGGGCCTAGTTCTGCAGTAGCAAAGCCCAGAGCCCAACTCTCTAGCACTCAAAAACACTCATCCACTTTCAAGACCTCCAGGAACAGAGCTGAAGCAACTCAGCAAACTGAAGTACCTTTCTTTAACTTCATCACATGTTCAAAAAAAAAAAAAGAAAGGAAAAGAAGTTCCAAGCTGAGGTAACTGGAAATGTTTGCTTCATTAGAAATTAGCTATTCATTACAAGTGTCTCTGGGCCCTCGACATGGAAGGCAGCCCAGGCCAAAAGCAGAGGAAAGAAAAACACAAAAGGGGATTACTCAAGTAGCCCCCCTCCCATGAACATGCTCCACCGGGATATCATTTTTCGAGGCCTCAGGCTGTGCAGCTTCAGCTTCGACGGCCATCACTGGCGGAGCAAGTTCGGACTCTGCAGCCGACTCTAAGACTTTTAGAGCCCCTGTTAGAACTAGATTCAAGGATTTAAGGTTTAAACCCCTGAAAACTAAGACCTCTGATAAGGTTATAAAAGTTGGCTCCTCTTCTTCTAGTGAAAAAGAAGAATAGGCTATCTAGTTAGTCTTTTGGTTACTTTTATACTTCTCAATGTGAATGCTCTACTTTTTATCTTTTACTACATGAATGTACTTTCTTTTTATACTCTGCACTTTGTATGGAATATTTATCAATGAAATGAAAGATCTTTTAGCAATTCTTATTGTTGTCATTAGCTATTTAATACAATGCTTTTGATACAACTATGATGAATTTTTAATTAGAATTTCAAATTTGAGAAAGTGAAATTATCTCAAATAAATACTAAATACTTTTTCAATCTATTTCAAAATCTGAGCTTTATTGAACATACCTTTTTGATTGATTGACAAAAAGGGGGAGACATGGGAGAAATGGGAGAATAGTATCAATATCATCACTAATAATTGAGCTGTCATAAAAATTCTGATATCTATGTTGAGCTTCTTTCCAAGTATTCTTAAAGTGCATAAAAAGAATGAAAAAGGGGGAGCACAAAAGTGATAGTATTTAAAAGGATCTAACTGCTTAATTATTTTAAAACCTTAAGAAAAGGGGAGATTTTCTTAAAGAATGATTTATTTCTTAAAGAATGGCTTTATCTCTAAATCCTTCTCTTGCTCTGATTGATTTAAAGTTAGTCTTAACTCTATCAAAATTTTAAACTCTGATATTTTTTTTAAACTCAGATACTCCATGTTTTAATTCTAATGTTATGGAGCATGCAAAGTCTAATACTTTGAAATATACAAAAGCACTAACATCAATGATATGCAAATTCATCTTAAGAGCTCTAATACTTATTTACAAATACAGTTACCTCAGATACATGTGAATACTTACTGTCAAAATTTTTATACATGTAAGTGTAAAGAATTTTTCATAACCAGTGTTTTGTTATCATCAAAAAGGGAGAGTTTGTTGACCCCATAAGTGATTTTGATGATAACCAAACATTGGAGCATGTACATTTATTTCTAACAACTCTTCAAGTGGTTTACAAGTTTTTGTAGGATGGTTTATTTGTTCAAACTTCAACTCCTACATCTTTAATTCTTGTTTTGAGTTGTGTTGTAACATATTTTTGTAAAGAAGAACCCAATGAAAAAGCTAAGAAAAAATCTATAAAAAAGGGTTAATTCCATGTGCGTGTGTGCCTTAGAATTATTTTGAGTTGGTGTGCATGAAATGTACAGAAGTATTTGTGAGAGTTTTTCTTTGAGTTCAATTATAAAAATCCTGAAGAAGTTACTCAAGCTGACCCAGCATGTTGAAGAGTCAACTCCACCTCATGGCATGCAGCAAGGATTCTGGTATGCAGCAATCCGAGCCGACTCAAAGATAACTGAGCCGACTCCAGTAAAATCCAAGTCAATTGGAATATGTCCGAGCCGACTCTTCCAGAGTCTAGTTTTTGAAGATTTTAAGAATAGCCAGGCTAGCCGACCTGAACCAGAAAGAGCCGACTCTACCAGACCTAATTTTGAAGACCTGAGAAAGCGAGCCGACCCGAACTGCAACGAGCCGACTCTTCCAGAGTGATGATTTTAGAACCTCAGAAGAAGAGCCGACCAAAGATCAAAAGAGCTGACTTCTCGAGTTCAAGATTTTCAAAGATATAAGTTCGAGCTGACCCGAGCTATCAAGAGCCGACTCGTCTAGAGTGAAGTTTTGCATCATGAGACATCGAGGAGACTGCACTGAAGATATGGCAACTTGACCTATCGACTCGAAGGATCCGAGCCGACTCGAATATCTCTTTAAGGTATCTAACAACTAGTTCCAGAATTTATTTTTGAATGCCAAAAAGTGCTCCAACGATCATATGTCACATCCCAATCGTCTACAATGTCTCAAACTGCCTTGGAGTGATAGAAGGCCTTATATTTGAGGGATTTGAACTTTTCTCAAGAAAGTTTTTGAAAGTTCTTCAAAGTTCTAAAAGCTTCATTGAATATCCTACCTACCATCAAGAAGAGAGCACAAGAGCATTCAAGTCAGTCTTCAAGTCTTCACGAACTCTAATATGAAGCTTGAAGCAATTTGGGAAGAAGCCACTAAAGCAGTTAAAGCTCATTCAAGTGCAATCCAAGTGGACTTCTATCAAGCTGCACCAGCAACTATCTGACAAATTGAGTTTGTCATTTATTATTGCATTTATTTCAATTCATCTTCGAATTGTTTGGGTTATTGGTGAGCCCGATTGAAAAACCAAATAGGCTCTTGGTGAGCCTTTGATAAAAACTAAGTGTTAGGTTCTTGGTGATCCTGTGAAAACCAAGTTGGGTTTCTTTGGTGATCCTGTTTAAAACCAAACGATGTTGGGTTTTCTTTGGTGATCCTATTAAAACCAAAGGATGTTGGGTTTTCTTTGGTGATCTTGTTAAAACCAAAGTGTAGAGATTTTGGATTATGATCCTGCAAAACAATCCGACTGTATTTGGATGTGAATATAGTGAAAATCCTAAGTGGTATTTTGGGTAGTGGACATAGGAGCTAGGTTGCTCTGAACCACTATAAATATTGTGTTTGTGTTGTGCCTTCTTGATTTCATTTAGCTTCTGCAACTCTTTGTTTTGTCATAGCACTTAACACTTTAAAAAGGATTTTAATTGCACATTATCTGCTTTAATTTTTTAAATTCCTAATTCACCCTGGGTAGCCACCTGGGCAACAACTGGTATCAAAGCAGTGTCTCTGTTGGCTTTGACTCCTTAGTTTTGATGATTAACAAAAGGTTGAGTATATGTTTGGACTAATGTTTAATCTCAAGATAAAGTTTCAGGACTTAGGTTATTCAAAAAAGAGTATCATAAGGACAATGATGAAACTAAGTTTACCTGATTTGGAAATGAGCTCTTCTACCTTGAACAAGATCAAAATTCTCATAATGGACCTTCTTGTTAAGAAATATTTGACAAAAGAAACAAAGGCTTAAAGAAACTCAAGCATGGCACGCACATCTCAAAGAGTTTCAGAAAAATTCAGATCAGAGGTCGACCACCAGAGGTCGACACCTTGTCAAAGGTCGACCACCAGAGGTCGACTCATGAAGAAAAGGAAAGTTCAGCATGGCCGGCACGGCAAAGTCTCAGTGGCACGCTTCAGAGGTCGACCACCAGAGGTCAACACCTGTCCAGAGGTCGACACCAGAGGTCGACTCATAGCCTGAGAATTCAAATAGGCAGAACTATGGTATTCTGAACTTTTGCCTAAACTTTACTGGAGGTCGACTCATGAGGTCGACACTTGATCAAGAGGTCGACTCATGAGGTCGACTCATGGCATAACGGCTAGTTTTTCTGAACTTCTGATTTGATTTCTAACGGCCATAAACGGCCATATTTTTGAATCTAACGGTCTTGTGGAGTTGTTTCAGCATGAATGAGGTATTTAACCTCCACCAAACTTCAAAAAAAAGACAAGGAGACAAAGTGAAAAAGTGTTGATTCAAAGTACAAAGCCTTCAATCACTTCCAAGCAAAAAGAGTGAGAAAACCAAGAGATTCCCTAGCCAAAAGTCTTCCATCTTTGAGGAATCCAACATTCAAGTGTTTGGCATTTAGTGAGGTCCAAAGATTCCAAGGGAAAAGGCTTGAAGAGTCTCCATCAAGAGCTTCAACGAATTTATTATTGCTCAAAAGGAGTTTGTTTAGTTTTCATAACTTGTATTCATACTCTTTTGTCTTTAGCTAGTTTCAAGGGAATTTGAAACTAGAGTGAGGTTTGTTGGTGAGCCAATTGATAAAACCAACTAGGGTTGCTTGTAAGCCCGAAGCCAAAACAAGTGAGTGAGGTTTGTTGGTGAGCCAATTGATAAAACCAACTAGGGTTGCTTGTTAGCCCGAAGCCAAAACAAGTGTGTAAGGTTTTGACTTGTGAGCCTGGTAAAACAAGTCGGCTGTAATCTAAAGATTATAGTGAAATTCCCAAGTGGAGCTTGGGGAGTGGATGTAGGTGCTGGGTGCACCGAACCACTATATTTCTTGTGTGTTTGCATTGGTTTGCTCTTTAGCTTCTTTAGCTCATTAATTGTCATTTTATTTCGTTGCTTCCGTTGCACAATTATTAAAGCACTATCACTCTTCACTTTTGAACTTGATAGCACATATATTGCCTTTAATTTATAAAATACCCAATTCACCCCCCCTCTTGGGCACCATATCTGGGCAACAAGTGGTATCAGAGCACCGGTACTCTCTTGTAGGTCCAACGATCTTGAGTGAAAGATCATGGCCGCTCCAATTGGAATGGGTATAGTTGAAGGACAAGCATCAAATCGTCCTCCTTTCTTTAATGGCACAAACTACACTTATTGGAAAACTCGTATGCGTATTTATTTACAAGCTGTAGATTATCATATTTGGAGAGTAATCACTAAAGGGCCTCATCAGCCCACTCACTTGGTTAATGGCATTATCACCCCAAAATCTGAAGAAGAATGGGATGACAATGACATCAAACAAGCTGAGTTAAATGCTAAGGCGATGAATTTGTTATTCTGTGCTCTTGATCCTAGTGAATTCAACAGAATATCAAATTGTATTTCCGCCAAAGAAATTTGGGATACACTTGAGGTTACCCATGAGGGTACACATCAAGTGAAGACCACTAAGGTGAACATGCTCATTCATACGTATGAGATGTTCAGGATGGAACCAACTGAAAGTATAAGTGAAATGTATACTAGATTTACCAATATAGTAAATGGTATGAGGAGTTTGGGAAAAATTATATCTAATGGTGAACTGGTTAACAAACTTCTCAGGTCTCTTCCGGCTTCATGGGATGCGAAAGTTACAGCCATAGAAGAAGCCAAGGATGTCAACACTCTGCCTCTCGAGCAGCTTCTTGGATCACTGATGACCTACGAGCTTTCACTAAAGCAGAAAATAGTGGACAATGACAAGAAAAAGAAAGCCATAGCATTCAAGTCCACTACAAAAGAAGAGTCAAGTGATGAATCTGAAGAAGAAGCTGATGATGATGAGACAGCCCTAATTACTAGGAAATTTAAAAGATTCATGAGAAAGAAGAAGGACTTCTACAAGAAAAGGCAACAAAAAGGTGATCACAACAAGGAGAAAGAGAAAGAAAGGGATCCACCCATCTGCTTCGAGTGCAAGAAGCCTGGACATTACAAAACGGATTGCCCTTTGCTTAAAAAAAGTAGAAGGATGTTGAGAAAGAAGGCCATGATGGCTACCTGGAGTGAGAGTGAGGACTCCAGCAGTGAAGAAGAGCAGCAGGTAGTCGCCAACCTATGTTTCATGGCCAATGAAGATAATGAGGTAAATTCTGAACCTGAAACTGAATTTACTTTCAATGAATTGCATGATGCTTTTGATGACTTAGTAATGGAATATGAAAAATTAAAATTAAAAAATAAGAAATTAAGAAAGCAAAACTTTGAACTTACAAAAGATTCAGAAAAGTTTTCAAGTGAAATTGAAAATTTAACTCAAGAAAACAAGAAATTAAAAGAACATGTAAAGACTTTGACAAATGACAAAGATAATCTTGTTAAAGAAAATAATTCTTTGAAAAATAATAGAAGTCTTAAAACTAATGAGAACATTGAAAAACAAAACAAAGAACTATTGCTTCAAAATAAGAATTACAAGGAAGAGTTAGAAAGAGTAAAACCTTTTGTAGAAAAGTTTACCTTTAGCTCAGAAAAACTAAATATGCTTTTAAATAGCCAACATGCAGTGTTTAATAAAGCTGGACTTGGATTTAAACCACACAATCAGCAAAAACTTTACAAAAACTTTTTCATACCTGCATCTTCTAATATTACCTGCTATGCGTGTGGTAAAGTAGGTCATAAATCATATGTTTGTAACAGAAGAAAATCAAATACCTTTAGAAAGATTTGGGTTCCAAAAGGAACCAACCTGACTAACCCTAAAGGACCCAAGATGACTTGGGTACCTAAAGTTTCAACTTGATCTTTTTTTTTGCAGGTGTGCCTTGCAACCAAAAATAAAAGAAGAATGTGGTATCTGGATAGTGGTTGCTCAAGGCACATGACTGGGGATGTGAAGCAATTCTCATCACTAGCTGTAATTGATGGTGGAAATGTCACTTTTGGTGATAATGGAAAAGGCAAAATCGTCGGAATTGGTAAAATCCATATCACCCCTAATGCTTATGTAGATAATGTATTATTTGTTGATGGATTGAAGCATAATCTTTTTAGCATTAGTCAGTTTTGTGATAAAGGTTTTAAAGTAATTTTTGAATCATCTTTGTGCATGGTATCTAGTCTAGATGTCGATGGCATCAAGTTCACTGGTCTTAGACATGGAAACATTTACATGGTTGATCTTGATGATCTAGCCATGGAAAGTGGTCAATGCCTAGTGGCTAAGGAAGCCAAGGCAAGTGAAACTAGTTGGCTTTGGCATCGTAGGCTAGGGCATGCTAGTATGCAGTTGATTTCAAAATTAAGCAAAAAGAATCTTGTAAAAGAATTGCCAAAACACACTTATGAAAAAGATAAAATTTGTGCTGCATGTCAATTTGGAAAACAAACTAAATCTACTTTCAAACCTAAAGGAGTAGTATCTACTACTAGACCCCTTGAATTATTGCATATGGACCTCTTTGGACCAACCAGAACAACTAGTTTGGGAGGTAAAAAATATGGGCTAGTAATTGTAGATGATTACTCACGATTTACTTGGGTAATGTTTTTAGCTCATAAAGATGAAACATTTTCAGCTTTTGTTAAATTTCATAAAAAGGTTTCAAACGAAAAAGATCTCACTATTGTTTCTTTGCGTAGTGATCATGGAACTGAATTTGAAAATCATGATTTTGAAACTTTTTGTAATGAAAATGGTATTAGTCATAATTTCTCTGCACCTAGGACACCTCAACAAAATGGGGTGGTAGAAAGAAAAAATAGGATACTTGAAGAAATGGCACGCACAATGCTTTGCGAAAATGATTTACCTAGATATTTTTGGGCAGAAGCCATTAATACTTCCTGTTACATTTTAAATCGTGTTTTAATTCGACCTATTTTGAAGAAAACACCATATGAGCTTTGGAAAAATCGAAAACCTAATCTCAAGTATTTTCGTGTGTTTGGTTGCCGCTGTTTCATATTAAACAATGGCAAAGACAATATCAGTAAATTTGATGCCAAGTCAGATGAAGGTATCTTTTTAGGATACTCTACTTCTAGCAAGGCATACAGGGTCTTCAACAGAAGAACACTTCTGGTTGAAGAATCAATTCATGTAGTGTTTGATGAATCTAACGAAAAATCTTCTAGAAAAGAAGATTCTATTGATGTTGAAACAGGTACAAAGAAACTTGAACAATTGACAATCAATGAAGATGAGCCCAAAGGAGATGATGATCAAGAAAGTCAAGATCAAATTCAAGAAATCAATGCAACTTCACCAAAACCTTTACCTAAAGAATGGAGGTATGCACATGGACACCCTAAAGAGCTAATAATAGGTGATCCATCAAAGGGGGTAAGTACACGCTCTTCTATTAGAAATGTGTGTGATTATTTAGCTTTTGTATCTCAGATAGAGCCTAAGTCAATAGAAGAAGCTGAAAAAGATTGTAATTGGATTAATGCTATGCAAGATGAATTAAATCAATTTAAAAGAAATAATGTTTGGACTTTAACTGAAAGACCCCTTAATGTTTCTGTAATTGGCACAAAATGGGTTTTTAGAAATAAACTTGATGAACATGGTATTGTAATTAGGAACAAAGCTAGACTTGTTGCTAAAGGCTACAACCAGGAAGAAGGAATCGACTTCGATGAAACCTTTGCTCCTGTTGCTAGGCTAGAAGCAATTAGACTTTTACTTGCTTTTGCTTGTTTTATGGATTTCAAGTTGTTTCAAATGGATGTAAAGAGTGCATTTTTAAATGGATTTATTGAAGAGGAAGTTTATGTTGAACAACCTCCTGGTTTTGAAAATCATGAATTTCCTAATCATGTCTTTAAATTGCATAAAGCATTGTATGGTTTAAAGCAAGCTCCTAGAGCTTGGTATGATAGATTAAGTTCATTTTTGATGAAAAATGATTTTTCTAGAGGTAATGTAGATAATACATTGTTTTTGAAAAAGAAAAATGATGATCTCTTAGTAGTACAAATATATGTAGATGATATTATTTTTGGTGCTACTAACGAATGTCTTTGTCAAGAATTTGCGAAGTTAATGCAGAGTGAGTTCGAGATGAGCATGATGGGAGAACTCAACTTCTTCCTCGGACTCCAAATTAAGCAAACCAAAGAGGGGATCTCCATCAATCAAGCCAAGTACACAAGGGAAATCTTGAAAAAGTTTGGGATGGAGACCACAAAACCAATAGGTACCCCTATGAGCTCTTCATGTAAATTAGACAAAGATGAATGTGGTAAATCAGTAGACCAAAAATTATATAGAGGCATGATTGGTTCATTGCTATATTTAACTGCCAGTAGACCAGATATAATGTTTAGTGTTTGTATGTGTGCACGTTTTCAGTCTGCTCCTAAAGAATCACATCTCTTAGCTGTAAAACGTATACTTAGATACTTATCTGGGTCTATCGAAATTGGTCTTTGGTACTCTAGGGAGTCATCATATGAATTAATTGCATATTCTGATGCTGATTTTGCTGGGTGTAAACTTGATCGAAAAAGTACTAGTGGAACTTGTCAATTCCTAGGAGTTAATTTGATTTCATGGAGCAGTAAGAAACAGAATTCGGTTGCTCTATCTACGGCAGAAGCCGAATATATAGCAGCTGGAAGCTGCTGTGCTCAGATTTTATGGATCAAACAACAACTCGAGGACTTTGGCATCAAACTAACTAAGACACCCATAAGATGTGATAATACTAGTGCAATCAATTTAACGAAAAATCCTGTACAACATTCAAGAAGCAAGCATATTGAAATAAGACATCACTTCATAAGAGATCACGTTCAAAACTCTAATGTGTTATTAGAATTTATATGTACTGATTATCAATTGGCTGATATATTCACAAAACCATTGAATGAAGATAGATTTTGTATGATTAGAAGAGAACTGGGAGTCATTGATCCTCTTGCTTGAATCTCTTCATTTTTCATCAAAATTCCTCAAAAATGATTTATAAATTCTCAAATATGTTTAAAGGTCATTTTTCTAAATTTTGTCAATTTTTTTAAATTTTACAGAATTTTATTTTAGGAAGATTTATTGTTGGAGGTCGACACTTGAGATTTTCGGAGGTCGACACTTGAGGTCGACACTTAAGCTTTGGAGGTCGACACTTTAGGTCGACCCCTGAAAATTCTCAGAGGTCGACACTTGAACGAAAATCTGCGTTTTTAAAACCCGTCCGCAAGCCCTTTTCTCCCATTTTTTTTTCCTCCTCTCCTTCGTGTGGTCCCCCTACAACTTCCCTAAACCTCCAAATAGTGGATTTCCACCCCTCTCCTCGATCTTTTTGGGAAATCCTCACCTCCTCTCTTACTTTTCTTGGAATCAACTCTCTTTTTGACCGTTTTCTTGATTTTGGACAACCGAAAGCCCTCGAATCCTTCAACCCTCAAATCTCGGTTGTTTTTCAATTGAAAACACATATTTCTTTCGTCCGTTTCTTACCTTTTCCTCATTTACTCTCGATTTTCACCAATCTCTCAAACCCTATCTCACTATTTCACATTCTCCTTCTTTTTTCCAATTAGTGAATATCTCTCTGCCTTACCTCTTTACATTTCTCCCTAAGTTACCCCTCATCCCTACACATGGGTCCGAGAAAACACCTGGCAGTAAGGAAAAGGAGATTGGAACAGGGGCAGGGTAGTACTGAGCGTCGAAGGAAAATCAGACATGAGCGTGAGCAGACCCCAGAGGCTCCTGCACCAGTGCCAGCCAGCCTAGTCCGGAAGAACATTGCTTATGGGAGGCGCGTAGATATTCCATTCTGGGATCAGCATCACTTCTTCATTGGAGATGTACTGAGAGATGCAGGTCTGGTTCATTTTTGTACCATGTCCGAGAGATACTACCCAGACCTCATCAGAGAGTTCTATGGATCCATGGCCACTGATGGCATTAGATGGTCTGCCACAGTTCGAGGGATCGAGATTCCAGTGACACCTGAGGTCATCAGTCGCATCTGGAGGATTCCACTTCATGGCACTGCTGCCACTACGATCAGCGACAGAGAGCACGCCTTCAGGTGTATCCTAGAGCGTGAGGATGTTAGCGGCATTTCCACAGTGTCCGCTAACCAGCTTTCACTGGAGATGAGAGTGCTGCATCACATCATCGCCCGTATCTTGATTCCGAAGAGCGGGAGATTTGATTTTATCACTGAGCGTGAGCTGGTGTTGATGGTGTCCCTGAGCCAGCGGACTCCCATCAACCTCCCCAGGATCATGCTTCAGCAGATGGGTGAGGCAGCTTCTCACAGGAGACTCGTTCAGCCGTACGGTATGGGACTGACTCAGATATTCAGAAAGCATGGTGTCTCATTCGACGGCATACCCTTCAGTCAGCTACAGCACACAGATACTTATGGAGAGAAATCCCTACATCGGATGGGATTTCGACTGATCAGTGATCGATGGGTACGACGAGAGTCTGGCCAGGAGCCAGATGAGGAGGATGAGATCCGAGCTGCTGAGGCAGGGCCTTCAGGGCCTACTGATCATGGTACACCTCCTCGCCCAGCACCGGAGACAGAGACTACGGAGCCTGAGCCATTCACGCCACCACCTTCATCAGCTCCGGTACCTACTGCTACACCACGGAGGACTTCAGTGAGGATATCGGACTTCGAGCAGCGAGTGACTGATCAGATTTCAGAGGTCCGGACAGAGATCACTGGTGTACGGCAGGAGATTCATGATCTGCGGATACACACAGACACACGCATTAGTGCTCTCTCAGCTAGTATGGATACAGGATTCAGACAGATCCTCAGCTTATTGAGATTAGCACTGCCATCAAGGACTGCAGATCCGACAGTATCTCCTCCACATGATGATGATGATGATGATGATGGTGATGATGATGCTGATGACTCTAGTGGATACAGTGACAGTGATGGAGATCAGCCTGGAGCAGGTAGATCTGATGTTCCACCTGCAGAGCCGATTCCAGAGATTCCCCCTTCAGCTGATCTTCCTTCCACTGATTTTCAGAGTTCAGATCCTCCAGCCACAGCTGTGCCAGTTGATGTTGAGCCTACAGAGTCACTATTTGAGACTATCACTGGGATTCCGGATGACATAGATGAGCATACAGAGACAGACATCGATGATCCCACAGCTTATGAGCTAGTCAGCAGGCAGACTCCAGCTCAGTCTACTCAGCATGCAGATCCGTCCACTCCTTCAGCTACTGCCTCTGTCTCGACTTCTGTGGAGCCCTTACCTAGGACTTATAGATCTCGTAGGACTACCCCTAGGTCTGGTCCCTCTCTGAGGACTCGGAGTTCCTCTCATAGGACTCCAAAATCCTCATCTAGGATCATGGCTCCTGTATCTTTTGACATACCTTCTGATGAGGAGTAGCCTCATAGTTTGCTTTTGTATGATCTGATGTATCAGTGTTTTGTGCCTATTTTGTAAGCAATTCTGTAACTGAATACATTTGCTTTTATCTATATTGTGCCATTTTATCTGATACCAGCTCTTAACATTTAACTTCTTAAACCCTCAAGTTAGAATATTTTGTTGTATGCACAAATTGAGGGGGAGCATATATTCTATACTTCATTATAATTGAACATAAGTCTCATTACCATATCCTTCTCTATAACAATAAACTTTTTGATTCTTGACAAAAAGGGGGAGTAGAAAAGTAGAGTAGTATATATGTATTTATGAGACTCCATCTTATGAGTAATAAAGTTTATATGATTCTTATCTTTCTTGACTTATGAGAATGTTTTCACAAAAAGAAAGAAATAAATGAAAATTAAAATCTTTTTGACTCTTGAGAATATTTTCACAAAATTTTTATGATACACTCTTGCATGAAAGGATACTTTGAAAATTTTTGTTATTGCTATATTTTGCTCTTCGACTTAATTGCATATATACTCAAGGTTTTGTCATCATCAAAAAGGGGGAGATTGTTGGCTTTGACTCCTTAGTTTTGATGATTAACAAAAGGTTGAGTATATGTTTGGACTAATGTTTAATCTCAAGATAAAGTTTCAGGACTTAGGTTATTCAAAAAGAGTATCATAAGGACAATGATGAAACTAAGTTTACCTGATTTGGAAATGAGCTCTTCTACCTTGAACAAGATCAAAATTCTCATAATGGACCTTCTTGTTAAGAAATATTTGACAAAAGAAACAAAGGCTTAAAGAAACTCAAGCATGGCACGCACATCTCAAAGAGTTTCAGAAAAATTCAGATCAGAGGTCGACCACCAGAGGTCGACACCTTGTCAAAGGTCGACCACCAGAGGTCGACTCATGAAGAAAAGGAAAGTTCAGCATGGCCGGCACGGCAAAGTCTCAGTGGCACGCTTCAGAGGTCGACCACCAGAGGTCAACACCTGTCCAGAGGTCGACACCAGAGGTCGACTCATAGCCTGAGAATTCAAATAGGCAGAACTATGGTATTCTGAACTTTTGCCTAAACTTTACTGGAGGTCGACTCATGAGGTCGACACTTGATCAAGAGGTCGACTCATGAGGTCGACTCATGGCATAACGGCTAGTTTTTCTGAACTTCTGATTTGATTTCTAACGGCCATAAACGGCCATATTTTTGAATCTAACGGTCTTGTGGAGTTGTTTCAGCATGAATGAGGTATTTAACCTCCACCAAACTTCAAAAAAAAGACAAGGAGACAAAGTGAAAAAGTGTTGATTCAAAGTACAAAGCCTTCAATCACTTCCAAGCAAAAAGAGTGAGAAAACCAAGAGATTCCCTAGCCAAAAAGTCTTCCATCTTTGAGGAATCCAACATTCAAGTGTTTGGCATTTAGTGAGGTCCAAAGATTCCAAGGGAAAAGGCTTGAAGAGTCTCCATCAAGAGCTTCAACGAATTTATTATTGCTCAAAAGGAGTTTGTTTAGTTTTCATAACTTGTATTCATACTCTTTTGTCTTTAGCTAGTTTCAAGGGAATTTGAAACTAGAGTGAGGTTTGTTGGTGAGCCAATTGATAAAACCAACTAGGGTTGCTTGTAAGCCCGAAGCCAAAACAAGTGAGTGAGGTTTGTTGGTGAGCCAATTGATAAAACCAACTAGGGTTGCTTGTTAGCCCGAAGCCAAAACAAGTGTGTAAGGTTTTGACTTGTGAGCCTGGTAAAACAAGTCGGCTGTAATCTAAAGATTATAGTGAAATTCCCAAGTGGAGCTTGGGGAGTGGATGTAGGTGCTGGGTGCACCGAACCACTATATTTCTTGTGTGTTTGCATTGGTTTGCTCTTTAGCTTCTTTAGCTCATTAATTGTCATTTTATTTCGTTGCTTCCGTTGCACAATTATTAAAGCACTATCACTCTTCACTTTTGAACTTGATAGCACATATATTGCCTTTAATTTATAAAATACCCAATTCACCCCCCCTCTTGGGCACCATATCTGGGCAACAGTCTCTGAATACATTAGAGTAAAGATTAATGGCTCATCCCATGAGTATATCCTTGGCAGAAGGCCAATCAACTAATAGACCTCCACTCTTTACAGGCACAAATTATTCTTATTGGAAAGCAAGAATGAAAATCTATATACAAGCTGTTGATTTTCAATTATGGAAGGTCATTCTTAAAGGGCCACATGTTTCCATGATCAAAATTGATGGCATAGATATCTCTAAGCCTGAAGAGGAATGGGATGAACACGACGTGAAATTAGGGAAATTGAATGCCAAAGCAATGAACTTGCTATACAGTGCTTTGGATTCAAATGAGTTTAATCGAATTTCCACTTGCTCTTTAGCAAAGAAAATTTGGGATAAACTTGAGATGACCCATGAAGGAACTTCTCAAGTGAAAACTTCAAAGATTAATCTTTTAGTGCACAATTATGAACTGTTTAAAATGGAGCCTAATAAAAATATCTCTGCCATGTACACTAGATTTACAGATATTATTAACAGTTTAAAAAGTCTTGGCAGGGTTTACTCAAATGCTGAATTGGTACAAAAAATATTGAGATCACTTCCTAACAAATAGGATCCTAAAGTTACTGCCATCCAAGAAGCTAAAGACCTGAATACTTTATTGATGGATGAATTAATGGGATCCCTCATCATACATGAATTAGCCATGCAGCATAGAATAGATGATGATCAGAAGAAGAAGAAAACTATTGCATTCAAGGCTGCATTGGAATCAAAGAATAACGAAGAATCGAAAGATGACTCTACCTCCTCTGAAGAT
The DNA here is from genome assembly GCA_021397845.1 of Areca catechu. Classification (NCBI taxonomy): domain Eukaryota; kingdom Viridiplantae; phylum Streptophyta; class Magnoliopsida; order Arecales; family Arecaceae; genus Areca; species Areca catechu. Next base: position 50,131,556 of record CM038038.1, read on the forward strand.
GATCTAGAAGATAAAGACATTGCAATGGTCATGAGGAGATTCAAAAAGTTTATGGAAAAGAAGAAAGGAAAATACAACAAAAAAGTTCATAAATGAGGAGAACATTCCAAAGAAAAGGACAAGGACAAAGATAAAGATAATGAACAAGTCCCCACCTGCTATGAATGTAAGAAATCGGGCACATTCATTTGGATTGTCCACCGTTGAAGAAATCTTTCAAAAAGAAGAAAAATAAAGCAATGGTTGCCACGTGGAGCGACAGTAAAGAATCCACATCAACTGAAGAAGAGGAGATCATGAAAATAGCTAATCTATGCATAATGGGTCTCAAGGATGAGGTAACTTCCCCCAATACTCAAATTGAATTTATATTTGATGAGTTAAATTCTGCGTTTCATGATCTTTTATCTGAATTTAAAAAGGCTAGAGTAAAGATTAGATCTCTAAAGAATACTAATGATTCTTTACTAAAAAAAAGAGGAGATTTCAGAAAAGAATATTTTATTGCAAAAAGAACTTCATGCCTTTTCTGAAAATTACAATGTTTTAAAGACTAAAAATAATGATTATCTTGACAAAAATAAAGTTTTGTTGAAAGAAAATAATGAGTTGAAAAGGAGGTTGAAAAACTCAAGCCACTTGTTGAAAAACTAACTCTATCCTCTAACAAGCTTGAGTTAATTCTTAAAGAACAAAGAATTTCTGGTAATAAAGCTGGAATTGGTTTTAATGCTTCAAGTTCAAATTATATTTCAGCAACTACATTTAGGAAACAAAAAGATTTTGTTCCCAACTTACTTCTCAAAAGGCTTTTGTGATAAAAGGTTATACTTCTATTTTAAAAGCTGTCTTGTATGTTTCCAAAAATTCAAATACAAAACCTGCTATTTCTGCATCTCATGCATTTAGAATTTCAAAGCATAAATCTTCTCAGAATTCTAGAATCAGATGTTTTGCTTGCAAAGAGATTGGACATAAAGCTTTTAATCGCAATACTGTTAGAAATGTCCTTAATAAATCAAGAAAGATTTGGGTTCCCAAAGGAACCACCTCAACTAACCTGTAAGGACCCAAGTTAGCTTGGATACCTAAAAGAACTCCTTGATTGTCTTGCAGGAATGCCTTGCAGCCCAAAAATTAAAGAAAAGATGGTATCTTGACAGTGGCTGTTTAAGGCATATGATGGGTGACAAAGATCAGTTCATCCCCTGGAAATGAAAGAAGGAGGTATGGTTACTTTTGGAGACAATGGCAAAGAAAAAATAATCAAAATTGGTAAGATCAAGATGACCCCCTATACTTTCATTGAAAATGTACTGCTAGTAGATAAATTGAAGCACAATTATTGAGTGTTAGTCAATTATGTGATAAAGGCTTCAAAATTATCTTTGAATCATCTATATGTATAGTAACAAACTCTCTTGACTCTAGTAGTAAATTCATTGGACAGAGACTTGGAAATATTTATGTGGTAGATCTGAATGATCTTGCCATGTCAAGTAGTTCCAATTTAGTTGCAATTAATGCTAAGACCAAGGAGTTATGTTTATTATGGCATAGACGATTAGGTCATGCTAGTATGCATACTATTGCCAAGTTGATTTTCAAAAATTTAGTTAGAGGCATGCCTAAGTTTAAAGTTGATTTTGATCATGTTTGTGATGCATGCCAAATGGGCAAACAAACTAGGGAGAGATTTAAATCCAAAAATATGATTTCAATGTCTAGACCTATAGAACTACTTCACATGGACTTATCTGGATCAATTAGGACCACTGCTTGTTATATTTTAAATCGCATTTTGATCCGTCCTATTTTGAAGAAAACCTCCTATGAGCTTTGGAATGAAAAGAAGCCCAGTATCAATTATTTTCATATGTTTGGATGTAAATGCTTTATGCTTAATAATGGCAAAGATAATCTAGAAAAGTTTGATGCTAAATCTGATGAAGCAATTTTTCTTGGTTCTTCACTTCATAGTAAAGCATATAGAGTTTTTAATAAGAGGACTCTTACTGTTGAAGAGTCAATGCATGTTATTTTTGGTGAAACTAACCCTTCACCTTTTAAGAAAGAAGAGTGCATAGATAATAATGCAGGTACAATTCAAAAGAAAATGGAAAACTTGACCATACAAGAAAGACCAATTCAAGAAGGAGAAGAAACGGTAAGTAAGGATCATACCGATCTACCAACTGAATGGAGGTATGCTACTTCCCATCCTAAATAATTAATTATTGGTAATCCTTCACAAGGTACTAAGACTAGGTCTACACATAGAATTGTACATGATTATCTAGCCTTTGTATCACAAATAGAGCCTCACACCTTAGAAGAAGCAGAAAATGACCCAAACTGGTTGTTAGCCATGCATGAAGAATTGAACCAATTTGAAAGAAATAAGGTTCGGACATTAGTTGATAGACCTAAAGACCACCCAATCATAGGAACCAAATGGGTCTATAGGAATAAATTAGATGAACAAGGAAATGTCATTAGAAACAAAGCTAGATTAGTGGCTAAAAGATATAGTCAAGAAGAAGGTATTAATTTTGATGAAACATATGCACCCGTAGCAAGACTAGAAGCCATTAGATTACTTCTTGCATTTGCTTGCTACATGAATTTTAAACTTTTTCAAATGGATGTAAAAAGTGCATTTTTAAATGATTTTATCTCCAAACAAATTTTTGTTAAACAACCACCGGGTTTTGAAAATCATGCTTTTCCAAACTATGTATTTAAACTTAATAAAGCTTTATGTGGTTTGAAACAAGCTCCTAGAGCATGGTATGATAGACTTAGCACTTTCTTGATTGAAAATAATTTTTTAAAAGAAAATGTTGATAAAACTCTTTTCATTAAAAAAAAAATAATGATATATTAGTTGTACAAATTTATGTGGATGATATTATATTTGGTGTAACTAAAGAAAGTTTTTGTGAAGAATTTGCTAAGCTAATGCAGGGAGAATTTGAAATGAGCCTAATGGATGAACTTAACTACTTCCTCGAACTTCAAGTAAAGCAAACTAAGGAAGGAATCTTCATCAACCAAGCCAAATACACCAAGAAAATAATCAAAAAGTTTGGTATGAAAACGAGCAAACAAATGAGCACACCCATGACCCCATCTTGCAGACTGGACAAAGATGAAAATGGATCCAATGTTGATCAAAAGCTATATAAAGGTATGATCATATCCTTATTATATTTAACTGCAAGTAGATCGGATATCTTATATAGTATATGTGTATGTGCTAGATTTCAATGTAATCCCAAAGAAACACATATGCTTGCTGTTAAAAGAATATTGAGATATTTGAAAGGTACAAGTAACTAGGTCTCTGGTTTTCAAAACAATCATCTTTAAATTTAATTAGATTTTCGGATGCTGATTATGTTGGTTGTAGAATTGATAGAAAAAGTATTAGCGGCACATGCCAATTTCTAGGAATGAATTTAATCTCATGGCACTGTAAGAAACAAAACTTGGTAGCACTTTCTACTGCTGAGGCAGAGTATGTTGATGCAAGAAGTTGTTGTGTACAAGTGTTATGGATTAAACAATAACTAGAAGACTTTGGTGTTACACAATGCAAGATTTCAATCAAGTGTGATAATACAAGTGCTATAAATTTAACCAAAATTTCCATCCAGCATTCTAGAGCTAAACATATAAAGATTAGACACCATTTTATTAGAGATCATGTTTTGAATGGTGACATTGAATTAGAATTTATTCCTACTAAAAAATAATTAGCTGACATTTTTACTAAGCCACTGAACCACGGTAGATTTGAATTGCTTAGAGGATAATTAGGGCTTTGTGATCCTTTCTAGATTTCCTAACCTAATTTCTTTTAAAATTAAGGATGAATTATCTAGAAAATCTTCTACATCTATTCATGATTGTTGAACATCTTTCCTTGAAATTTCATTGAATCAAATTCATTTTCTGAATCATTTCTTGTTCTGTGAAAAGTTTCTGTTCGAGTCGACTCGAGCAATTTTGCTCAAGTCGAGCCCGCTCGAATGTCTAATTTTGCTCTAAGTTTGCTATGGTTAAGCCGACTTGGATATTCCTAGGGTTTAGCGAGCTGACTCGAAAGTCGGGAATTTGTTGGTTAAATAGTTTCGTGTAATCTTTTCTTGAAATTAACTCTTTCTCTTTTCACTTCAAACTCACCCTACTCCACTCGGAACCTTTACCAATCTCTCAAAAACCATTCCCAGATCCTTGATTTCCTAAATCCCACTAAAATGGCTCCACGAAGATCTGTAAGGAAGATTCTTCAAGTAGGTGAATCAACCACACACAATGAAGATGCAAAAGGAAAAGGAGAAAAAAGGAAAAGGTCTACTACTCCTGAACAACAAGAAGAAGAAACTTCTTCTCCTCCCGGACAGATTATCTCTATGGCCAACCGGCCCGTTACTTGCAGAAGAAGGATAGATTTCTCGTTTCTAGAAGAAATGAAAATGAAGATCGGAAGATGGATAGACAGCCAGGGTTAGAAACATTTCTGTTCTTTGGACATTTTAACCTACCCCTCACTAGTACGGATTTTCTATGAAAATATAGTTCTTAAAGAATATCATTTGGAATCAATTGTTAAAAGAGTGAAAGTCATTATGGATGAAGAAAAGTTATGCAGCTTGCTTCAAATGCCAATGGACGGTGCCACCGAGCTTACCCTACTTGACAAAGAACACACTCTAAAGATTATTTTGGAAAAAGAAGATATGAGCTCCGTTCAACATGTTCAGGCCAACTTTGTCAAAGGAAATGAGGCTTCTTCACAATATGGTCAGCATAATATTTCTTCCTAGAACCGATCACTTTGATTAGGTAAGTGAGAAGGACATGACTTTTATGAGACATTTGATAGAAGAAAATCCTCTCAACCTTTTTTATATAATAATGATTCAAATGACTGAAGCAGCTAGGAAAGTTAAAGCTTGCCTACCCTACAGTATGGTTTTTACCTTATTGTTTGAAGAAGCTGGAATTAATTTAACCAATGAGATAGGAAAGCCTCTACATCACTCTGACACTTATTCCTTCAATTCACTGAAAAGAATGGGTTACAAATTACAAGGAGTATGGATAAAGAAAGTGTCTAGTAGTTTACTGCTACTTCCTCAGAAGATAATGAAGCTACTGTTGTTGAAGACAGATCTGAAGGTACAATGATTACTCCATCTGACCTTAAGAAGCTAATATTTCAGAAGATGGAAACTATCTCAAATTCATTGACAGATCACATGAATTCTACAATTGATGAAATAAAAAATATAGTTAATGCCAGCTTGCAGAAAATGAGATATGAACAGAAGCTTCACAACGAGAAAATGGAAAAGGAAATGAATGATTTTAAAGAAGAAGTTAAAAGTATCTTGCTACAATCTTCAAAGAAAATATTCACTGCTGAGGATACTCATGTATAGATCAACAATGAGTCATTTGAGACTCCTATTCCTTCATCTGATCCACCTAAATATAAACCTGTTGAAACAAAGAAGACTAAGACTTTTAGAGCCCCTGTTAGAACTAGATTTAGGGATTTAAGGTTTAAACCCCTGAAAACTAAGATCTCTGATAAGGTTATAGAAGTTGGCTCCTCTTCTTCTAGTAAAAAAGAAGAATAGGATATCTAGTTAGTCTTTTGGTTGCTTTTATACTTCTCAATGTGAATGCTCTACTATTTATCTTTTACTACATGAATGTACTTTCTTTCATACTCTGCACTTTGTATGGAATATTTATTAATGAAATGAAAGATCTTTTAGCAATTTTTATTGTTGTCATGAGCTATTTAATACAATTATTTTGATACAACTATGATGAATTTTTAATTAGAATTTCAAATTTGAGAAAGTAAAATTATCTCAAACAAATATTAAATACTTTGTTAATCTATTTCAAAATCTGAGCTTTATTGAACATACCTTTTTGATTGATTGACAAAAAGGGGGAGACATGGAAGAAATGGGAGAATAGTATCAATATCATCACTAATAATTGAGCTGTCATAAAAATTCTGATATCTATGTTGAGCTTCTTTCCAAGTATTCTTAAAGTGCATAAAAAGAATGAAAAAGGGGGAGCACAAAAGTGATAGTATTTAAAAGGATCTAACTGCTTAATTATTTTAAAACCTTAAAAAAGGGGGAGATTTTCTTAAAGAATGATTTATTTTTTAAAGAATGGCTTTATCTCTAAATCCTTCTCTTGCTCTGATTGATTTAAAGTTAGTCTTAACTCTATCAAAATTTTAAACTCTGATATTTTTTTTAAACTCAGATACTCCATGTTTTAATTATGATATTATGGAGCATCCAAAGTCTAATACTTTGAAATATATAAAAGCACTAACATCAATGATATGCAATTTCATCTATAGAGCTCTGTTACTTATTTACAAATATAGTTAGCTCAGATACATGTGAATACTTAATGTCAAAACTTTTATACATGTAAGTGTAAAGAATTTTTCATGCCTAGTGTTTTGTCATCATCAAAAAGGGGGAGATTGTTGACCCCATAAATGATTTTGATGATAACCAAATATTGTAGCATGTACATTTATTTCTAACAACTCTTCAAGTGGTTTACAAGTTTTTGTAGGATGGTTTATTTGTTCAAACTTCAACTCCTACATCTTTAATTCTTGTTTTGAGTTGTGTTGTAACATGTTTTTGTAAAGAAGAACCCAATGAAAAAGCTAAGAAAAAATCTGTAAAAAAGGGTTACTTCTGTGTGCGTGTATGCCTTAGAATTATTTTGAGTTGGTGTGCATGAAATGTGTAAAAGTGTTGGTGAGAGTTTTTCTATGAGTTCAATTGTAAAAATCTTGAAGAAGTTACTCGAGTCGACCCAGTATGTTGAAGAGCCTACTCCACCTCATGGCACGCAGCAAGGATCTGGTATGCAGCAATCCGAGCCAACTCAAAGATAACCAAGCCGACTCCAGAAAAATTCAAGTCGACTGGAATATGTCTGAGCCGACTCCTCCAGAGTCTAGTTTTTGAAGATTTCTGAGAATAGCCAGGCGAGCCGACCCAAACCAGAAAGAGCCGACTCAGCCAGCCTAATTTTGAAGATCTGAAAAAGTGAGCTGACCCGAACTGCAACGAGCCGACTCTTCCAGAGTTATGATTTCAGAACCTGAGAAGAAGAGCCGACCAAAGATCAAAAGTGCTGACTCCTCGAGTTCAAGATTTTCAAAGATATAAGTTCGAGCCGACCTGAGCTATCAAGAGCCAACTCATCCAGAGTGAAGTTTTGCACCCTGAGACACTGAGCTGTCAGCACTGAAGATATGGCTACTCAACCTATCGACTCGAAGGATCCAAGCCGACTCAAAGGAATCCGAGCTGACTCAAATATCGCTTTTAGGTATCAAATGGTTAGTTCCAGAATTTGTTTTTGAATGCCAAAAAGTGCTCCAACGGTCATATGTCACATCCCAACGGTCTACAGCATCTCAAACTGCCTTGGAGTGATAGAAGACCTAATATTTGAGGGATTTGAACTTCTCTCAAGAAATTTTTTTAAAGTTCTTCAAAGTTCTAAAAGCTTCATTGAATATCCTACTTACCATCAAGAAGAGAGCACAAGAGCATTCAAGTCAATCTTCAAGTCTTCACCAACTCTAATATAAAGCTTGAAGCAATTTGGAAAAAAGTCACTAAAGCAATTAAAGCTCATTCAAGTGCAATCCAAGTGGACTTCTATCAAGTTGCACCGGCAACTATCCGACAAATTGAGTTTGTCATTTATTGTTGCATTTATTTCAATTCATCTTTGAATTGTATGGGTTATTGGTGAGCCCAATTGAAAAACCAAATAGGTTCTTGGTGAGCCTTTGATAAAAACTAAGTGTTAGGTTCTTGGTGATCCTGTGAAAACCAAGTTGGGTTTCTTTGGTGATCCTGTTTAAAACAAAGGGGTGTTGGGTTTTCTTTGGTGATCTTGTTAAAACCAAAGTATAGAGGTTTTGGATTGTGATCCTGCAAAAATATCCGACTGTATTCAGGTGTGAATATAGTAGAAATCCCAAGTGGTATCTTGGATAGTGGATGTAGGAGCTAGGTTGCTCCGAACCACTATAAATATTATGTGTTTGTGTTGTGCCTTCTTGATTTCATTTAGCTTCTGTAACTCTTTGTTTTGACACGCACTTAACACTTTAAAAGGAATTTTAATTGCACATTATCTACTTTATTTTTTTAAATTCCCAATTCACCCCCCTCTTGGTTAGCCACCTGGGTAACAAGGTCATCCATCGAGAACTTCATACCTACATGTAGAGGAGGCAACATCAGTCCCAAGTCTGGAGAAATGGAGTAAAAAAACATAAGGTAAAAAGTTCGAGTCGGACTCACCCAACTCTCTCGTTGGGTCGACCCTGGCCTCAGAAAGATTCTGCTTTGACAACAGAACCTCGAGAGAAGGAATTTGGGTGGTGCGGAGTTGCTCGTAGACATCTAAGTCAGTCGCTTCGAATGTGAAGTTTCGGTTAGGGGACCGATCTGGGTTGCTCCACACCCAGTCGACCCCCTCAATGGTTGCAAAGAAAAATTTGCTCTTCCATCCTTTGATGGAAGAGGGGAGTTCGAATTTAATGCCCTTCAGGCGAGAAGAAATTGACCACCACCCCTCCTTGGAAGGGTGACATTTCAGGGTGGAAAATATCTTAAACAGGGAAAAATGGGCTACAATCCCATGAAATGGCAAAGTACTATGAAGCAAAAGATGATCCTTATGACATTCGAGACAAGTTGAGCAGGGATGAGATGGTAATTGCTCAGGACCGAAAGGAAGAAAGGGTGAAAGGGGAACCGAAGTCCCCTGCAAAAGTCTCCTCATAGAAGAGGATCTGGCCCGGGCTATTGGAGGTAACCCGATCCCCTGGTCGGGGGATCAAAAGTCGGATGGAATGCGAGATGCCATAGATATCCCGGATGGTCTCCAGCTCCTCGGTAGAGATTGTCGAACCAATCCTGTCAGGACCTATTGACTGGGCAGGTTTAGGGAGGGGTTCAGTTGGAGGAGGAGGGCTAGACCTGGGCTCCCTAATGACTATCCCACCAGGGGGATGTCTCCTACTAAACTCAAAATGCTCTACCTCCCTCTCCTCATCAGAAAAAGAAGGTGGCCTCGGCCTAGAAGGCCCCACCTCGACCTTGTTGATCGAGGGATGGAAGTTGGGACCGAAATGGGACATCTAAAGAGATGAAGAAGGTGGAAGCTCGAGAGGAGGAGGAAGACGGACTGCATCCGAGAAGACCCTAAACTCAAAAGAAAAGCTCTACTCTGCTGGGAGATGAAGCAAAAAAGAGACGAACCTGGTTCCTGGGGGATTCTAAGATGGCCGGGGAGAACAGAAAACTTGGGTATGACGGCGAGCATGCGAGATTTGAAAGAGTAGGTGTTTTGGAAAAAATCAGCCTTTCATTTCAAAGGGACCCAACATCAACTGTACCGTTATAGTATCTCCACTAATAGATTTGGACCACGTGTTGACCATCGACGAGTGGGATGTCTTACTTCGACGGTGACCACCCTGAATTCCGCTCCAGCAATAACTACTCCTCAAACATGGCCACATTGCTCCACCACATTGGCTTGGAGAAACTGCTTGACGAAGCGCCAGCGATCATGGTCATTATTATGCTAGATCTTTGCCTTTCCATGTCAGCACAGCAATTACTCCCTTCATCCTGAGTGCTGTGTGCCAACAGGCCTCGGGAGTGGGGGGCAAATGATGTGGCGGGATCGCTGACTTGTGGCCCCGGTCAGATGCCATGTTGGATAAAGCTGCCACGTGGAACGTCTCAGCCCAGACTCCTTCGCCCGTCCGCACTCCCTTCAGGTCAAGATGTCGAGGTCGAAGCCAAGCTCCGCCCTCCTTTGCCCGGCCGTGCTCCCTTCGGGTCGAGACACCGAGGTTGAAGCCGAGCTCTGCCTATCTTTCACCCGACCGCACTCCCTTAGGGTTAAGAAACCTAGGTCAAAGCTGAGCTCCACCCTCCTTCGCCTGATCGCGCTCCCTTCGGGTCGAGATGCCGAGGCCAAAGTCGAGCTCCGCCCTCCTTCGCCTGGCCACACTCCCTTCAGGTTGAGATGCCGAGGTCGTAGTCGAGCTCCGCCTCTCCAGATCGGCTCCACCTCGGACAAAGAGATCTGCTGCAAAAGGAGGTCGCCGCTCTCCATGGACGACGGCCCGATGCCCGAGGACCATGAAAGGATGCCTACCTAATAGTGACCCAAGCGGCCACTTTTATCAGAGTGGAAGGAATCCTCTGATCGAGGCTCTGTATTCTCCACCAACCATTTGTACCCTCCAAAAGTGGAAGTCAACCAGTAGATCTGGATCCAGGAGATGGTGGCTCGTCGATCGAGATCCTGCAAAGTTCCCTAAAAGGGAGCGACCAGAAGGAATGTCAGCATGAACGATACCTTCCATGTCACCAGAATGGAAAGACAACCCGTCCATGGCATGAAACATCACCGCACGTGCCCATAAGCACGGGGAAGATCCTGAGGTAAGCGACGGTCAACACCCCAGCAAAAAGGGGTCTCCCAGGTTCAAACGTGGTAAGGCAATGCACATCCACATTCAACGGAAGTTTCAGACGAGTGAGTTCCAACGAGCAAGAAGGGGGCAGCGCACAGGAAGATAACGCTCGAGGCTACCGTGAAACCCCCAGGAGGGGTCTAGATGGACACAGCCACCGAGTTCGAGCTTTCCTTTGCTGTCACTCTCGCAATATGTGCTCGGCCCGCTCGCACTCTTTCATTTCACAACTTCTCCTCCTGGCATTGAGTCCATACTTGGGGCTCGACCAGGAGGATCTGTTCCTTTAGATCATTACTGACTTGAGCATCGGAGTGCCCCCGTCAGAATCCCTAGCCCGGGTCATTGACTCTGCTTTGCAGGTTTGGGCAATCGAGCAGGATCCCGTAAGACGGTGGTGAGTTTCGACCTCGACCTCAGCTACAGGCCATGATGATCTTGGCGGCAACATATTGGAATTTAATCAAGCTTAATGGGACCTAATTGTATTGGTTTATTTAATTTAATCAAGTTGAATTAAATTTGATTTGATGGAAACCTAATTCAAATCGAACTAGAAACCAACACCTAGCCTAGCACCCCTAATATTTCTCCATGCCCCATCTCACACCAATCAAAGATTTTCATGAATGATTCCATGCTAAATCTGAGATATGTTACCCTCCCCTTTCTTTTTTAGACCAAGATAAAGTTTGGATTAATTTAGATGACATTTGAATTGGTTTTGATTAGAACTTCAGTCAAATTAAAACTCTTGACCTTATCCATATCCAATTGGTCTTTATTCCCTCTTATGTTAATCTAATCATCATGCTACAATTTTATTTGATTTATTTCTTGGGGTGTGTGATAATTGTGAAGTTTTTTACCATGATTTTGAGAAAAAAAAAGCCATAAAAAAAATTGAGAAAGGGAGGGGGCATGAAATTCTTTGGGCATGAGGGGTTCTTATTTCTAGGGTTTTTATATAGGGAGAGAAAGAAAAAAAATAAAAGGAGAGGAGTCTACTTTGTTTCTTCCACTCCTAAATCTTCCTAGATCTCCTCTTCTTGATCTTCTTAAAGGGTTCAAGAATATCCAAAGAAGAATTCCTTTCAGCCATCTGATGGCCTTCGGAGGGATCTAGCAATCTAGTAGGTTGATTATATCGGAGCTTCATGTGAATGATTTGTAGAGGCCGGACACCCAGTATAGATATAAAGTAACATGAAATGCCCTTATGATATGCCATCAACAGCAATGATCATCGACCCGCAATCATGTATGAGATCCGATCTCATGGTAGAAGTAGATTTAATCTACAGCATGCATTGGTTAGATCGATGCATGCTGATTTTATTTTCTACATTGCATATCTTGTCAAGATCCAGTGTAGGATTTTTAGAATTATTCTTATGCATGATTTTCTAATTCAAAAGGTTTTTTAACTAGATTTGCTTTTACTAGGTTTTTTTAAAAAAAATTAAATACATGTATGAAACCCTATACCAATTTTCAACAGTGGTATTAAAGTAATCGGTTGCATGACATGATATGTATGTATATAATTTTGCATATTCGATATGTTTTGAATTTGAGTAACTACTTTAGATTGGGTTGATCACCATGGCCGTCTGGTCATAGAAGAAAAGTAGGGTTTAAAGATCTTCTCTTTCCATTCCATGGGATCTCCTATGGCATGTAGGGATGCTGCTTGTAGATATATCTCATGATCAAGTGAGGTGAAAGAAATTTTTATTGAAATTATTTTAATTTTTAGATCTAATTTCTAGCATAATTAATCTTAATTAATTTCTAGAATTAAGACTTGAATGATTACATCTAGAATTGTGAATTAAAGATCTAATATCAATTCATAAACTTTGGGCTATGGGTTAGCTTGAATCAGGCTAATTAACCGGGTAGACCTAGGGTTAGAATTTTGAATAATATGTTGAGTCTTGTATGGTGTATCCAAGGCATCTAGATTCAAGTTTTGGGTCTTTGTCATATTGGTCATGATGTAACTAGGGCTAGGAGTGAGTCCGGTAAGAGTCCTAGGTGATAGACTATGTTATAATGGTTATTGTTCAGTCTATCTATTCGAGTCGGCTCGATGGTTCTTCGAGTCAGCTCGATGGTCCTTCGAGTCGACTCAATTTCCAGGAGTCAACTCTAGTTCTCAGGGTAGGTATGAAGACACTTTGGTCGAGTCGGCTCGGATGCACAGTCAGGAAACCTGTTGTCTGGACGAGTCGGCTTGGATGGATTTGAGTTGACTCGGATGACGGGTTAGCTATTTTGATGATGTGCTAATTGGGAGATGGTTCAAGGGGATAGTGATGCGAGATGACTCTAAGACTGCTAAACATGCATGAAAAATAGTAAAATATTTTTTTGTGATTTTTATAATTTTATTTGTAGGCTAGATTCCCAAAATAAAGTAAGAACTAGCGGAAAGACTAGCAGTGCAAAGAATCTTCGGGTCGCAGGCATACTCATGCAAACCAATGAAATATCTAGGACTCGAGAGTTGAGAAACTCCCAATTTAGGATAGTTTATCTTCATCTAAATCAGATAATCAGAGAAGGGAAGATTTCTTACCAGTCAGAGATTGAAATTCAAAAGCAGCAGGGTTCACATGCACTCTGATTGGAGCCTAGAAGAAAAAGCCTTGTTTCCCTTGAATCTGATGGCTGATATGGATAGTTCGGGCAGCAAAGAAGGCCTCCTCAGGAGAGGGGAAGCACCTCGGGGATCCTACAAGCATCAGGGTTAATCAAAATAGCAATTAAAAAAAAAGAAAAGAAACTATGGATTGAAAGGAATCAGGATTAGGATTAGAAGATGGATGTTCGAAGCTTGTTGAAGATCTCCTTGCTTGGCGGCCTAGGGCACTTCTTCTTGGACATGTGAAGGCTTGGATGGCAGTGAGTTAGGGTTTGGAAGGAATCTAGGGTAGCAACGAATTTGTCCAAGCACAAAAACACAAACCAAAGAACCAAAACAAAACACCAACACAAGGCAATAACTCAAATTTCAGCAAATTGTATTCATAAGAAAGAGATGCTTACAAGAGGGGGAGGGGTGGGGTATTTATAGATTTCCCATGCCCTCAGTAACCATGGTTATACTTGGGTTACAAGTCCTCTTCCCAATTGGAATACAAGTCATTTCCTAGTTAGGTTAGAATTACAAAGTTTTAAAAGGATTAGAAATCCCAACTAGGTTAGAATTTTGACCTAGTCTTCTCTTCTTTCCTCTCCCAACTTGGCTTGGACTTGGTCAAACTCTTCAAATTCATTTTTGGACCTTGGGGCAGAAGCAAGGATGCCTCCATCATGGGCTTGGACAAAAATTTGAGGGGTCCAGGTGGGCTTCTAGGGGTTGGGCACATGGGCTGGCATATTCCAGGGAATCTGGCTGGAATCTTGCTTCTTAAGGGCTTGGACTTGGCCCCTGGGCTTGATTTTAAGGCCTGGAATGCTGAAATAACCTGAAAAACATGGACTCCTAGCATATGAAATATTCCAGAAGTATATGGAGGGAATTTGGCATCTGAAACGGCACCCGGAGAAAATCAAGGCATAATCAGGGCACCTGGGTGTCGATTGAGCTCCCCTAAGCTGGTGTAACTGCTTCTGGCTTCAGAATGAGGTATGGTGGAGCTCCAAAATAGTGTAGCCTCCTCTCTTGTACATGAAGTGAACTCACACTAGACTCATAGTGGTATACAGGACTCAATGTACTGGTCTAGGTTAAGGGTTGAGACAAATCAACTAACCTCAACTTATTACAGGACTCAATTCTAGTTGATTACAAAATTTGACACATGGCTAAGTAAACCAAATAGGGTCCAGTAATCTGTGTCTGACCCCGGTGCCCCCACCAATTCTCCCGGGGTGGGAGGAACTCGACCTCATCGAGTGTGGGATAACTTGGCTCTCATAGTGCTCGAGTAGGTCTGGGTTGAGGCGCTGTAAATCCTCACGAGTGATCCACGAGCTCTCAGATTCTGGCCGACCATGCCACCGGACCAAGTACCTCTGATAGCCACGATTCTGGGTACATATGGCTTGATCATCCAGGATTCTCTCAATCTTTTTCTCACTATTTGGACAATTATATGTGGACACTCTAGGATGGGTTTTCTCTCAAAGGGAGGGATAGGCTCAAGATGCTCGCTAGGTATCGCTGCTGGCTCCCTAGACTCTATAAGATATGAGATGATGAAGGCAGAGCTAATATCTAAATCAGGTAGTATCTTACGCACATAGGCATTGGGTCCACAGATATTCATTATCTTGGATGGGCCAGCTTCACGAGCAAAAAATTCTTTACAACTACAAAATCCCTTGCAAAATTCTTTCTCTCTCTTGGGAATTAGCCAAGTTGTTAGTTAGTTCATTAGTTATGTTCAGCTTTGACTAATTTTCATATGCATATGCTGTGTAGAGGCTAGTGTAGGTGTAGATAAATAGGTTAGGACTGTGAATTTTATTAGACTCAAAACTAACACCTAATAGACTCAACTAGGCTTCCTTATTGAAGGAAACTTATTGGACTCTTCGGCTCTAAAACCTAAGAGACTATAGACTCTTTAGGTTTGATCCTATCATGGCATGCAAATGAAAATTTACTATGTACTCCTAGCAAATGCCACAAAGTATACCAAAAGTAATATGCAAACCTAACATGGGCAATAAATGAATGCAACATGCAAACCTCTACATGATGCAGGTGAATGGTTAAGGAAATACAAGAAAACTCAAGAAAAGGAAAAAAATACAAGGTGGACTCAGGGTTAGTCTGATAGGATAGAAAGTAAGAAGAAGGTTCTAGGTTGATCGGTAGAATAGGAGATAAGAAGGAATTTTAGGGATGAGGCCTAAACTAATGAGATTGACCTTATGGGTTTGAGGTAGTCCTACAGGGTTTATAGTATGGAAGAGTGGGTTACTAATCTCAGGAAAGAGATCATTAATGGGAACTATAAAAAGGGATTCTTCTTGAGGGTACTGATAAGCCAAATCCTTAATAAAGTCATCGGGTTCAAGAAATTTTGGACTGGGCTTTCTAATTGGGCTTTCTTCTAGTGGCTCCTCAGGTAAGATTCTAACAGTAAGATTGGGTTCCTCATGATCTTCTTCCTTTAAGGGTTCTTTCACTAAATGGTCATCTAACTCTATGTTGGTTACTGTTTGGGTATGGCTATGGTTGGCTAAATCTAGATCGGCTCCTACTTGGGTATGGTTGGGGTCAACTAATGTTTGGTGGTCTTCTACCTGGTCATCTACTTGGTCAACTAACACTGGATTGGTTGCGATCTGGGTTTGGTCATGGTCAACTACTTCTGGGTCTTCTATAGATGGGTCTTCCTCTAATTCTTCTATGGACTCATCATCTGCATACTTTACTAAACTTGGGTCAGTCTCATATATTTCTTCTTCTAGGTCATCTTGGTGAACTAATGGGGTAGTAAGAGGGGTTTGGCTAATAGAAAATTAACTAGGGTCTGGGATAACAGGGGTGGGTAAACTAAGGGTTATGGGTTCATAGGTTATGGGTTTAAAGGTTATGGGTTCAAATCTAGGGGTATTAATCCTATAGGGTTTAGGTTGACTGAGGTTACTACTGGGTTCATATCTAGGGACTATGGGTTCCTGAGGTTCAGCTCTATGGGTCTTGCCTAGGGTTCCTACTTGGTTGAACCTATAGTTCATTCGGTCAAGCTTAGTATTGGATTGGTCAAACCTATGGTCTATTTGGGTAAGCTGATTTTGAGATTGGACTTTGGCTTGGTTCATTTGGATAGTTAACTGGGCAAGCTGGGCTTGGGTTTGGGTATTGGCTTGGTTCATTTGGGTAAGCTATGCTAGGATGGCCTCCAAAGTGGGATTCATGGTTGGGCTGGGTTGAGGTTTGGACTTTTGATATTGGGTACCTAATCTAGTGGTCTGCAACAAATCAAACAATCAAAATGAAATGATGCAATCAAGCATGTAAAAGAAAAAGAAAAGGCTAATACAATCTAGGGTTTCCTAGACCTAGAGCTAGAAACTGGGTGCGTCAGCTCAACTTACACCTAACCCAATAGCTAGTCCTTCCACTGGCTAGGTAAGGGGTGGGAGTGTGGGAGGCCCCCTTGCTTTCACAGGGACCCAATTAAAAACCACAACACCACTTAGGTCATTTGAGTCTGGACCCCCAGCCTTAGACACCAATTTTCAGTAATAGCTAAAAGGTTAAATGTACTAGTTGGCCCACACAGCTCGGACCCGACCTGTTGATGTCTCCTAGCCCACTAGGACAAATTAGGTCTAATTGATTTTAATTAGGCTTGGGTTAGTATGATGATGGTGGTTTTGGGCCCAGGACGAGTGATGAAATCCTGTCCTGATCTGAGATAGAGAGTTGCCCTTAAGATTAGGTTAAGAATGATGGCAATCAATGGACTTGATGCAATCTAAAAACAATCAGAAAAATAAAATATTTTTTTAATTATTTTATGATGTGTCAAATTAAATTTAAGTTAACTGGGGTTAGCAAACAAGGTTTGGCTTGGGATTGGGGTGTGTGGAATTTGATTAGGTTAGGTTGAGTCAAGACACAGAATTTAGCAGAAGTCAGAAAAAATAGGGTTCGGATGATGCAGAAGTTGACATAGATCCCGATGCATAAAAAATCAAAAAAAATATAGAACAGAGGATAGAAAGTTATGATGAAACCTACCATATTTCATGCAAATCAAAAATCATATGATGATACAAACCTAGGGTTTGTTTGGACTGCTACAGAAATTATCAAGATTATGTTAGGATTTCTAATATGCCAGATTTTATAATTTAGGTTGTCTGTAAAATTAACTAAAAATTTTTATAAAATAGAGTACTCAATAGAGAACAATTAATGAAAATTTCAAAGAAAAATAAAGTTTTTAGATAGTCAAAAATAGATACAAAACTGATACCTAATGCAGTGGACAGAATGCTAAAATTAGGGTTTGTGATTGCAATGCAGATAAAATCTATCCTAAACCCGCTCTGATACCAAATGATGCGGGATGACTCTAAGACTGCTAAACATGCATGGAAAATAGTAAAATATCTTTTTTTGTGATTTTTATAATTATATTTGTAGGCTAGTTCCCAAAATAAAGTTAGAACTAGCGGAAAGACTAGCAGTGCAAAGAATCATCGGGTCGTAGGCATACTCATGCAAACCAATGAAATATCCAAGACCCGAGAGTTAAGAAACTCCTAGTTTAGGATAGTTTATCTTCATCTAAATCAGATAATCAAAGAAGGGAAGGTTTCTTACCAGTCAGAGATTGAAATTCAAAAGCAGCAGGGTTCACACGCACTCTGATCGGAGCCTGGAAGAAGAAGACTTGTTTCCCTTGAATCTGATGGCTGATATGGGCATTTTGGGTAGTAAAGAAGGCCTTCTCAGGGGAGGGGAAGCACCTCGGGGATCCTACAAGCATCAGGGTTAATCAAAAAGGAATTAAAAATAAGAAAAGGAATTATGGATTGAAAGGAATCAGGATTAGGGTTAGAAGATGGTTGTTCGAAGCTTGTTAAAGATCTCCTTGATTGGTGGCCTAGGGCACTTCTTCTTGGATGTGTGAAGGCTTGGATGTCAGTGAGTTAGGATATGGAAGGAAGCTAGGGTAGCAAGAAATTCGTCCAAGCACAAAAACACAAACCAAAGTACCAAAACAAAACACCAACACAAGGCAATAACTCAAATTTCAGCAAATTGTATTCATAAGAAAGAGATGCTTACAAGAGGGGGAGGGGTGGGGTATTTATAGATTTCCCATGCCCTCACTAACCATGGTTACACTTGGGTTACAAGTCCTCTTCCCAATTGGAATACAAGTCCTTTCTTAGCTAGGTTAGAATTACAAAGTTTTAAAAGGACTAGAAATCCCAACTAGGTTAGAATTTTGACCTAGTCTTCTCTTCTTTCCTCTCACAACTTGGCTTGGACTTGGTCAAACTCCTCATTTTTGGACCTTGGGGCAGCAGCAAGGATGCCTCCATCATGGGCTTGGATGAAAATTTGAGGGGTCCAGGTGGGCTTCCAGGGGTTGGGTGCATGGGCTAGCATATTCCAGGGAATCTGGCTGGAATCTTGCTTATTAAGGGCTTGGACTTGGCCCCTGGGCTTGATTTTAAGGCCTGGAGTGCTGGAATAACCTGAAAAATATGGGCTCCTGGTATATGAAATATCCCGAAAGCATCTGGAGGGAATTTGGCATCTAAAATGGCACCCAAAGAAAATCAGGGCACAATCAGGGAACCTGGGCGTCGATTGAGCTCCCCTAAGCTGGTGTAACTACTTCTGGCTTTAGAATGAGGTATGGTGAAACTCCAAAATAGTGTAGCCTCCTCTCTTGTACAAGAAGTGAACTCACACTAGACTCATACTGGTATACAGGATTCAATGTACTGGACTAGGTTGAGGGTTGAGATAAATCAACTAACCTCAACTTGTTACAGGACTCAATTCTAGTTGATTACAAAATTTGACACATTGCTAGGTAAACCAAATAGGGTTCAGTAATCTGTGTCTGATCCTGGTGCCCCCACCAGCTAGGTTTGGTTTAACCTAGGTATATATATATTGTACGGCCTTGAGAGAGAGAGGTTCGAGTCTTTCAAGAGGTCCTGTAAGCTATTCACACAAGAGATAATATAAACCCTTGTTTTCTCCCTAACCTTCTTCTTAATCTTGATATTCTTTGGTTGATTTTCTTGCCCCGATCTCCTAAGATTCGTGGTATAGTGTTCACGTCAGGCTTGTTGCTTCCACTATTGTTTCTTCATGGTGCTTCATATTTTAGATGGTGCAAGTGGTTCGGACAGGGTGATCTCATCTGGTGTGTCACGACAGTTTGGTATCAAAGCAAATCTTGCTCTCAACATTTAGTATCAGAGCCTGGGTTGCGTGAAGGAAAGAAGATCACTGCTGGGATCAGGTGCGGAATAATATTTTGATCAAAATATCAAGGTGAGTAGTTGGTGTTGTTGATTTGATAAAATCTGTTGATATGGCATCTAGTAGTATCAAGGCAGACTTTGAAAAATTTGATGGCAAGGGAAACTACCCCCTTTGGTAGCAAATGATGAAGGATTTACTCGTACAAAACCGGATCTATAAGGTGTTGGTACAAGAGAAGCTAGAGAATGTTAGTCTGGAAGAATAGGAGGAATTAGAAGAGATAGCTTTCAGGACAATTAGGATGTGCTTAGCTGATCAAGTTCTACCTGAGATCAGTGGAGAAACCATGGCGAAGGGTCTTTGGAGGAAGTTGAAGAACACATACTTGGGCAGGAATATGATAAACAAGTTATGGTTAAAGAAACAGCTGTACAGCTTATGGATAACAAAGGGAGGAGATCTGATTACTCATATCCAGAAATTCAATCAAGTGTGCTCGGATGTTATGAGTCTTGATGTGAAGATAGATGAGAAGAATAGAGCTCTCCTATTACTGTGTTCACTTCCAGTATCATATGACGGTCTCATTACAACTTTCGTGTATGGAAAGAAGACATTAAACTTTGAAGAGGTGGTTGGAGTTCTCAGGTATAATGAATAGCGGGAAAAGCTATGTAAAGGGAGGTCAAGTTCAGAGGTTCTTGCCATGAATGAAAGACAAGGAAGGCCAAGGGATAGGACTCGAGAAAAATCAAAAGGTAGGTCCAAATCTCGAGGTAGTCAACAGGGCTGGAGGTGTTTTAAATGTCATCATCTTGGTCATCTAAAGAGGAACTGTCCACTTCTGAAGAATGAGAAGGGAAAGGACTTTTCCAAAGGAGATTCGACCAGTGGGAGTGGTGCACATTCATCTGAGGACAGTGACGGTGATTTACTGGTTGTATCAGATGGAGCCATGGAGTATGACAGTGAATAGACATTGAATTCAGCCTACTCTTTTCATTACACTTCACACAGGAATTGGTTTGCTTCTTATGCCAAAGCAAATGATAGAAGTGTGAGTCTCAGGGATGATCACCCTTGTAAGGTTGCTGGTGTTGGTACAATCAGGTAAAAATGTATGATGGAGTCATACAGACGCTTACCAATGTCAAGCATGTGCCAAAGCTGAAGAAGAACCTGATTTCTCTAGGTTATTTGGAAAAGCAGGGGTATTCGTTTAGCTATTCACCGGGTAGTGGATGCTTGAAGATAACCAAGGGCGCCTTGGTGGTGATGAGAGGAAGGAGACTGAGCAACAACCTTTATAGGATGGAAGGCTCAGTTGTGACAGATAGTATAGAAATCCTTGCTGCAGCACAGGAGGAGCAGCTTACCTACCAGCTATGGCACTATCAGATGGGTCACATGAGTGATCGAGGACTCATGGAACTCTCCAAGAACAGTCTAATTCTATCACTTAGGAAAGAGGGAGATGATCTATGTGATCCTTGTATTTATGGCAAACATCATAGAGTAATGTTTGCTATGAGTACCAAGCTGAGTGAAGGAGTTTTGGAGTTAGTTCACTCGGATGTTTGGGGGTCGGCACCCGTATCAGCTAGGGGTGGAGCAAAATACTTTATTACCTTCATTGATGACTTCTCCAGGAAAGTGAGGGTATATCTGATCAGGAAAAAATCAGAGGTATTTGCCTGATTCAAGGCCTGGAGAGCTGAAGTGGAAAAGGAAACAAGAAAACCAGTCAAGTGCCTGTAGTCTGATAATGGAGGAGAGTACATAAGCTTTGATTTTAGAAGTTACTATGAGGAGAATGGCATCAAATGCCAATTCACAGTGAAGATGACTCCCCAACAAAATGGTGTAGCTGAAAGAATGAACTAGACATTGATAGAGAAGGCCAGGAGCTTGAGGCTGCAAGCATCACTGTCCAAGGTTTTTTAGGGTAATGCTATAACCTTTTCTTATTTTCTTGTAAACAGGTCCCCAAATAGAAGAATCGATAGAAGAATCGATGGAGGCATCCCAGAGGAGGTCTGGAGTGGGAAGAAGGTGGAGCTTGGTCACCTAAAAGTTTTTGGCAGTCCAGCATATGCACTAGTGGAAGGAGCCAAAAGGAATAAATTGGACCCAAAGTCATGCAAACTGGTATTCATTGGAGACCCAAGGGGCGTGAAAGGGTACCTAATGGTGGATCCTCACTCTCAATGGTCCACACTCAGTAGGAATGTTATCTTTGATGAGAGGAGCCTTCTAAGGAAGCCCAGTGTTGCAACTGGAGTTGATAGGTCTATGGAGGATAACAGATCTTGATTTCTACAGTCAGGAGATGAGCCATCAGTTTCAGCCTCAAAATAGGTTTACTTTGAGGCGGTGAGTCGCAGTCATATTCCCACACATATGGAGGAACAGTGAGGGGGGACTTCTGACCAGGAGGATGTGCAGGAGGAGCCAGAAAATATAGATTTGCAAGATAATCTAAGAGGTGTAGCACTACACAAGCCCAAGAGGAACATCCAGAAATCGGTGCATTACGGCATAGATGAGACCATCTCATATGCTCTCATCTCTGCTAGTGGAGATCCAAAGATATTTGAGGAGGCCATGGATAGTTCATATGCGAGATCATGGATGCAAGCCATGATGGAGGAGATGGACTCTCTTCGAAAGAACAAGACATGGTAGCTTGTGGATCTACCAAGAGGGAGTTGACCCATTGGCTCCAAATGGATCTTTACAAAGAAGGAGGGAAATTCAGAGCAAGGTGGAGTGAGGTACAAGACTAGGTTGGTAGCCAAGGGGTACTCACAAAAAGAAGGCATTGACTACTCTAAGATCTTCTCTCCTGTTGTAGGCATACGTCTATCAGGGTGCTGTTAAGCATTGTAGCAGCTCAGGATTTGGAGCTAGAGCAGATGGACATGAAGACAGCATTTCTCCATGGACATCTTGAGGAGAGTATCTACATGGAGCAGCCACAAGGGTTCAGGAAACCTAGATCAAAGGAAAAGGTATGCTTGTTGAAAAAATCATTGTACTGGTTGAAGCAGTCACCAAGATAATGGTACAAGCGGTTTGATACTTTTATGAGAAGCATTGACCTTTCCAGGTACAATTTTGATCCATGTGTGTATATAAAATCTCTGGAGGATGGGTCCAAGATATATCTACTCTTGTATGTAGATGACATGCTGATAACATGCAAGAGTAAGAGGACAGTACAAGATTTGAAGGCAAGCCTATCTCAGGAGTTTGAGATGAAGGACTTGGGGGCTGCACGGAAGATTTTGGTTATGGAGATTTTCAGAGATCGAGCCAAGAATTTGCTGCATTTATCTCAGGGAGGATGCATTCGAAAGGTGCTAGAGAGGTTTGGAATGAAGGAGGCCAAACCAGCAGCACTGCCACTTGCAGGACATTTCAAACTTTCGAAGAGTATGTCACCACAGACTGAGGTAGAGGCTCAGGAAATGGAGAGGGTGCCTTATACATCTGGCATGGAAAGTTTAATGTATGCTATGGTTTGTTGTAGGCCGGATCTAGCCCATGTAGTGAGTCAGGTGAGCAGATTCATGGCGCAGCCTGCCAAGGAACATTGGCAAGCACTGAAGGGGATCTTCAAATACTTGGTGGGATCAGTTGGAGTGGGCATCTACTATGGATAGTGTGGAGGTGCTGTGGAACACTCTAACATAGTCAAGGTTGCCAAGGGCAGATGGAAGGCTTTGTGGATGCAGACTTTGGTGGAGATGTGGATACCCGTCGTTCCATAATAGGTTTCATATTTAGCATGAATGGGGGACCTGTGTCTTGGAGGTCTTGTTTACAGCCTATAACGGCGTTATCCACCACTGAAGCAGAGTATATTAGCATCACGGAGGTAGCAAAGGAGGCTTTATGGCTAAAAGAATTGGCTATGAAGATGGGCTACAAACAGGAGGTTATCAAGGTGTATTGTGATAGCCAGAGTGCATTGTTACTTGTACAGAATTCAGTATATCATGCCAGGATGAAGCACATTGATATCAGATACCATCAGATTAGAGAGCTGGTGGAGGAAGGCGAGGTGGAGCTGGAAAAGGTTTATACCAAGGAGAATCCAGTTGATGCACTGATGAAGGTTCTTCCAAGGGACAGCTTTCACAAATGTATGGGACTAATGCGGTTGATAGACAAAATGGAGTTGACCAAAGCCTTGAAACACCAAGGTGGAGATTGTTGAGTCTCGTGTGGTTTATCCAAGGCATCTGGAGTCAAGTTTTGGATCTTTGTCATATTGGTCATGATGTAACTAGGGCTAGGAGTGAGTTTGGTAAGAGTCCTAGGTGATAGACTGTGTTACAATGGTTATTGTTCAGTCTGCCTGTTCGAGTCGGCTCGATGGTTCTTCAAGTCAGCTCGATGGTCCTTCAAGTCAGCTCGATGGTCCTTCGAGTCAACTCGGTTTCCAGGAGTTGACTCTAGTTCTCAGGGTAGGTATAAAGACACTCTGGTTGAGTTGTCTCAGATAGATTTGAGTCAACTCGGATGACAGGTTAGCTGTTTTGATGATGTGCTGGTTGGGAGTTAGTTCAAGGGGCTAGGTTTGGTTTAACCTAGGTATATATATTATATGGCCTTGATAGAGAGGTTCGAGTCTTTCAAGAGGTCTTGTAAGCTATTCACATAGGAGATAATATAAACCCTTGTTTTTTCCCTAAACTTCTTCTTAATCTTGATATTCTTTGGTTGATCTTCTTTACCCCGATCTCCTAAAATTCGTGGTATAGTGTTCACGTCAGGCTGTTTCTTCCGCTATTGTTTCTTCACAGTGCTTCGTGTTTGATACGGTGCAAGTGGTCCAAACGGGGTGATCTCATCTGGTGTGTCACGACAGTTTGGTATCAGAGCAGATCTTGCTCTCAACATAATATAGATCTAATAGAGAATTGAATTTATCCTCATCAAAAGTTGATTAGGATTAGGTTAAAAATTCTCTAGATCAATTCTATAGAGATAGCTTGATCAAGTTTATATTATATCAAATGGACCTAATTATGGCTCAATGGTTGGACCCAAGTTATTAGATTAGTCTAATCAAATATGACGAATCAGTTGGTATCTGAGATAAGATGGCATTTGATCATGGTTATTTATTGGGACTACCTCTTACTTGGCCAACTTGTTTGATATCTAAGAAACAAGGTTAATGGGGGAACCCTCCTATTGATCTCACTTATCTGACCAATGTGGTTAGTTAGTTTTTGATTAGATAGCTTATTGATTCAAGTTAACCCATGCTATAAGGATGATCAGCATGACTGATCTAGGTATCATTGGATCAATTTATTTTCTACCCTCGTCATTGACATGGTTAAGTTAGTGGGAGGATTGTTAATTGGTCCATGTCTTCTTCTCTCTCTTTAACTATCTAATAAAATCTGCTAAATTATTAGGTCCCTAAAATGGCAAAGTTATGGAGATAACCAAGTAATAGCTTTCCACTAAGAGGATGATAATGGGTTCAATAGTCAAGATGATCATTGGAGGTCCAAAGACCTGGTGATTATCTTGTTATTAGAATTATCATTTATATTATGATGATTCAGTGGCAACTTTTTAATGGTGGTTAGGTAAGCCGGCCAAAGTTGAGCTTGGCCATTTATTGGTTAGAAGCACTAAGTCTGGTCATGTTAATGGTTAGACCTAACCAAGACTTTTAGTGGAGATCCAAAGACTTGCTAAAGAGGTGCTTGGGATAAAACCTTTACTAAAAATTATTTAGAAAAATAATTAGTTAGGAACCTACCTTTAGATGCGCATAGGTGGGCTGGCCAAAGTTGGCCTTATGTGTAGTCTATTAGATTATAGTACCCACTAAAGAATTAATGTAATTTTTCAAATTAAAGATAAAGGCTACCAATTTGAATGAAATAGTGGGAAGACCTTTAGACTAAAGTCCAAGTATTTAGGATTAAATGGTTCATATACTAATGGTCTTATTTTTTTTCTTTTTAGATAGAAATGGCTAATAAATTATCGCTCCATTCATTATTGGATAATGAAAAGTCGATAGGATCCAATTTTGATAATTAGTATCGAAAGCTAAAAATAGTCCTGGAGCATGATTGGATGGATCTTACACGTGCTGACATATCTGGTACCTAAGGAGCCCACTCCTAATGCTCGAGGTTCGGACCGAGACACTTACCAGAAGTGTCTTAATGATTGAACCATGATCCGATGCATTATACATGCATCCATGAATGATGAACTCAATTGCAAATTTGAGGATGCTCAACCACAGGATATGCTTCAAGTATTGAAAGAATCCTTCGGCACTCTCGATGATATTGAAAGATACAAAACATCTTGTGCTATATTCAATACCGGGATGAGAAAAGGGGCTTCAGTCACTGATCATATATTATACATGATGAACTAATGAGTGCTTGAACAAACTTGGATTTTCCCTGAATGAGTAGAGGGGAATTCCATGTCGAAGTCTTACCTTGACTTCCTTAGTCATTATAGAATGACTATGTCTGCAGTTAACTACCATTGTCTACTAGGGTTGTTGTAGACTTATGAGAAGGATCATCAACTCCATAAGAGATCGGTGAATATTATGGAAAGATCTACTTCGACAAGGTGTCATCCCTTTAAACAAAGGGAAGAAGAAAAATAAAAAGAAGATGCAACATGCTGTGATGACTCAATAAAGTCAGACTAAGAAGATAAAGTCTGATCAGAGTTAAGTAGAGTACATTTTCTATAAGAAGTAGGGTCACTGAAAGAGGAACAGGCCTCTTTACATTGCCTTACTAGACCTAAATAAGCCAATGGAGAAGAAGAATCAGTAAGGGATTGCTAGACAAGGTACTTATATGATTATACCTTGTAACTTTTCTATATGTGATACTACTACCTAGGTATTAGATACCGAAAGTTCAATTAACATTTGTAATTCATTATAGGGATTTCATGTTAGTAGAAGATTTGAAGATGGCGAGAGATTAATGAATGTTGGAGATGGAAGAGCTATTCCAGTTCTAGCTTTAAGACTTGTTAAGCTTGTTTTCAATAATATGTCATTTTAAGTGATTGTCACTATTGTCCTGTTTTTATGATGCATGTTACTTCTGTAGGCCTTTGGCTAAGAATAATTTTTATTTATCAATAAAAGATAATTATTGTGATATCATTATGAATGATATTACTGTAATACATGGATAATTAAAATATAATAGTTATATTTTATCATAGCTTGTTAGTGTAGTGTACGTGTCTAGCAAATGTCCTATGTTAAAAATATGTCTGATATTTATCTTTGCCACTGTAGGCTAGGTTACATTAACAAGAATAGGATAAATAGGTTAATTAAAGAGAATTTTCTTAAGATTAATGATTTTGAATCATTGTCGACCTATAAATTCTAGCTTCTTGGTAAGATGATTAAGTCACCTTTTACTGAAAAAGATAAAAGAGCCATTGAGGTTCTGAGTCTAGTACATAGTGATGTATGTGGATCCATAAATACTTTAGCCATAGGTAGATATTACTACTTCATCACATTTACTGATGACCTATTAAGGTATGGGTATGTCTACCTAATGAGACATAAGTCTGAATCATTTGAAATGTTCGAATGATTCCATAATAAAGTAGCAAAATAAACTGGAAAGAGTATTAAAACTCTTCGATTTGATAGAAGAGGTAAATACCTCACTAATGAGTTTTTGACATATTTAGAAGAGAATGGGATTCTCTCATAATGGACACCTCCCAGGGTACCTCAACATAATGGAGTATCAGAAAGGAGGAATCAAACTCTATTAGATATGGTTCGATCCATGATGGGGTTTGCAAATTTGGTGATCTTCTATTGGGGATTTGCACTCGAGTCAGCTTGTTACATTCTAAATAAGGTTCCTAGCTAGTCTGTAGATAAAATGCTATATGAGATATGGATAGCGCATAAGTTTGGACTCACAAAATCCTAGGATCTGGGGATGTTTGGTTTATGTCAAATATTTGAAAATGGACAAGCTTGGACCTAGGTCTAATAAATATATTTTCATAGAATACTCGAAAGAGACTATGGGTTATTCTTTTACTATATTGATGAATAAAAGGTATCATCAATAATAGGACAGTCAGTCTTTTTAGAAAATGAGTTCCTTAAGAAAGGAATTATGCTACTAAGGTTGAACTTGAAAAAGTTTGATAGATAGAAAAATCGATACCATTGACTGAACCCTCAGAACTAATTTAATTAGATAAAATTCAGAACTCATTGTAGATGCACCATTAAGGAGATTTAGTAGATATTACAGTTTCTAGGTCTGGAATGGTGATCTTGTTGAATTTGATGAAAACAACGAGGATCTGATCAATTATATGGATGCAATGTAGAGTTCCAACTCTGATAAATGGCTTAATGCCGTGAAGTCCAAAATGGAGTCCATGAAACTCAATAATGTATGGACACTCACTAATTCGCATGAAGGGATGAAATCCATAGGGTGTAAGTAGATTTTTAAAAGAAAAAGGGGCACAGACGAGAAGGTGAAAATCTATAAAGCCCATTTGGTTGTCAAGAGATATCGTCAATATTATGGTATTGCCTATGATGAGATATATTTGCCTGTAGTAATGCTCGAGTACATTTAGATTATGCTTGTAATAGCGGTACATTTTGATTTTGAGATCTAGTAAATGAAGGTGAAAAAAATGTTTTCCTAAATGAAGAGTTGGAAGAAGATGTGTATATGGTATAACAAGAATGGTTCACATCCATAGATAAATCAAAGGTGTGCATGCTTTAGAGATCCATTTATGAATTGAAGTAGGCATCTTGGAGTTGGAACATGCATTTTGATAAGATAATTAGAATGCATGTCTTCATTAGGAATTAAGAATAACTTTGCATTTATAAATGGGCTAACGGTTTTGTGGTCATATTTCTTGTTTGTATATGAATGACATTCTCTTAATCGAGAATGACATTCAATTATTACAAGAAATAAAAGTGTGGCTATCATCTTAATTCTTCATGAAGGACTTGGGAGAAGTATCCTACATCCTTGGGATGAAGATCTACAGGGATAGATCTAAATAATTATTAGGGTTAACCCAATCCACGTATATTAAGACTATGCTGAAGTGGTTCAGTATAGTGAATTCCAAAAAAGTCTATCTTTTGATAGGCCATGGAATTAATCTCTTTAAGAAGTATTGTCCGACAATTCCTTAAGAGAGAGAATATGAGCATGATTCCATATGCCTTGGCAGTGAGATCTATTATGTACACCATGACATGTACGTGACTAGATGTGGCATATTCACTAAGGATAGTGAGTAGATACTATCTGATCCAGGTGAGAATTGTTGGAAGGTTATAAAGACTATCCTTAAGTATTTGAGAATTACTAAGGACCGGTGGCTCATTTATGGATATTCTAACTTGAAACTAATAGGTTATACTGATTCTAGTTTTCAATCAAAAAGGGACAATAGCAAGAGTGTGCCATGTTATATTTTTATCCTGAATGGAGGGTGTTGCCACAAAGATTGTCATGGCCTGTAGCTGCTAACATGGTCGGATCGCCTCTCTTGAGCTCTTAGGATGTCCTGCTCCTTTGAACCTGCAAAAATAGGTTAGTGACTCAGGCCGGGGATTATGGCGGGAACACTCCGACGGTCAAGTCAGTAACGATCTAGGGGAATAGATCCTCTGATCGAGCCCCTCTTGATGGACTCCATGCTAGGAGGAATGAGTAGTGTGGAAATGGGATGCAAGTTGTCGGGAGGATGGTGGCCGAGCTAGAGGGATTCTCTGTGTGGCCTTCTCCCCGTCACTTGCTTGAGTTTTGTGGTGAGATAGTGATTGTGATTACCTCCCCACTAGGGGTGTTGATGATTCTTTTAAACTCTGGTGGCTATTGGGCGCCTATCTCAGGATCTCTCTTGTGTCAGCAGGCACGTGCAGTGGTATCCCGTGCCGTGAACGGGATGCCTTTCCCGGTTCATGATAGGAGAACCTGCCATATGCTCTGACATTCCTTCCGGTCGGCCCGTTCCAGGAAACTTGGCAGCACCTTGATCAAGGGGCCGCCGCCCCCGAGATTCGAATCTCCTGGTTGGCTTCATCTTCCGGGTGGTTCAGGTGGTTGGTGAAGAGTGTGGTGCCTCGATCACAGGGCCTTTCCCTTTTCTGGTGTAAGTGGTGGCTGCAGAGAGTTATTGCGGCCAGGTGGGCGCCTCTTTGTGACCCTCGGGCGGCTCGCTGGCCTCCTGGGATGATGGTGCCACCTCCCCACTTGATGTTGTCTTCGCCCGAGCTAGAGGCCAAGCTGGAGAGGTAGGGCTCGACAAAGAGGGGCTCGACCTCGACGTGGCTCCAGTTGGAGGAGGATGGCTGAGCTCGACTCCGGACCAAGAGAGTCCAACCTCGAGCAAGCTCGACCTGACAAAGGAGGGCAGAGCATGGCTTTGGCTCAAAGGACTCGACCTCGGAAGGGCTCCACGTGGTAGAGGAGGGCTGAGCTTGACTCCGTACCACAGGGCTCGACCTCGAGGGATTTGCTCTGGAGGATGCCACTTGGCTCCGGCCTAAGCATCCCGAGCTCGCGGGCCCGGCTTGGCAAAGGGCAGAGCTCGACTTTGATGGGCGGACCCGTTGTTTTGAGGAAGCTCAGCCCGGTGAAGGAGTCTGGGTAGAGTATCTGACATGGCGGCCTTCTCCGATGTGGCGTCTGACAGCTACTCCATGTCAGTGATTCAGCCACATCATTTTCCCCCCACTCCCGAGGCTCGTTAGTGCAGGGTGCTCGGGTCGAAGGGAGTAATTGCGATGCTGACATGGAAAGGCGAAGATCCGGTGCAATAATGTCCATGATCGTCGGTGCTTCATGAAACGGTTCCCCATGCCATTACGGAGGTGCCACGTGGCCACTTCCGAGGAGCAGTTATTACGAATACGGAATTCAAAGCGGTCGGGATGTCTTACCCATCGATGGCCAGCATGTGGTGTGAATCTATTGGCGGAGGGGCTATAACGGTATGGATGCACTAGGTCATTTCGAAATGAAATGAAGTTTTTATCCAGAACATCCATTCTTTCGAATTCTTCATGCCTGCTACCGTACCCAAGCTTCTCCTTCTTCCCGATTACCCCAGACCTTATAAGGACCAGGTTAGTCTTCTTCTTCCTCCTCCCTTTATCAGAGTAGGCTTCTTCTTCCAAGGTTAGGGCCCTCTTTCAACTGAGTCCATCCCTTCTCCCACTTGAGTTTCTTGTTTCTTCCACCTCCACTGATGTCTCATTTCGGTCCGGGCTTCCGTCTTTCTACTAACCAAGGTGAGGCCGGTCCTTCTGTGCTGAGACTGCCATCTTCTTCCTCCGATGAGGAGGGAGAGGGGGCGTGTTTCAAGTTCAGCAGGAGGTGTCCTCCCGGTCCCGTAGCTATTAGGGAACTATTGGGAATTGTGTCCCAAAGCCAATCACCTAGGTTGAGATGGTTGTGATGACTATTATGATATATATATGAATTAATAAAATGTTGTTTTAGCAGCTCATCACATCATTCATTTTCCTGTAATGAACTTAATTTATGTGATGAAGTCCTTAGGACTGCACTCACTTTGATATAGAGAGGATATATCGAGTGGTCCTTTAAAAGGTTCACAACCAAAGGATACATTGTACAGGACGACAATGTATCAAGTATAGGTTGTTGTGATTCACATCGTTTGGTTGTCCTCTTGACCAAAGGAGTGTGGTGACACTGGTGTGATCTGCAAGTGGGATGTGTGACATCTCATTGAACGTGACTTCGAAGAGCTCCTTTCTGCCAAAGGATTGCTCGCGATTGGATATGGGTATATGTATCTCTCCGACCTGAGGTCACGATGGTAGCTTGCAAGCAACTCCCTGTGCTTTGATGCCGGACTACCCGAATTTCTAATCCTGTGATGGAAGGATTTTGAGTACAGGCAAGGACTTATGGAGCAGTGATGGACCAAGATGGAATTGACCTGTCCAAAATGTTTGGATTGAATGTCTCGCAATATCTCAATTTAGCAAATCCTTGGCCAAGGTAGTCCTAGTGAAGAGTCACTGGACTTGCGAGGTTGAGACATGTTGTGGATTGACTCAGTTAGGGTTGGCAGTCTAACCCTAGGTCATCTGGAGCATTGGAGGTCAAAGAGATGAATTATACGGTAACCATATGCCAGAGGTTTGATAGATTACTCTCGCTTCTTCGACCTATCCGGATGCCGGGACCCATTGCTAGATTGTATCTTATGCTGGTACTGGAAGTGTTCCAGTGCTACCATTTAGGTTCAAGCCTATGAAGTCACACACTATCGAGGATTTCTTCCTAATCCAGGAACTGATCAATGATTGAGATCATTTCAGTATTAAGGTCAAATGGTCTCTTAAGCACACATTGGATTTTTCTGGTCCACTTGGTCTAATTTGGATCGACCAAGATTGGTTTGGATCAACCAGGAATTGTTCATGATAGACTAGGACTGAACAGAGTTTTATTACACATTGGGTTTGGTCGGACCGAGGTTTAATGAACCAATTTTTGAAATTGGTTTGTTGGACTGGGTTTAATTTATTTGGTTTTGATTAAACCAGTTTTGGTTTATGGAACCGGTTTAAATGCTTGTTGGTTTACATGGCAATGTGGTTCAACGTGGCTTCTCCCCTGTTTCACCGAATTGGATGAAGATAAAATCAGCATGCGGATTGAATAAGCTTGGGAGTTCGGATGAACTTTTTGCATCGTGGTATCGATGGAGTCTTACACATGTCTTCCCATCTCTCATGGTCCCTGTTTTGTTGTACCATGTGGAATGGGCTCTCACAGATTAGCTCATGGTTTTTTCGCTGGATGGGTTTTGATCAAGTGAAGTTCGTTTGCACTTGGGAGATCTGAAACAAATCTTCTCCACAGATCAAGAGCCCTTTCCCATTTGGTTTTGGATCTCATGGTTTCCTCCCTCATGTCACTTCCACCATTTTCCCTTGCCTTCATGGATTTATTTCTCTGCCTATAAATACATCCTGTTGGATGAATGCTCAAAGGGGCAAGAGAGAAGCAATAGATAGGCAGCAGGGCGTGAGATAGAAGAAGGTTGTTCGACGGTGATTCAAATAGGGAGGCATTCTTCTGGTTTGCTGCATGGTGACGACTCCAACATCGGCTGGGACAAAGGGAAGAGCAGAGCACATCTTCCTCTATTCTCATGTGGTTTTCTGCCTTCTTCCAGCAGTGGTTCTCAGCCTTCATGCACCGATCTGGAATGTCCCTCTTGTTTTCTTCACACAGTGTTGATATAGCTTTCATGAGTTTATGAGTCTCGTTGTCATTCTAGCCTTCATGAGAGTTTGGAAGAACAGAGTACGGGTTTTTCACTGCTCCTCACATGTTCTCTCCGCTAGTTCTACTTCTTGGTTGAAGGCCAAGGGACTTGCGGTGAGTGGAGATGAAAACAGGGCTTCATGTTTTTTGTTCTCCGCCAGTTTTATTTTTTGGATTGCTGCCTGTATAAGATGGGTTGTAACAAGGGATAAGAGAGTGCAGAGAATGAGCCTTCGGGTTGAATCTCTGCGTGCGGAAATTTGTTCTGCATTCGTGTATTCCTCTATGGTTTTAAGTTTTCCAGTGTGTGCTTCTTTCGGTGGAGTTTAGGTGGTCTTGGAGAAGACCGTCCTGAGGATTATTTGATATTCCCTGCTCCACATTGCCGTGACCTGTCTTTGGATTCCTGGTGGACTAGAATCCTTCTGGGAGTTGGATCAGCAAGAGCCCATGCATGGATACTCTAGAGGGTGGACACGTGGACACCTCGAGAGGTTGAATCGTTCTTCTTCTTCTTGCCGTTGCAGATTTTATTTGCTGTTGAAGGAGTTCAACCAATTGCTGATTAATTCTGAAGACTGAGAGTCCTCTTTGGTCAGGTATATTTTATTTTGGTTATCATGCATGCCTAGATCTAGTTGTTATCATATGATTTGTAATTATTGCACTTACCTATACATGCCTGTATATTTTGTTACATGCATCATGATATGTTAGATCCTGTGCATGAGTAGGTACTTTCCGCTGCATGCTTAAAAATTTTAATTATGCAATACCTGTTCCCTAGTGTTGCATGCCTGGGTAGGCTTCTGCTGCACCAGGTTTTCCTTCAGGAACCTGGGTCTGTTCCTTCTCATCCTTCTCATCCTCCTTCCCGGTCCGAACCCGTCCTCGAGTCTATCCAGTCAATAGGTCCTAACGAGGTCACTTTGACAATCTCTGCTGAGGAACTGGGGTCCATCCGGGATGCCTATGACATCCCGCATTCTGTCCGGCTTCTAATCCCCCAACCAAGGGACCGGGATACTTTTAGTAGCCCGGGCTGAATAGCCTTCTATGAGGAGACCTTCTTCAAAGGGCTCCGCTTCCCCTTTCATCCTTTCTTCATGTCTGTGCTGAGCAACTACCATCTTGTTCCCGCTCAGCTCATATCGAATGCCATTAGGACTATCTTTTCCTTCATTATCCTCTGCCACTTCTACGGGTTCGTTGCTCGGTTTTCCTTGTTCAGGGTATTCTTTACCCTGAAGCGCCACCCCATTGAGAATGGATGGTGGTCCTTGTCTTCTCGCCCAAAGGGCATTAGGTTTGAGCTTTCCTCTTCAATCAAGGGATGGAAGAGCAAATTCTTTTTTGCAACGGTCGAGGGGGTTGATTAGGTCTGGAGCGACCCGGATCAGTCTCCTAATTGAAATTCTACGGTTGATGCGGCTGACTAGGATGACTACGAGTAGCTCCGCACCGCCCAGATTCCATCCCTAGAGGTTCTACTATCAGAGTGAAACCTCTTTGAAGCTGGGGTCGACCCAACGAAGGAGTTGGGTGAGTTTGGCTTGAGCTTCCCTTTCTTCTGTATCTTTCACTTTATCTCTTCTGAGTTCTAATCATTCTGTGATCTGTATGCAGGAATGATTTTCTCGAAGATCGACCTGCTTGCAATCACCAGAAAGAGGCCACCGACCGGAATGGTTGAGGAGCCACCCCCGAAACAGGCTCGGGATGGGAGCATGTCGGCGGCCAATCCGACCGCACCAGTCGATTAGAGTAGGAGGGAGGTCGAGGCTGCTCCCGCATAGGTAGGGAGGATGGTGTTCGCTGTGCCGGGGCCAAGTCAAAGGGCAGTTAGGAAGGTGCCAAAGTGGTCGAGGCCACAAGAAGCAGCTCCTACCCCGGAGCCTAAGGTGGTAGTCTGAGCTAGGGTCACAGCTACAGCCGCCATCGTGTCTCCCCGTTCCCCGAGGCCTACTGTCGTCGAGGTCGAGGAGGAGGAGATTCGAGGGAGAGCCGAACCTGTGATTGAGGCACCGCCTGAGAGGAGGCCAAGCTCCTAACTTGCCCCGGAGGGTGCTTCCACCAGAGGGGCAGGCGACCCGGCTCCTGAGGTGAGCAGGAGGGAAAGGGAACACCGCCGGATCCCTTACAAACTGGGGCCGAAGAGCTCTTTGCTTCGGAACCAGGCATTGGCAGAGCGCATGATGGACTTTTTCATCCCGTCATGTGATCGACAGGAGATGGTCAGACAGCGGCTGGGGGATGCGATCAACTGCATCTTCTCCTAGCTCTTCTCGATAATTGATTGCCCTTTTCTCTCCTTTTCATTCTTTCATGTTGGTAGCTGACCTCTAGTGTGGTGCAGATCAGTGCTGAGGTCCTTTTGATCAAGGACTACTGTCGAAACTGGCTGAAGAACGATCAACAGCGGGCAATGGAGGTCAAGTCTCTGAAGGCCGACCTGAAGAAGAGGATCGACACCGACGAGGTCCTTGATCTGAGGGTCAAGGACCTTGAGAAACAACTCGCCGGTGCTGAGGGGCGAGCGAAGAAGCTCCAGGAAAGCCTCGACCAGGAGCGGGGCTAGTCAAGGACCAAAATCGAAGAACTCGAGGCCATGGAGAAGAGGCTGACTTCATTCAACATCGAGGCAGTTCGGTAGAAGGGGATCGCCCAGTCCCTTTAGACCAATCTAGCAACGGTGAAGGAGAAGTTGGCTACAGCCGAGAAGGATGCAGCGGAGGCATCCAAGTCGATGGAGGCAGCAAGGGAACAAGCCACAGAGGCGAAAAAGGAGGCCGAAGGGGCCATGGCCAGGTACAAGCCTCTAAGGAGTTCATCGCCGAGTTCTATCAAACGACGTCGGACTCCTTCTATAAGGGTTTTATGTACCTATGCGACCGAGTCGGGGCGTTCGTTTTCGATGAGGGCCACCACCGCCTTAGCTATCCTCAGGCTTCGGACGTGGAGCCAGACCTGGATGCAGACATTGCAGAAGTCACTATTCCCGAACCATCCCAGCCTGTGGCGGTTGTCGAGGCTGGAGCTGCACGACCGGAGGACTCTGGAGGCAAAATTCATAGCCTCGTAGCCCCACCGAGGGGGCAGCCCGGGTAGAGTAGGTTTTTCTTTGCTTTCTTCTTTTTGCATTTGATCTAGGTTGCTCGGCATGTCGGGGGCCCAAGGGTACCTATGAGTGGTTGAAAGGTTTTTAATGAAATGAGATTTTCCTGCTACCTGTTCCTGAGCACTACTTACCTCTCCCTTCTTCTCTTTTCTCTTTTTTTCTTCTTTTTATTTTGAGGTATGTGGTGAGATCAGAGGGGAGGGCTCCACTTTGTCTGGGACTTGGTCTTCAGGCTTCAGTGCTAGTGAACTGGGCTCAGGATTTGCTGGCTGGAGAGCTGGGCCCTGGTCCGAGGTCGCCTGAGAGCTGGGCTCAGGTCTTGGTGTCTTGGAGCTAGGCTCGAAGACTTGTTGTCCGGAGAGCTGGGCCCCGGGTCTTGGTCGCCTGAGAGCTGGGCTCAAGTTTTGGTATCTTAGAGCTAAGCTTGAAGACTTAT
This sequence comes from Areca catechu, assembly GCA_021397845.1. Lineage (NCBI taxonomy): Eukaryota > Viridiplantae > Streptophyta > Magnoliopsida > Arecales > Arecaceae > Areca > Areca catechu. The sequence goes on from CM038038.1 coordinate 50,167,982, forward strand.
AATCCGGCCCTGGGTCTTGATTGCCTAAGAGCTGGGCTCAGGTCTTGGTGTCTTGGAGCTAGGCTCGAAGACTTGTTGTCCAGAGAGCTGGGCCCCGGGTCTTGGTCACCTGAAAGCTGGGCTCAAGTCTTGATGTCTTGGAGCTAGGCTCGAAGACTTGTTGTCCGGAGAGCTGGGCTCCGAGTCTTGATCACCTGAGAGCTGGGCTCAGGTCTTGGTGTCTTGGAGCTAGGCTCGAAGACTTGTTGTCCGGAGAGCTGGGCCGCGGGTCTTAGTCACCTAAGAGCTGAGCTCAGGTCTTGGTGGTCGGAGAGCTAGGCTTCGGGTCTTGATCGCTTGAGAGCTGGACTCAGGTCTTGTTGGCTGGAGAACTGGGCTCCGGGTCTTGATCGCCTAAGAGCTGGGCTCAGGCCTTGGTGGCTAGAGAGCTAGGCTCCGGGTCTTGATCGCCTGAGAGCTGGGCTCAGGTATTGGTATCTTGAAGCTAGGCTCGAAGACTTGTTGTATGGAGAGCTGGGCCCCAGGTCTTGATTGCCTGAGAGCTGGGCTCAGGTCTTGTTGGCCGGAGAGCTGGGCTCTGGGTCTTGATCGCTTGAGAGCTGGGATCAAGCCTTGGTGTCTTGGAGCTAGGCTCGAAGACTTGTTGTCCGGAAAGCTAGGCCCGGGTCTTGGTCGCCTGAGAGCTGGGCTCAGGTCTTGTTGGCTGGAGAGCTAGGCTCCAAGTCTTAATGGCTTGAGAGCTAGGCTCAGGTCTTGATGTCTTGGAGCTAGGCTCGAAGACTTGTTGTCCGGAGAGATGGACCCCGGGTCTTGATTGCTTGAGAGTTGGGCTCAAGTCTTGTAAGCCAGAGAGCTGGGCTCCGGGTCTTGATCATCTAAGAGCTGGGCTCAAGTCTTGTTAGCTGGAGAGGTAGGCTATGGGTCTTGATCGCCTGAGAGCTGGGCTCAGGTCTTGGTATCTGGAGCTAGGCTCGAAGACTTGTTGTCCGGAGAGCTAGGCCCCGGGTCTTGATTGCTTGAGAGCTGGGCTCAGGTCTTGTTGGCCAGAGAGTTGGGCTCTGAGTCTTGATTGTGCCAGGTCTTGGACCGGGCGGTGATATTCCTGCAAGGCAAATAACCTTTTGTGCAAAAGAAAATCTTTATTAATAATGGAAAAAAGCATTACACTACTGATAGTATCTTCTCAGATTGCAGGCATTCCATGTTCGAGGGAACCTGATGCTGTCAAGATCCTCGAGGTAGTAGGCCCCATGTGAGAGGGTTTCAGCCACTTTGTAGGGGCCATCCTGATGGGGATCCAGGGTAGGTCCAGGATTTTTTTTATTTTTTCTTATTTTCTCAGAATTTTTTTATTTTTTCTATTCCCGCTATTACACCTATTCCTGTTATTCTATCTTTATCCCAATTTTATTCCCGATTTATTCCTAGACTATTCCATCTTCTCCTGTGATTTTTTTTAAACGTCCAAACCCTAGCCTCCGCCCCTCCTGCCCCAGATCGGGGCCGCCAGACCCCCGGCCGCCCCCGCCGGACCGTCGCCGATGCTCGCCGGCCCCCGCCCTCGCCGGAGAAGCCACCGCCCATGCCCGACGAAGATGAACAGCTATGGGAAGACCAACCATCGCCCACGTCCCACGGCCACCGCCGTCGCTTGCCGCCACCAGCCTACCACCGGCCGCCTGCCCGCCGCCTGCCGGCTCACGCCCGGTCGCCAGAGGGCCCCTGCCGGTGCCTTTGGGCCCCACAGCTGTGGGAAGCCCAAACGGCATGGCCGTGCAAGCCGTGCCGCCCCTGTGACGCTGCCCGCCGTTGTTGCCGCCGCCCGCATGTTCGCCAGCCACCGCCCCGCATCAATTTTGGTATCAGAGCAGTTATGGATTAGGGTGTGCTCCATTTTTCGAACTTGATGGAGTCGAGTTCTTCATGGTCGAGGAGAATGATGAGGATCCAGGGCAGGTCTAAGTTTTTTTTTTGTTTTTTCTTATTTTTCAGAATTTTTTTTTTCTATTCCAGCTATTCCACCTATAGCTACTATTCCACCTTTATCCCATCTATTCTCGATTTATTCCTACACTATTCCATCTTCTCCCATGATTTTTTTTAAACTCCCAAACCCTAGCCACCGCCCCCTCTGGCCCCAGGTCCGGGCTGCCCAACCCCCGGCCACCACTGTCGAACCACCACCGACGCTCACCGGCTCCCACCCTCGCCGGAGAAGCCACCGCCCAACACCGTGGGAAGACGAACGAACGTGGAGGCGTCCGCCCGCCATGGCCCATGGCCGCCGTCGTCGCCTATCGCTGCCCGCCTGCGGCCGGCCACCCGACCGCCGCCCGCTGGCCCTCGCCCGACCGCCAGAGATCCCCCTCCGGTGCCTTGGGCCCCACGCCCATGGGAAGCCCAAGCAGCACGGCGGTGCATGCCGTGCCGCCACTGCACCGCCGCCCACCCGTGCCGCCACCTGCCTACCGCCAGTCCGCCGCTTGCTTGGCCGCCGGAGGCCACGACGGCGCCCAGGAGGTCTCCCACGGCCGTGGGAGACCAAACGGCATGTTGGGCATGCCGTGCCGTTCCCGTGCCACCGCCTCGCCTACAGCCCACCACCAGCCATCCACCGCTCGCCGTCCGTCGGGCCCGTCCATCGCCCGCTTCCTGGCCGTCCGCTGGTGCCCCGCCAGAGTTGGTTCCCTCCCTTCCACGACCGTGAGATGAATTTGCATAGATTTCAAAGCATTCCCATTTTCAGAGCAGCATGCTTTCTGGAGCAGATCATCAAGCCAACACGCTTCTCAGAGCAGATCAGCACCAGTTTTGATGCAACATGAATTTGATGTAATTTATTCTCTTTTTATAGTTTTCTTAGAGGCTAAGAAATTGAGGGTTTTGGTTTTTCTGTATAAAGGCCCCCTCTCTCCCTGTAATAGATCAGAGATGAGTTGATATAGATTTTTGGTTCTCCATTGGTTCCAGTTCTGGTTCTGGACTGAGGCCCATTTGCCTTCGTTCCCTACTGTGTGGATAATGGATTCGTTGGGGGGTGTGAGAGTCCTACTTTGTGGATGATGGGTTCGAGCACCCTAGTTATTCCCTATCTTGTCTTCTTCATCCCTCGTGTCCTTTGAGAGTCATTCTAGCATATCTATATGAGAGCCCTACTATGTAGATGATGGGTTCGATGAGAGTTCAGGATAGCTGGTGCTTTGATCCCTCGGGAGGGTAGCTTTGTGCTTTGATCCCTCGGGAGGGTAGCTTTATGCTTTGACCCCTGACTTTCTATGTGCATCTCCCCATTAGAATGAGTCCTAGGGCCATGAGTTCCAATTCCCAGTCCCCCATCTCCATCCTTCCTTCGCCACCTCCACAAAGAAATTGAAAACCAAAAGAGATCAACTATTTAGGGTTTTAGTTTCAATGTCACCCTAGTCCCGGGAGGCTTCTTAGCCCTCCCACGATCCTAGTTTGTTTAGTTGTTTCCCTTTTCCAAATAATACAGGGTTACATCGAGTCTGTGTCCCGCATCACTTCCCAGTTTGGCGAGAGCTTGTCGCACTCCAGGGGTTGAGATGCTTCAGCTCAATGCAGCACCAGGTCCTAGGGTCTGAAGACTTTTGGCCTTACCCGTGCATTGTAGTACCGGGCCACTTGTTGTTGGTATGCCTCCATTCGAAGCCGAGCTTTGTCCCTTGTTTCTTTGAGGAGGTCTAAGTTGAGCAGGTGTGCCGAGTTATGCACTTTGTCATACTGCTATACTCGTTGCATGGGCACACCAAGCTCAACCGGGATGATTGCCTCGATGCCAAAGTCAAGGTTGAAGGGCGTCTCGTCAGTTGCCATTCTAGGCATTATGTGGTAGGCCCAAAGAACACTTGGGAGTTCTTCTGCCCATCTGCCCTTGGCTAGGTCTAGCTTGGTTCTGAGTCCTTGGAGGATGGTCCGATTAGTCACCTCGGCCTCCCCATTGGTTTGGGGGTGGGCTACCGAGGTAAAGCGATGCTGGATGCCATGCTCAGTGCAGAGTCCTTCGAGCTCCCGGTTGTCGAATTGTCACCCGTTGTCGATGATGATACAGTGGAAGAGTTCGAAGTGGCAGATAACTGCCTTTCAAAAGAATTGGCAGACATTGGCTTCAGTGATCCGAGCTAGCGGTTCTGCTTCGACCCACTTGGTGAAATAGTTAATTGCCACTAGCATGAACCTTCGTTGTCCTGGTGCAGGGGGAAATGGTCCAAGGATGTCCATTCCCCACTGAGCAAATGCCAAGGGGATGAGAGATGGGAGATCGGTACCATCGATTGGCACTGTATTTGGGCATGGCGCTGGCACTTGTCACACCTCTTGACGAAGTCAGCGGCATCCTCCCTTATGGTCTCCCATAAGTACCCTTGATGCAGAACAAATAAGATGATGCGATGCGGAAGTAAATTAAGACTATTATTTTTATTTTTTTTGTGTTTTGTTAGAAGTTGGCTTGACTCAAAAACAAGGCTAACTAATATTGAAAGAAAATATGTACTAAAAGAAAGCACAATTCCAAAGAGTAGATTATCAGAGTAATAAAGAAGTAGGATCGCTGGGGATTGAGAAACCCTCAGACCTAGGGTTTACTCCTCTTTCAAGAAACAAACGAAGAGAGAAGAGAAGGTTTTATACCTAACTGTGATATCTCTCTTTGCTTCAATTGAAGGACACTCTCGAGTAGATTGTAGGATCCTTGGAGACAGGGTATCTTCGTAATGGATCCTCGGATTGTAGTCCTATGGCAAGGTTGGCCTTCTTCTCGTACTCTGGATCTGGAAAAGATGAAGAACAAGATAAGGATGTAAGAAACTCAAGGAAGAGACCTTTACCTGGGATAGCTCTGGACTGCTCGAACTTTGAAGATGAGGGAAGAGTATGGAGGTGGCGGTGGAAGATGGAGTGGATTAGGGTTTGGCTGGTAGGGTGGCGGCTTGCAGATGAAAAGGACCTAGGGCTTGATATAGTGGGCAGTGGCTTGGAGAAGGAGATGGCAGCCTTAAATGAAGTGGGAATAGGGTTTAGGAATTTGGGTGTTGGCGGCTAGGATGATGAAAGGAAATTAGGGTTGGCGGCCAGGGATGAAAGCGAGGCAGGGTTTTGGTAACTTTGGAGATCTCTCACCTCCTCAAGGCTCCAATGGAACCCAGATTTACTCCCTCACGGAGCTCAACACTCAAAGAAGTGCGGAAGAAGAGAACACAAGGTTGCTCAACACAAGAAAAGATTTCATTTACTCATTAAAATCAAAAGATTATATAATGGTCCAATATATAGACCTTGCAAGAGAAACAAAATTACAATACTTCCCATGTGGGACTAAACATTCATCCTAAGCATGAAAAACTTTTCCTTGACCGACCAGGCTTCTTTCCTTGGAGTGTGCGGCCTCAAATGCAAGGTGATGGCTTCATATGGCAGGTATGTGGGGCATCTCCTAGTTCTTCTCCTTAAGTCATGGGTTTTCCTTCCATGACTTGCTCTTTCTTGGAAGAAAATACTCATCTCCTAGTCTTTCTCCCCAAGACTAGGCTCCTTCCATTCATAGCCAGGTACTTTAGGTAGGTGTGGGCGCCTACCTTGAAGTCCTCTCCAAGAAAATCCCCTGCTCCTTTAGCTTGGTTACTTTTGGCAGCTTGTGGGCGCCTTCCTTGACTTCTCCTAAGAAAATTTTCTTGCTCTCTTGGGCGTGGGGACCGGGGACACTGGGATGTAATGTGGTGCCAACTGGTCCTGGGAGTGTGATTGGGAGTGTGGCGTCCACTTGCATTTGGCCTTAGAAGAAAAAATGACGCCCTAGGGAATGGCGCCAACCAGGACTTGACTTGGACTTAGACTGAGTCAACATGACTCAACAAAATGAAACGCAGACTCAAAGAAATAAAATAATCTGGTTGACTAGGACAACCCTTATTACAAACCCTAATCTTCGGGCAAGGTCATTCAGAGATCCAGATGGAACCCTGAAGTCTTCTTCTGATTCTGGTGCCCGCACCACCCCTGGCAAAGAGCTTTGTATGCCAACGTTCTCCCTCCCATATGGTTCCCACAGAGGCCTTCGTGTATTTTCCGGAGTATGAAGGCTGCCTCTGTGGGCCTGAGGCACTTCAAGAGCGGGTAGGAGTGAGATCGGCGGTAGAGCTGGCCTTCCATCAAAAGGAATCAGGAGGCCTTTTTCTTGACAAGGCTAGCTTCCATGCAGTCCTCCGGCAGGGTGCCATCAGTGATGTGCCGGACATACCTGTCCATCCAGCTCAGCTCGGGGATGACCTGTTGCACCTTCTCTAGGCCTTCGTAGCTTGGATTCTCGAGGTACTTGACGTAGGCGCGCCCCGGTGATGAGTCTGGCAAGGTCGCGAGTCTCGACAGTGCGTCTATGCATGCATTCTCCCCTTGGGGGATGTGGAAAATGTTGAAGCATCAGAAGCCTACCGTGCTTGAGCAGACTCGTTCCAGGTAGTTCATCATCTAGGGATCTCTGGTCTCATATTCTCTGGAGACTTGCCTGGCAACCAGTTGGGAGTTGGTAAAGACTTTCAAGCTTTGCACGCCCAGCTCGCAGGAGACTTTCAGACCCACGAGGAGCACCTCGTACTCCGTCTGGTTGTTCGTTGCGATGAACTTGAAGCAGAGAGCACATTCTGTCACCACCCTGTTGCTGTTGATGAGGATGAGGCCTGCTCCGCTTCCACCAGAATTGGGCACGCCATCCATGTGGAGGATCCAGGGCTCCTCCTATGGTCCGAGCTCTGCTTGGGGCTCCATCATTGTCTGCTCTGGCTCCTCGACGAGCCCTGTGCATTCGACCACGAAGTCGGCTAGGACTTGGGCCTTCTGCGAAGACCTCGGTCGATGCGCTATGTCGAACTTGCTCAAGAGCAGGGACCACTTGGCCAGCTCCCGGAGGTCTCGGGGTGGCTAAGTATGGTCCTCAACAGCTGGTCCATGTAGGGTTCGGTGGCAAGGTGGAAACATAGATTTCAAAATTTATATCTTTATGAAATCTTCACCAAACCCTTTACCCAAGATCTCCTTAAAAGAATTAAAACATATAACATGTATATATAAGATTTAAATTCATATTAAAGTACTAACCTGTATCGTTAAAATCCAAACTTTAAATCTCCACCAGGTGCCCAAATGTTCACCCTCCAATGGTGATCCACACAGAAAAAGATGAAGACTACAACTTCTTGTTCTTGGCTCCTCTTCTTGAATTCTTTTTCAAGAATTCAATTCTTGGACTTTTAGGCTGAAATTTTCTTTCTTGAAAATTTCTTTTCTTCCTTCTTTCCTCTTCTTGAATTCTTTTCTTGAATTCCCTTTCTTGAATTCCTTTTCTTGAATTGAATTGGAAGAAGAAATTAAGACAAGTCTTAATTCAAGAAAGAAAAGAAGAAGAATAGACCCTTCCTTTTCCTTTCCTTTACCGTTCAAGACCTTCCTCTTATTCTTGTTTAGGGTCAGAGTTTTGACAGAGATTATCTCTGTAAGGGAAACAATACCCAACAAGCATAAAGGGAAGGAGTATTCCAGAGAGGAGGAGAGGAATATGATCTCTGAATTTGATTATCGGAAAGAAACCCCCGAGAACCCAAACCCTTTTATAGATTTCAGAGAGGCGTCTTCTCAAAACATCGCAACCCTCTGAAACCCCAGGAATCACGATCCCTCATTCCTCACACATCCCCTTAACCAAAAATCATGATTCTCCAATTTAATTTTCGTTTTTCCGACGAGGAGGACTCTCGGAAAAATTTCAGGAAGAATCGTGACTTTTGACGACGGATTTGCAACCGAAAAATGACGGATCTTTTTCCTTAATTTTTCTGGCCATCAGATCCAGATCCAAGGATGTCAGACAAACATCCAAATCGCCCCCCCTGTCTTGATTTTTCTCTGACGGAATTTGCTTCACACGCGCGTGAAGAGGAGTCCACACGCGTGTGGACTCTTCTTCTTGGCGCGCGCGGGTGAGGAAAGGAGTGGGCGGCTTGGAGAGAGGGTCTCAGTGCCCTTGATTCACTTGGGTTCAGCCATGGGTTAGCCCAATGTCCTAAAATTTAAATTAGACCTAAATCTGGTTCAATTAGAACCCAATTAAGCCTAATTCGGAACCAAATTCGAATCTGATTCGAATAGAAATTTGGTTTGCAACACATGCTAGTGTGTTTATCCTGCAAACATGATTTAATTCCAAATTAAATCCTTCATCAATTTTCTTTTGTGTGTGACCTATTGGGTTCCACACCTAGCCAGCAATAGGTCCGAGTGCTATTTGACTTAATTCGATTAGATCTCAACTAAGCCGATTTAGGTCAACTCAAACTAGCTCGACTCGGTCAATTAGAATCTAATTTTAATTAACTGATTTGAATTACCATAATTCAATCATATACCTACAAGACAAGATTGACATCTAGCAATGTATCATGTCTACCCGGAAGATGTGGAATTTTGGTGGAATTACCAAAATACCCTTCAGTGGTGAGTTATCAGGAATTCAGTCCTTTAATCAATTTGCATCCCGAATATGATTATGAATATGGATACTTGTCAAATCCAATTTCATATTCATCCCTAGCTCAATCTTTATAATGATGATTCATTAATGAACCATTAGAAATTAACTCTAATGTTCATACTTTGATCAAAGATTTCCTGAATCCATCATTTGATTGAAATTAGCTGGATGCAATTCCCTCTTACTAGGGCTGATCAATTCCTTGTTGACCAACTCACAACCACCATATACAACCCACCATACCCAGTATCAACTCGTGCATGACTCAGTGTCATGATTGATTGCGATCCAAAGTATGGATTCATATATATAAGGTACCATGGTAGTCTCAGGTCAAAGGACCACATGCACTACTCCCACTATGAGAATTATCTATTGACAAACAGATAAGGTTCCATTAGATATTCTCAATCTGGATCAATTCCGTGAACTCATTCTCTAATGAACACTCACATCCTAGTATTAGTATCAAACACAAGTGACTGTGAGATCAGTCACCCTCATCACAAAGCATATATAGGATGTGCTGGTCTTGCCGGAAACATTGATCCCCAACTCAATGTCCCATCGACCAGGAATATTTTAGATTAGGGTTTTAAGACTTTAGGTCTCACTGGTATGATCTCATCATAACCCTAGAACCATAGCCCTAATCTATGGGGTTCATCATATAATCATAAAGACACAGCATATGATGAAAATAATGCCTTTATTATAATAATGTCAATTCATTGATTTTGGGATCGAAATGCAATATTTCACTTGGCTTTCAGGGCACATTCTTTTAGTCCATCACGACCACGATAGGGTGTGCTTGAAAATAGGGCCTGAGATGCTTAGCAGATATTATTAGTGCAAAAATAAGTTTTTTAGAGCGAGTATACATGACCTCCGCATCGCGAAGGATTTTGTTGGTGTAATACACCGGCTTCTGGGACCCGTCCTTGTCTGTACAGATGAGGACAGAGCTGACTGCTCTGGGTGTGACTGCTAGATAGAGCAGGAGCTCCTCCCGTTCCTTTGATCTGGAGAGTAGCGAAGGAGAGGCCAGGAACTCCTTCAATTCTTCGAAGGCCATTATGCACTCCCCCGTCTAGGTGAAGTCGTGCATCTTGCACAACACCTTGAAGAAAGGGAGATAGTGGTGTGGGAACTAAAATCAGGAAAAGACTCCAACCTATTCAATTCAAGTCTGAGTCCTTATGGTTGGATTAGTCCTGTAATTAGTCCTGTAATTTCTCTTTTAATTTTAAGTCCAAATAATCTTGTAATTAATTTCGAGTCCATATTGGGTCTGGTCCAGTTGAAGTCAAAGTCTTAGTCCAATTAATTTCGAGTCCATGCTGGGTTGGGTCCAATTTGAAGCCTTAGTCCAGTTGAAAGTCAGATTTTGAAGCATCAAGACAAGTCCAAAGCCAAATGGTGCCACATGCCACTTGCCACCTCAGCGCCACATCAGCTACCACTTGCCACCTCAGCGCCATCTCAGCTAGAAGCCACCTCATCAAGTGGTCCCCACTTTGGCGCCACTTGTCATGGGTTGAAGGAACTCCAAGAGGGCGCCCAAGAAGAAAGTTTGAATTCAAAATGTTGATTGGCCACCCTCTTCCACAAATCAAGCATCAAGGCCTACAAATCCTCTAACTCTCCTTGTAATCCTCCATATTTACAGATTTTCAAATTTTAAAGATTTGTAAGGCTCCTATTAAAGGCTTTGGGATGCCCCATTGTAAAAAAGGGGATGAATAAAATTTTTGGCTTGCATTATTCTTTCTATGTGATTGTCTTTGTGTCTATGTGGTTTAGTCTTTCTCCTCTTCCACGCCCACTCTAGTTCCTCCCTTCTTCCATCTCCAACGCCCAAAGACTCCTTTCTTCTTCTCCAATCTCAAGTGAACCTTCAACATGCAATGGTGAATCAAGAGGATCAGCACAAGGAGACCAACCTGTTCCATTTCAAGCACTCCACCATGGCGCCAAGAAGGATCCCCATCAATGCTTCATCCACCTCTCTTTCCTTTCTCCATTTCATGTTTTGTTAAGTTCTTTCATCTTAGGGATTTCTTTGTCGCAGGGTTCTCTGGGATTTTGACTTTAAGAGGAAGGATCTCTTGCCACCAATCCAGAAAGCAAGAAGAGTCTCCAACTTGTAGCATGGCCTGGTCATCTGGAAGATCCCCTCAAGAGTGATCTTATTCTTATTGGAAAATCAATGCCAGGTAAGTCAGTATCATTAGGTCTGAGACATTAATCTGACTAGCATGACTGGTGGTTTTAATTCTGTCATATTTCTTTATTATTTTGAAGTCTCGGTAATTAGGGTTATGCATGATCATTCAAGTTTGCTTCATTAACTTATCTTTGATAAATTATGCTAAACTCTTCATATGCCGATAAAACTTGCCAATTAATCTTCTCTAATCTCCTTTAGAGTTGCATAGTTTCATCTTCACTTTGCATTCCCTACCAATCTTGGTATCAGACCATGGTTGCATTAGGGTAGAATAGTTTTCTCTTAGATCCAAACTAGATCAAAAACTCACGCCTCCTGAGAGGGTGTACTCCAGTACACTGTCATGACCCATGGGAGTAATGAGCCTCCGGGCCAGATGTGAAGCTTTAGATTAGAGTTTGGTAAAGCATCGCAATTCCTTTAATTCCTTTTTTTTCTGTGAATCTGATTCTGCTGGCTGTGATCAAAAAAAAAAAAAATTCAAAAGAAAGAAAAAGTACATTTTGCATTGCCATAATTTTTTTTGATTCCATATAAGGTTAGTTAGAATCACACAAAGTTTCAGCATCAGAAGAAATTCACGAAAAATACTAAAATTCCTACTTCAATCTTCTGTCCTACTGAAATTGTCTACAGTACATGGTCTGTTGTTTTTATTGTTTCTCTATATATATAGATCAAGATTTTATGATTTTTGTTTTGCTGGGATCCTCATAATTCATATTATTTCTCAAAAAAATTTCAGATTTTATTTCGATTGTTAGAATTTCTAGCATTCGAAATACTCTCTAAGATTCAATCTGAATTGAAATTCCAGCAAGAACCAATCTCAGAAAATTTTTGAATTTGAAGTTCAAATTTTAAATTTTAAAATTTTGAATTCTGACATTATAGAATCTAAAACTTGGAGTTTGAAATTTAAATTTTAAAATTTAAGTTTGAATTTGAAATTGTTTGAAAACTAATCAAGTCAAATAATTAAGTCAGCTCATAAAACACAAAAAAAAAAAAATTGCATTCATTTGAAAACATCTTAAGGGCATCAATATGACATGGGGGCAAGAGTTCATCACTTGTCCTTAGCCCAAAACCACAACCCATCATCTCAATCCCAATCCTTAATTAAAACCAATTAGACCTAATCACCCTAGTGGGTTAGGGACACCAACGAGTCGGGTTCGGATTAGGGTCAAGTTGATTGTGTCCACTAATTGGTGTGTGCTTACGGGCTTGGTGTCTAGGATTGGTGTATTAGGGCTTGTGGGTTGGTCCGCCTACCTGGCCAATCATAGATTGGTGTCTAAGGTTGGCAGAACAGGGACCTCCACTCCCCTTCCCACCTACCTGGCTAAGTCATGTAAGTTACTACTAGCTAGTTGGTCCTTTTAATTAGATCTCTAATTCGTACTCTAGGTCTAGAAATCCTTAGCCTGAGTTTGAGTCTAATTGTTTGCATGACAACTAGATCAGGAACTCCTTACCACCCTTCACAAGACCAACCAAGTTCATCCATGGACACTAGTATGGAAACCCTTATGAGATCTATGATTGAGCGACTTGAATGTTTGGATTCTAGGTTTTATCAATTCGAGAAAAGGATAGGAAACCTAGAGGAATCTAGGTTGACCCCAACTGAACCACCTTCACCTAGATTACCTTCAGTTCGCCCTAGAGCCCAACGACAGGAACATATACCTGATCCAATTCATAGAAGGCCACATCAGGATTATGCTGATCACACTCCAGAGCCATATCCTAGAAGACCTCGCCATGATACTTTTGATCAAGATGATCGGGCCTTAAGGAATATCCGTCTAGATGCACCAACCTTTGAGGGAAGCCTAGATCCTAAGCTGTACATAGACTGGGAGGCTGACATGGACCAATATTTTGACTGGTATGATATGTCTGAAGAGAGAAGATTCAAGTTTGCCAAAATCAGACTAGTCCGTCAGGCTAGGTTGTATTGGGGAAATGTCGAACGCATAGCTAGGCTGAGGGGAGACTTACCTATAGCGACCTAGAGAGACATGAAGAGAAAGCTTAGAGAGAAATATTTGCCTATGTCTTATCAGCAAAGGTTGTTAGATCAGTGGCAGCGATTGACACAAGGAAATAAGATCATTTCTAAATACGTTGCTAAATTTGATGAGTTTGTAATGCGATGCAACGTAGTCGAGTCTGAGGCAGCCACTTTATCGAGGTTTAGATCGGGATTAAATGAAGATATAAAAGGAGAATTATTTTTGAGAGAAGTCCATGATTTAGAACAGGCATACCAAGTTGCCATGGACTATGAGAGGTTTCAGAGGAGAGCTTCATTTAGGCGACCAGAGCCCACTAGGTTTAATCCACCTGTTAGTCAACCTAGTTCAGTCCCTAATACAGCCAATAGACCAAGACCCAGCTCGAATCCAACCCCTAGACCCAACCCTACCATTCCTCCAATTCCTAGAGAAGACAAAGGAAAGAGCCCTGAAGTTTGAGGTGAGAGGGAGCGAGTCTGCTATAAGTGTCATAAACCCGGTCATTTCCTGAGCCAATGTCCCTCTAGAGCTTTACATATAGGGGAGGTAGAAGAAGAAGAAGAATCAGAACCCCTGGAGAATAATGAAGAGGAGGTTTATGAAGCAGGGGATTGCTTAGCTAATGAGTATGAAGGAGATGAAGAAAATGTAGACTCATCAGATGTGTTAGGAGTTGTGAGATGTATCATGACACAGACCAAAGAGCAGGAAGAGTGGCGTAGGACTAGCATCCTACATACATTTGTCAAAATAGGAGAAAAGGTCTGTAAGATCGTGATCGATAGTGGAAGCTGTGTCAATACCATTTCAACTAGTGCAGCCAAGAGTCTAGGATTACCCACTGAACCACATCCCAATCCATATAAGGTATCCTGGATCGATTCCACTTCTATCCCAATCAAGCAGAGATGTCAGGTCCGAATCCAACTTTAGTCCTATCAGGAACGAATCTGGTGTGATGTGCTCCCTATGGGAGTAAGTAGCATCATCCTAGGTAGGCCATGGCTATTTGACCATGATGTGACAATTTTTGGTCGAACAAACTCCTGTGCTTTCAATTTTAATGGCAAGAAAATTGTCATTCATCCAACCCAGCCTAAGGACAACACTAAAAGAGAAGCTAGCAGCCTGAAAGAAAAAAGGACTGGATTAAATTTGATAGGTGCAAGAGAATTAGAAAAAGATATTAATGAGGGAGCACCTATTTGGATGGTAGCTGCTAAGGAAACTAAGGACCACACCTCTGTAGAACACCCTCAAGAGGTGGTCCAATTATTGAAAGAATTTGAAGACGTGTTTCCCGAGAACCTACCCGATAGTCTTCTACCTTTAAGGGACATACAGCATGCCATAGATTTAGTCCCTGGCACGACTTTACCTAATTTGCCTCATTATAGGATGAATCCAGTTGAACATCAGGAGTTACAAAGGCAAGTTAGTGAACTTCTTAGAAAGGGGGTTGTTAGAGAAAGTTTAAGCCCATGTGCAGTCCCTGCCTTGTTAACCCCTAAGAAGGATGGCACCTGGAGGATGTGTGTAGACAGTCGTGCCATCAACAAGATTACTGTTAAATATAGGTTTCCAATCCCAAGATTGGACAATATGTTAGACATGATAGCCGGATCAACAATTTTCTCCAAGATAGACTTAAAGAGTGGCTATCACCAGGTTAGGGTTAGGCCTGGAGATGAATGGAAGACCGCTTTTAAGACTAAAGATGGATTATATGAGTGGTTAGTCATGCCGTTCGGTCTGTCCAATGCACCCAGCACCTTTATGAGAATTATGAATCAGGTGTTGAAAACTTTCATCAGGAAATTTGTGGTGGTCTACTTTGATGACATTCTTAACTATAGCAAGACTAAGGTAGACCATTTAACCCACCTAAGGCAAGTTTGCCAAGTCCTTAGAAAGGATAGCCTCTATGCCAATATCAAGAAGTGTGATTTCTTAGCACATAGAGTTATCTTTCTAGGATTCGTAGTCACATCTGAAGGAGTCTCCATTGACCCTGCAAAAATTAAGTCCATAGTAGAGTGGCCTGTACCCAAAAGCATCCATGATATCCATAGTTTCCACGGTTTAGCCACCTTCTATAAGAGATTCATTAGAGGGTTCAGTACGATAGTGGCTCCAATCACTGATTGTATTAGGAAGGGAACTTTTGAGTGGACTAAAGCAGCAGACAAAGCCTTCCTAACAATTAAGGAAAAAATGACACACACACCCGTCTTGAGGTTACCCGATTTTATCAAAGTGTTCGAGGTTGCTTGTGATGCTTCTGGGGTAGGAATTGGAGGTGTCTTGAGTCAAGAGAATCACCCAGTAGCATATTTCAGTGAAAAGTTAAATGAAGCGAGACTAAGGTATTCCACCTATGATAGGGAGCTGTATGCAGTAGTTCAGGCATTACGTTATTGGAGGCATTATCTTCTACCACAAGAGTTTGTCCTATTTTCTGACCACGAAGCTCTTAGGTTCCTTAGTTCTCGGAAGAAATTGAACCCTAGGCACGGGAAGTGGGTAGAGTTCATACAAGCTTATACGTTCGTACCAAAACATCATGCCGGTACTGAAAATAGGGTTGCCGATGCATTGAGTCGTCGTTCCATGTTGTTGACTTCTGTGAGCACTGAGGTAGTAGGGTTTGATAAATTGAAAGAGGAGTATCCTACATGCCCTGATTTTGGTAACATCTATCGATCCCTTCAACAAGGACCATCTAGTAAGCATAGTGATTATACCCTTTTAGATTGATATCTTTTCAAAAGAAATCAATTATGTATTCCCAAGACCTCTGTTAGGGAATTTCTGATCTGGGAAGTTCATGCTGGAGGCTTGTCAGGACATTTTGGTAGGAATAAGACCATCTTAGCAATAGAAGACCAATTCTTTTGGCCTAGTCTCAAAAGAAATGTGGCCCAGATTGTCGCTCAGTGCCGTACCTGTGCTGTTGCAAAACAGCAAAGACAGAACACCGGTCTGTACACACCCTTACCTGTCCCTGATTGTCCATGGCAGGATATCAGCATGGATTTTGTAGTAGGCCTCCCTAAGATGTCTAGGAAGCATGATTCTATCTTTGTGGTTGTCGATCGTTTCTCCAAGATGGCTCACTTCATTCCTTGTTCTCAAACTTTAGATGCTTCGAAGGTGGCCAAGCTTTTTCTCGATCAGGTCGTTAGGCTTCATGGTTTACCCAAAACCATTGTGTCCGATAGAGATGTCAAATTTACTAGCTATTTCTGGAAAACCCTCTGGCACATGTTCGGTACCAAGCTGAAATTCTCTACTGCCTATCATCCTCAAACCAATGGCTAGACAGAGGTAGTAAACCGAAGCTTAGGAAATATATTGAGATGTTTAGTTGGTGACAACCTGGGAAACTGGGACCTATTACTTCCTCGTGCTGAATTTGCTTACAACAGCTCAGTTAATAGGTCTATTGGGAAAAGTCCGTTCGAAGTGGTCCATGGATACAGACCTAGGAAACCTGTAGACCTAGCTCCATTACCCACACATGCACGAGTGTCTGAGTCTGCTGAGTCATATGCACAGCATATTAGGGAATTGCATAAGGAGATTAGCCAAAAGATCCAATCGAGCAATGAACTCTATAAACATATGACTAATTCACATAAACGGTTAAAAGAATTTAATGAAGGGGACTCCGTTATGATCAAATTTAAACCTGAAAGGTTTCCGCTGGGAACTATGAAGAAACTCCATGCCCGGGGAGCTGGACCTTTCAAAATAATAAAGAAAATTGGACCTAATGCTTATGTATTAGAATTACCACCAGGTTATGGCATTAGTTCAACCTTTAATATTTCAGACTTAAAAGAATACAAAGAACCTGCATTGATACCTAGTGAGCTTTTTGGTCCTAATGTTTCTTTTGAGAGTGAAACACCAAATGAGTGTCCACCACCAAGTGTTCCTAAGAGAAAGGAGAGAATTGAAAGGATCTTGGATGACCAGTTCATTACTACTAGAAATAAAGGCTACCAACGTTATCTGGTTAGATGGCAAGGATGTCCTGAATCTGAAGACTCCTGGATTTCCCGAGAGGACCTACAACAAATCAACCCGGATGCATTAGAAGCTTATCAAGCCAACCCTCACTCGATAGGGTCGAGTTCCTCTCACCCCGGGAGAATTGGTGTGGGAACCAGAATCAGGAAAAGACTCCAACCTATTCAATTCAAGTCTGAGTCCTTATGGTTGGATTAGTCCTGTAATTAGTCCTGTAATTTCTCTTTCAATTTTGAGTCCAAATAATCTTGTAATTAATTTCGAGTCCATATTGGGTCTGGTCCAGTTGAAGTCAAAGTCTTAGTCCAATTAATTTCGAGTCCATGCTGGGTCGGGTCCAATTTGAAGCCTTAGTCCAGTTGAAAGTCAGATTTTGAAGCATCAAGACAAGTCCAAAGCCAAGTGGTGCCACATGCCACTTGCCACCTCAACGCCACATCAGCTACCACTTGCCACCTCAGCACCATCTCAGCTAGAAGCCACCTCATCAAGTGGTCCCCACTTTGGCGCCACTTGTCATGGGTTGAAGGAACTCCAAGAGGGCGCCCAAGAAGAAAGTTTGAATTCAAAATGTTGGTTGGCCACCCTCTTCCATAAATCAAGCATCAAGGCCTACAAATCCTCTAACTCTCCTTGTAATCCTCCACATTTTAGGGATTTTCAAATTTTAAAGATTTGTAAGGCTCCTATTAAAGGCTTTGGGACGCCCCATTGTAAAAAAAGGGATGAATAAAATTTTGGCTTGCATTATTCTTTCTATGTGATTGTCTTTGTGTCTATGTGGTTTAGTCTTTCTCCTCTTCCACGCCCACTCTAGTTCCTCCCTTCTTCCATCTCCAACGCCCAAAGACTCCTTTCTTCTTCTCCAATCTCAAGTGAACCTTCAACATGCAATGGTGAATCAAGAGGATCAGCACAAGGAGACCAACCTATTCCATTTCAAGCACTCCACCATGGCGCCAAGAAGGATCCCCATCAATGCTTCATCCACCTCTCTTTCCTTTCTCCATTTCATGTTTTGTTAAGTTCTTTCATCTTAGGGATTTCTTTGTTGCAGGGTTCTCTGGGATTTCGACTTTAAGAGGAAGGATCTCTTGCCACCAATCCAGAAAGCAAGAAGAGTCTCCAACCTGTAGCATGGCCTGGTCATCTGGAAGATCCCCTCAAGAGTGATCTTATTCTTATTGAAAAATCAATGCCAGGTAAGTCAGTATCAATTAGGTATAAGACATTAATCTGACTAGCATGACTGGTGGTTTTAATTATGTCCTATTCTTTATTATTTCGAAGTCTCGGTAATTAGGGTTATGCATGATCATTCAAGTTTGCTTCATTAACTTATCTTTGATAAATTATGCTGAACTCTTCATATGCTGATAAAACTTGCCAATTAATCTTCGCTAATCTCCTTTAGAGTTGCATAGTTTCATCTTCACTTTGCATTCCCTACCAGATAGCGATCGACCGACCTCGAGATGAACCAGCTCAGTGCTGCGATCCATCCCGTCAGGCACTGGACCTGCTTCTTGGATGTCGGATGCTCCATGTTAATGATCTCCTGGACCTTCTCCAGGTTGGCTTCAATGCCCCTCTGAGTGACCATAAAGCCAAGAAACTTTCTCACCGCCTCTCCGAAGGTACACTTCACCAGATTCAGCTTCATCTGGTGCTTTCGGAGCTTGTGGAAGGCTTCGATGAGGTCGGCGACATGGTCCAAGCTCGGCTTGCTCATGACAAGCATGTTGTCCACGTACACCTGCATGTTCCGGCCAATCTAGTCTTTGAAGACCTTATTGACCAGATGTTGGTATGTGGCCCTAGCATTCTTCAGACCAAAGGGCATCATCCTATAGTAGTATGTTCCTTGATCGGTGATGAAGGTGGTGTGCTCCTCGTCCTCTGAATGCATTCGGATCTGATTGTATCCAGAGAATGTATCCATGAAGGAGAAGAGCCTGTGCCCTGAGGTGGTGTCCACCAACTGATCGATCTTCGGTAGGGGAAAGCTGTCCTTCGGGCATGCCTTGTTGAGGTAGGTGTAGTCCACACAGATCCTCCATTTGCCATTGCTCTTCTTTACCATCAGCATATTCGCCAGCCAGCTCGGATATTGCACCTCCCGAATGAAACTGGCAGCGAGGAGCTTGTCAACTTTCTCATTGATGGCTACCTGCCTCTCCATGGTGAAGCTTCTCTTCTTTTGTTGAACTAGTCGATGCTTTGGGTCAATGCTCAGCTTGTGGGTGATGATGTCAGGGAGGATACCTGGCATGTCCGTCGCTGTCCAAGCGAACACATCTTCATTCATCCGTAGGAATTCTAAAAGGTGGGCCCTCTCCTTATCCTATAGCTAGGCCCCGATTTGCACTGTCTTCGTAGGATCGTCTCCAAGTGGATAGGAGAGCAGGCGTTCGACCGAGCCTCCCCTAGGATCTTGAGCCCTTTGGTCGAGATCGTTTGCCCTGGGATCACCCTCGGGGACCTTGGCCCCAGGAAGGGCTTGGAAGCAGTGCTACACCAGCTGGGGTGCTCCCCTCATCTCCTCGACATCGTAAGGAGTTGGGAACTACACAAGTAGTCTCCTGGTGGAGATGATGGCATCGAGCAGGTTGAGCCCGGGCTAGCCAAGGATTACGTTGTAGGCTGAAGAGAGCCTATCAACCATGAAGGTCATCATAACGGTGCTCTATCGAGGTAGGGTCCTGGCAGTTACTGGGAGAGTAATCTCTCCCTCAACCCTCACAGAATCACCTGTGAAACCGATAAGGGGGGTGTGCACAGGTCTGAGTTGAGTAGGGAAAAGGTTCATTCTAGAGAAAGCATCGTAGAAAAGCACATCCATGGAGCTTCCACTATCAACCATGGTGCATTTTATAGGATGCTTCATGATCGTCATCTCGACGATCATGGCATCATTATTTATATTTTTCTCTCGGTCTCCCCCCTCCCTCATAAAGGGGAGTACATTTTTAAAATGCCCTACCCCCCAGGCCTTTTTGGATGCATGCTCGGCTCCCTAGTATATCATCCCAACCGGCTTCTCTGTAAGGATGTTGTTGACTGTTGGGGATGGCGAGAGAGCAACGAGCACCTGTGGTTCTGCTTAAGGTCTGCCCCCCACAAAACTTTTGAGGTAGCCCCTCTTGATGAGTTCTTCGATCTCCCACTTGAGGTTATAGCATTCCTCGGTGTCATGGCCATGGTCACGGTGGAAGCGACAATACTTCATTTTGTCATGGCCAGCGGACGACTTCATCGGAGGTGGGTGCTTCAAGTAGGGCTCGCCTTCGATCTCCATGAGGATATTCATCCTTGGGGTGAGGAGGGGGTGTAACTCTCCTCGGGAATGGGAGCGCTTCTCAACCTTGGTCCCTGCCAGAAGCTCAGAGCTGATGGTCCAGGCTTCTGCATCATGGACACCTCGATGGGGGCTGGTTTCTTTAGTGGCTTTCCGTCGAGCTCCCGCCTCGTACGATCCGCCTCCTCGACATGGATGTACTTCTGAGCTCAGAGGAGGAGCTCAGAGTAGCTCTTGAGGGGCTTCTTGTCAAGCGAGTTGGTCAGGCGGGAGGTCCTGAGTCCTCGCTTCAGAGCCAACATAGCAACTAGCTCCTCGAGATTATAGATCTCCAACGCGGTAGCCTTGAAACGGGCCACGAAGTCCCATAGGAGCTTGCAGTCCTGTTGTCTGATGGAGAAGAGGCTGTATGCCTCTCACGGCATCTTTCGACAGGCATCGAAGTGGGCTAAGAACTTCTGCCCCAGCTGGGTGAAGGAGTTGATGCTCTCCGGCTCCAGATGGGTGAACCACACCCGGGCTGCCTTCCAGAGAGTTGCAGGAAAGGTGATGCAGAGGAGAGTGTCAGTGGTCCCCTGGACCTTCATGAGGGCCCTGTAGCATTCCAGGTAGTCCACGGGGTCAGTGGTTCTGTCATAAGGATCCACCTATGGCATACGGAACCGATCTGGGATCAGCTCCTTTTGAACTTCTTAGGAGAAAGGGGGACGGGCATCATAGCCAGTTGGCTCGCTAGTGGAGCCCAGTAGATTGGCAAACTGGCGGGATAATTTCATCAGCTTGCGGTCATGCTCCTCCAGGCACTTCTCCACCATGCGCCTGATGGCTTCGTCAGTGGACCCCTACATCGAAGGAGATGGAGAAGGTGACATGGGTGCATGGCGCCCATGATGGGGGATCTTGCTTTTTCTACCTTGGCGAGGATTGGACATCACCCGCTCAAGGTTTGGTGAGCGGCTCTCCTTGTCGGCAGACCCAGCTCGTTGTCTTTTCATCAGAATTTGGTGGCTACACCAGTTGTTAGTGATGGCTCGCGATTGCGAAGGCCTCCCTTGGAAGGATCACAGGCTGTCGTGGGGTGCGGTGGCATAAACCACGGGGGTCCCTGGCTACTGGTGGGTGGCCAAGGATTGGTGCTAGTGCTGAAGCTGGCATACTGCCATGGCAAGGATCTACACCTACTAGGTGAGTGCAGCCAACTGGGATTCCATCAGAGGTGGTGGAGCTGGAGTGGGTGGTTCCACCTCTAGGTTGTGCGGGTTCTCCCGGGAAGGGGAGTCTCCTGCATGACTGGTGGAGACCTCTCTCGCCTGCATCGTCATCATCCTTCCATCGAACTGCTTGTAAGGGGGTTCAAGCTAGATCAAATATCACTCTCCCCCTACCTGGCACGCCAATCTGTTGCCGCCAAGATCATCGTGGCCTGTAGCTGCTAACATCGTCAGATCACCCCTCTTGAGCTCTTAGGATATCCTGCTCCTTTGAACCTGCAAAAACGGGGTTAGTGACTCGAGGCGAGGATTCTGGCAGGGGCACTCCGACAGTCAAGTTAGTAATGATGCAGGGGAACAGATCCTCCTAGTCGAGTTCCTCTTGATGGACTCCATGCTAGGAGGAGTGAGTAGTGTGGAAATGGGATGCAAGTGTGTCAGGAGGATGGTGGCCTAGCTAGAGGGATTCTCTATGTGTCCTTCTTCCCGTCACTTGCTTGAGTTTTGTGGTAAGATAGTGATTGTGATTACCTCCCCACTAGGGGTGCCGATGATTCTTTTAAACTCTAGTGGTTGTTGGGCGCCTACCTCGGGATCTCCCTCGTGTCAGCAAGCACATGCAATGGTGTCCCATGCCATGAACGGGATGCCTTTCCCGGTTCGTGATAGGAGAACCTATCATGCGCTCTGACATTCCTTCCGGTCACCCCATTCCAGGAAACTTGGCAGTGCCTCGATCGAGGGGCCACTGCCCCCCGGATTCAAATCTCCTAGTTGACTTCCTCTTCTGGGTGGTTCAGGTGGTTGGTGAAGAGCGTGGTGCCTCGATCATAGGGCATCTCCCTTTTCTGGTGTAAGTGGTGGCTGCGGAGAGTTATTGTGGCCAAGTGGGTGCCTCTTCGCGACCCTCGGGCGGCTCGTCGACCTCCTAGGATGATGGTGCCACCTCCCCACTTGCTGTTGTCTTCGCCCGAGCTGGAGGTCGAGCTGGAGAGGCAGGGCTCAACTCCGAGGGGCTCAACCTCGATGCGGCTCCACTTGGCGGAGGAGGGCTGAGCTCGACTCCGGACCAAGGGAGTCCGACCTCGGGCGAGCTCGACCTGACGGAGGAGGGCAGAGCGTGGCTTTGGCTCAGAGGACTCGACCTCAGAGGGGCTCCACGTGGTAGAGGAGGGCTGAGCTCGACTCCATACCACAGTGCCCAACCTCGAGGGATTTGCTCTGGAGGATGCCGCTCGGATTTGGCCTAAGCATCCCGAGCTCGCGGGCCTGACTTGGTGGAGGGCAGAGCTCAGCTTCGGTGGGCGGCCCCGTTGTTCTAAGGGAGCTCAGCCCGACGAAGGAGTCCAGGTAGAGTATCTGACATGGCGGCCTTCTTCGATGTGGCGTCTAACAGCTACTCCATGTCAGCGATTCAGCCACATCATAGGGCAATTAGCTAGAAAAGTTCTAAGTAGCACACCGTGGCTAATTTTATATGCGAGGTGGAGTATATTGCAACATTCGATACTATAAAGGAAGCTGCTTGGCTATGAAAGTTCATCAACGAGCTTGGAGTGGTGACCTCCATTGATGGCCCAATTCTTCTATATTGTGATAGCTTTGGGACCATAGCTCAAGTGAAGGAACCAAAGTCACTCAGCAAACCAAGCACATTCTGCATCGCTACCACTTTATCCAAGAAATTATAGATCGAGATGATATTGATCTTTAGAAGATTGATGGAAGGAAGAACTTGGCTAACCCATTTACTAAAGCCCTTGGAATCAAAGAGTTTGATGATCACAAGTAAAAGATGGCTATTCGATACTCTTTTGAGTGGCTCTCGTACAAGTGAGAGTTGATAGTTATTAAAAATATAATAATTAATCTAACTTTATTTATTAAAATTGATACTTTTATATAGTGTTTTGTAGGAAATGATTCTATGAATGTGAAGAGCATGATTTTAGGAGTCCAACGATGCAAACGGTTCTCAAATTGGACCTGAAATGAGCTCAGAATCACATTTCAAAAATTTAAGAAGGAATTACACATATTTTAAAGTGTCAGTCCACCATGGACGGGCTACTTCATCCATGGTTCACTCGACGGTCTACAGAAAGCCATGGTTGTTGGTCTATGGCACAGAACCATAGACCATAAGCAATTTTGGCCAAATCACTGCCAAAGAAGCCCCCCGTGCCATCCCATCGCTGCCAGCACCTCCCTTACCGGCCAGAGATGCCTCCCATGGCTGGAAAAACACCTGAGAAGCCTCCCAAGTGGTTGGTCTTCCTCATTCCATGATCGTCCTCCCTATGCCAATCCAAGAAGCCATCCGCACGACTGGAACACTGCCCCGTCGCCGCCAGAGCCGCTGCACATCGCTTCCATGGCCATCTCCTCCAAGATCCAGCTGGTCTCCACCCTGTTTGCTGCCCTCTCATCGGTTCAAAACTCCCATGATTACCATCCCTTCCAGTCCAAGGTCACTACCAGAGCCACCGTGAAGTTGCTGGAGATGCCTCGCATGGTCACCGGGACCACCTAAGAAGCTTCTCGTGGTCGGAAGGGATGTCGAGAATCCTTTTGGCACCGTTTGAGCCACCTCCCAAATAGCTGATTTCTTCCTTTGTTTTCCCAAATGAAGAACGATGGCCACCGCACGCCTCCACAGAGCCCACTGCTACTGCTTGTGCCTCCTCTTCACTTATTATTTTGCCCCTATTGCCGGTTGAATAAGCTCTTCGAGCCATTTCCCAAGTACCAGTTGCTTGCTTCGTCAGTTCCTCTTCCCAAGCTTCCCATATCTTCACCATGCAGCTACCTGCGATGCCTGTAGTCACCATCTATAGTCATCTTCATTCAGTCCTAAGCCACTGCATGCTTTCGTGGTCTAGCTTGATCCATTGCCTGTCACCAAGCATCTTGTCGGGAGTTGGACCAGGATGTCTGAATGGGAAACAAGGTCAGAAGAAGAAGCTTGATCATGATGGATACACCAAAGTTTGAAATGTGGAATGGAAGGATACTAGATGAAACGAATGCGGGATGCATTGGTTGGGCAGGTGCGATGATTAAGTGGATAGCTCTAACAAAATTGAAGGATGTTGGGTAGATTGCAATGGAAAACCAACATGGTTCCCACACGAGACCTACGCGCTATGCTCTACCTATAAAAAGAGCCATCTCTTTGCACTCCACCGATTATTGCTCTATCTCTTCTAACTTCCAATCTGCATCTCTCTACATTCCCCATTCCATTCCTCTCTCTGCTCCATTCCACCTTTCCACCCTCCCATCCACTTCCATTCCAAGCCACTCTTTTGACTGCCCTTCTAATGTCCGGTCTTCACCGCATCCCGGTCTCCCTTCTAATGTCTGGTCTTCACCGCATCCCGATCTCTGCTACCTCGATCTACTGCCCCGGTCTCCACTACATCATACCACTGTTCCATCTGCTTCAGTCAATCCTGGTGATGCTACTCTAGATTTCTGCTAAGTTTTATTGGAAAGCGAGATCTCAGTGAAGAGAAATTTAAATTTTAACAATTTGATGTATTCCTTTTATATTATGAAATAAAAGATCACATTACTTATTTATCGATGTTATTCTTTTACTGAGTGTTCTTCACTTGAAATAATTTTGACTGATCTATTTTCATAAGGGACAGGTCGTGATCTACAGGTATGGGCCGTACTCTTGTTATGATTGATTACATATTGATTATTTTCACTGTTTGTTAATTTCTCCTATTTTATTGCACACTATTTGAAATAACTCAAAAGTTTCTATAGATTCGACCTTTACTCCCACTACTCTACCTAAGAATAATTGAATGAAGGTATTAAAATTGGTGTGTAGCGATGCATACCAGATTTTTGGTATCATTGCCAGAGAATTTTGGTATTATTTAAAAAAAATAATAAAAAAAATTAATTAAAAATTAGTAGTTAGTATTTTTTCAATCATACATATCCTGATATGTTGTCCAGAAATGGAGCCCAAGAGGGGGGAGTGAATTGGTGGTGGGGGCACTAGGATCAAACACAAAATACTGGGCCCTATTTGGTTTACCTAGCCATGTGTCAAATTTTGTAATCAATTAAGATTGAGTCCTGTAATAGGTTGAGGTTAGTTGATTTGTCTCAACCCTCAACCTAGTCAGTATTTTGAGTCATGTACATCTGTTATTAGTCCAGTATGAGCCTAATTTTTGTACAAGAGAGGAGGTTACCCTATTTTGGAGTTCCACCAGGCCACAACTAGGAGTCAAAGGCTACCACATCAGCCTATTGGATTTTGTGTGACAACCCAGGATCCAAGATGCTTCCGAAAACCCTGATTCCTTCCAGATGCCCTCCAGATGTCCAGATTCCTCTCCATATGCCAGAGCATATTCCTAAACTAGGGTACCCATGATTCCAGAGGTCCACCTACATCCCAGTCCAAAGAAATCAAGTCCAGGTGCCAAGTCCAAGCCCTTAAGAATCAAGATTCCAGGGAATATTCCTACTACCAGGCTACCAGGTCACCCTAGCTTCCAGAGGCCAAAACCCATGCACCCAAGCTCCTTTGGGCCAGCCCCTTGCTGTTCCTAGAGGCCCAACATGCCCCCCTAGGCATCCTTGAAGTGTTGACCATGTTCAAAGAAGTTTGACTAAGTCCAAGTTGAAGAGAAGAAGGAGAAGACCAAGTTTATTCCTAACCTAGTTAGGATTTCTAATCCTTTTAAACTTTGTAATTCTAACCTAGCTAGGAAAGGACCTGTATTCCAATTTGGAAGAGGACTTGTAACCCAAGTGTAACCATGGTTAGTGTTGTGCAGAATCACCAGGGTCGGACCTCTTCCTGGTTCTTCCTCTCCGGGAGCCTGCAAAACAGAGAATGCCTTGTGCTAGGGATTCTGGCAAAGACACTCTGATGATCAAGTCAGTTGGACGATCATGGGGAATGAAAGACCTCTGAGATGGAGAGCTTGGGGGACTCTCCATCTACCAGAGGGTGCGGATATGAGAAGAGAAGACCTATAATGAAAAGAGATGGGTTCCGAGAGTTACTTGGGCTCTGCCTTACTTTACCTTATATAGGCATGGAATAGTGCTAAAATCTATTAGGGAGGAGGTCAAAAAAAGACTGATTTGTCCCCAGGAGGATCTGGCGAGTGGCCACGCGGTGCCCGGACATGGCGGTGTCATGGGAGTAGTGGAGCAGTGCTACTGACATCGCAAGATTCTGTTGTAACAAAAAGAGTTTCTGGAATTCTCTAGGCCCCGAAGGCAAGTCAGTTGGACGCTGACCGGGAGGGCCAGTCGGTCGTCCGATGAGGAGTACCTTAGTAGAAGTGGATCTGTCATACCTCAGCAGAAGTGGGTCAGTCGTACCTCAGTAGAAGTGGGTCAATCGAACCTCTCATTCAGTGGGTCGACCTTGGACCTCTCCTTCAGTGGGTCAACCTTGGACCTCAACTTCAGTGGGTAGGTTTGGACCTCAGCTTCAGTGGGTCGGTTCGGACCTCTCCTTCAGTGGGCTGTTCGGACCTCAACTTCAGGTTGGTCGGCCTTTTGGGTGGTCGGCCTTCTGGTGGTCGGCCTTCTGTTGGTCGGCCTTCAGGTTAGTCGGCCTTCTGGGTGTAACAGTTAGTGAGGGCATGGGAACTCTTTAAATACCCCACCCCTCCCTCTCTTGTAAGCATCTATTTCTTATGAATATAACTTGCTGAAATTTTGAGTTATTGCCTTGTGTTAGTGTTTTGTTTTGGTTCTTTGGTTTGTGTTTTTGTGCTTGGACAAATTCCTTGCTGCCCTAGCATCCTTCCACGCCCTAAATCACTGCCATCCAAGTCTTCACATGTCCAAGGAGTGCCCTAGGTCGCCAAGCAAGGAGATCTTCAATAAGCTTCAAACAGCCATCTTCTAATCCTAATCCTGATTCCTTTCAACCCATAGTTCCTTTTCTTATTTTTCAATTACAGTTTTAATTAACCCTAATGCTTTTAGGATCCCCGAGGTGCTTCCCCTCCCTTGAGGAGGCCTTCTTTATTGCCCAGACTGCCCAGATCAGCCATCAATTCAAGGAAAACAAGGCTTCTCCTTCCAAGCTCCGATCAGAGTTGTGAGTGATCTCTTCTGCTACTGATATTATCATCTATGACTGGTATGAAACCTTCCCTTCTCTTATTATCTGATTTTGATGAAGATAAACTATCCTAAATTGGAAGTTTCTCAATTCTCAGGTCCTGGATATTTTATTGGTTTGCATGAATATGCCTGCGACCCGATGATTCTTTGCACTGCTAGTCTTTCAGCTAGTTTTTACTTTTTTTTGGAAATCTAGCCTGCAAATAAAATTATAAAAATCATAAGAAAAACTATTCTACTATTTTCCATGCATTTTTAGTAGTCTTAGAGTCATCCCATATTAGTTTGGTATCAGAGTGGCTTTAGGCTAGTTTTATTTGCTTTGCACTCATATACCCTAATTTCTGCATTCTGTCCACTGCATTAGGTGTCTAGTTTTTATCTGATTTTAGTATCATAAACATTTTGTTTTTCATGAGATTTGCACTGAATGTACTCTGTTTTGTCCTAGTAATTATCAAAATTTTTAATTATTTTTAGTGAAAACCTAAATCTCTAAAATTTGGCATAATAGGAACCCTAATAGAATCTTGATAATTTCTGTAGCAGTCTAGAGAACCCTAGGTTTGCATTATCATCTGATTTTTTTCTGGAATGAAATTTGGTAGACTTCATCATCACCGTACATCCTATATTCTATATTTTTTTAAAATTTTTATGCATCATAATCTATGTCAAAATCTATAATAACTGAAACCCTAATTCACTGATTTCTGTGACATTCTGCATCTTGACTCAACCTAACCTAATCAACTACCAAACCCCCAATC
Organism: Areca catechu; assembly: GCA_021397845.1. Taxonomy (NCBI): domain Eukaryota; kingdom Viridiplantae; phylum Streptophyta; class Magnoliopsida; order Arecales; family Arecaceae; genus Areca; species Areca catechu. The sequence continues at coordinate 50,196,218 of CM038038.1, forward strand.
CCAAGCCAAACTTTGTTTGATAACCCCAGTTAACTTAAACCTAACTTGACACATCATAAATCATTAAAAAAATATTTTATTTTCTGATTGTTTTAGCTTGCATTAGGGCCATTGATTGCCATCATTTTAACCTAATCTTAAGGGCAACTCAAAATCTCAGATCAGGGCAGGATTTCATCACCTGTCCTGGGCCCAAAACCATCATCATCATATTAACCCAAGTCTAATTAAAATCAATTAGACCTAAATTGCCCTAATAGGCTAGGAGACATCAACAAGTCGGGTCCGAGTTGTGTGGGCCAACTAGTGCATTTAACCTTTTAGCTATTACTGAAAGCTGGTGTCTAAGGCTGGGGGTCCAAAGTCAAACGACCTAAGTGGTGCTGTAGTTTTTAATTGGGTCCTTGCGAAAGCAGGGGGCCTCCCACACTCCCTTCCCCTACCTGGCCAGTGGAAGGATTAGCTATTAGGTTAGGTATAAGTTGAGTTGACCCACCCAGTTTCTGGCTCTAGGTCTAAGAAACCCTAGATTATACTAGCCTTTTCTTTCTCTTTTGCATGCTTGGTAGCATCATTTCATTTTGATTGTTTGATTTATTGCATGACCACTAGATTAGGAACCCAATATCAAAAGTCCAAACCTCAGCCCAGCCCATCCATGAACCCCACTTTGGAGGCCATCCTAGCTCAACTTGCCCAAATGAGTACCCAAACCCAAGCTCAGCTTACCCAAATAAACCAGTCCAACTCCCAAACCCAAAATCAGTTAGCCCAAATGAATGCCCAATTGGCTACCCGAATAAACTAGCTTGACCAAATGAACCAAAGACTCAACCAATTAGGAACCCTAGGCAAGACCCATAGAGTTGAAGCATTGCCTTATAGACCCCAGGAACCTATAGTCCCTAGATATGAACCCAGTAGTAACCCACCATCCCTCAGTCAACCTGAACCCTATAGGATTGATACCCCTAGATTTGAACCCATAACCTTTAAACCCATATCTTTTGAACCCATAAACCTTAGTTTACCCACCCTTGTTACCCCAGACTTTAGTCAATTTTCCATTAGCCAAACCATTCTCTTACCACCCCATTGGTTCACCAAGATGACTTAGAAGAAGAAATATATGAGGCTGACCCAAGTCTGGTAGAGGAGTATGAAGATAATGAGTCTATTGAAGATCTAGAAGACTACCCTATAGAAGATCCAATGTTAGTTGATCTAGTAAAAACCCAGTAGAAACCAATCCAGAGCTACTTGAATCAATAGTACCCAGGTAGAAGACCACCCAATATTAGTTGACCATACCCAAGTAGTAGCTAATCTAGATTTAGCTAACCTTGATGGTGCGGGCACCAGACTCAGAAGAAGACTTTAGAGCTCCATCTGGATCTCTGATTGACCTTGCCCGAAGAATTAGGATTTTCTGGTTTTGTAATAAGGGTTGACTTGGTCAACTCAATTTTTTTGAGTCTGTATTTCCCTGCAATTTAAATTTTGTTGAGTCATGTTAACTCAGTACAAGTCCTAGTAAGTGGTCTAGGTCTTCTCCAGGGTGCCACATTTTCTCCCAAGCCCAAGCAAGTGGGTGCCACACTCCCAGCCACACGCCAGAGTCCAGGAGGTGCCACATCTCCATCCCAGTGTCTTGGTCCCCACATCCAAGGGAGCAAGAATTTTTCTTGAAGCCAAAATCAAGGAGGCGCCCCATATATACCTTAAAAGGCCAAGCTAAAGGAGGAAAGAGGCATTTCTTAGGGAGCACTTCAAGGGGGTGCCCAATCCATGCCTAAAAAGACCAAAGCAAAGTTGGGAAGAGCCATGACTTGGGGAGAAAGAAAAGGAGGTGTCCAAAAGAGTTGAGCCATGGAAGGAAAAAATTTTTTCTTGAAGAGCAAGGCTAGGAGGCGCCACCTACTTACCATTTGGAGCCACCAATCAACACTTATGGAAGCTCTTGGCCAGCCATATGAGAAGGATTTGATTCTACAAGCCTAATTTGAAGATCCATCCTATTAGTCCCACATGGGAAGATGTAAAACCCTGACCACTTGTAAAGACCTATAAAATAAACCCCTCTTGTAAGTTTTAAATGACAACTGATGAATGAATTCAATTTATGTGTGAGCAAATTTTGTGTTTCTCTCTTCCGCACTTGTATTCAGGTGTTGAGCTCTGTGAGGGAGTAAATCCGGGTTCCCTAGGAACCTTGAGGAGGTGTGAGATCTCCAACCCCAAAACCCTAGGTTAGCCACTTCCATTCCAAACCCTAGCCGCCCAGCATCCTCTTCATTCCACCAAACCCTAGCCTACCCCATCTCTCACGGCCCCTCTCTCCAAGTAGAGGCCGACCACCAGCATCCAGGTCCAGTTCGGCTACTTCGAAGACAGACCAAACCCCAGAGGAAGTCAGATCATCATCCAGGAGAATCAGGCTTTCAGCAACATCAACTTTCAAGTTCTTCTATCTGGTAAATCTTTCCTTGAGTATCTGGTTCCATAACTTGTTCTTCTTCTTTCCCAGATCTTGAGTTCAAAAGAAGCCAACTCTGCCAAAGGACCAGTATTGGAGGATCCATTGCGAAGATATCCGAATCCGGGGATCCAACAATCTGCTCAAGAGAGTCCTTCCACTAAACCTGTGAAGATCACTGCCTAGTCTGTAACCTTTCTCTTCTCTTTACTTCTATCCCGTTGAAAGTTCAGAGCAAAACCCTAGGTCTGGGAGTTTCTCAACCCCCAGCGATCCTTTACTTTTGAACTACTTTGATAATCCAGTTTCTTTAAATTGTGCTTTCAATTATTACATAGTTTCTTTCAATTTAGTTTAACTTTCTTTTGAGTCAAAGCCGACTTCTGAAAATATATATAAAAAAAAGAATTAGTCTTAATTGACTTCCGCATCGCATCATCTCTTTTGTTCTGCATCATTTTGGTATCAGAGCATTCGTCCTGCTTCATTTTTGGTATCAGAGCCCTGTCTAGGGTTTCTGACTTGCTTGCATGTTTTGAGTATCTCTCTTTTTTACTTTGTCTGCTCGAAGTAGACTCCCCAGGACGTCTGGTCCTAGGAATGAAGCGAGGTGCAAGCCTCCTCTTTCCATTCCATGGGGTGTTCCTAGGGCGTGTAGGGGATCCGCTGGGTTACAACTTCGTAGCAGGAATTGTAAACGGGGGAAGCATTCTGTTTTCAGTCTGTAACTATCCTGTTGCAGAAATTGTTTCTAATTATAGGTAACTCCAAATTATGTGATTTTTATTTTTCTAGAACCAATATAATTGAAACTATTTTAGATAATTTTACTATAATTTATTGGTTTCTGTAAAATTTCTGAGAGTTAAATTACAGCAATTCTATTTCTGTGTTTCTGCATTTCAATTTTTTTTTTTTTTTGAGTGATCATCTCCTAATTCATCTTAAGGGCAATTGAGCATCTAAGATAAGGGGAGGAGTTGATAACCTCTCCTTAGCCCAAAACCACCACCCATTCATTCGATCATAAGCTTAATTTTAAAATTTATTAGACTTAATTTGCCCTAGTGGGCTAGGAACACCAACTGGTCAGGTCCAGCCTAGGGTTTAGTCAGTTTGTCTGGTTACTCTATATGTACTTTTTACTCAGTGTCTAGAATGGTGATTTAGGGACTACGTCCCGAAGGGCTTGTGTGCTGGTCTGCCTACCTGGCCAATCACTGATTGGTGTCTAGGATTGGCAATTAGGGACCTAATACTCCCCTTACACATGCCTGGCTGAGTCCCGAGTTACTACAGGCTAGCTTGCCACTCTGATTGGGTATCTAGTTTGGGCTCTAGGTCTAGTTAGCCCATAGTCATTTCAGTCGAGTCTCATTTGGTGTGCTTGCTTGCATCATCATGTCCACCCGGAATGGAGTACCCTACCAACCTGGTCAAACCCAACCTGATTTAGAGACCATGATTAGAACTCTTACCGAAAGTATGACCAAATTGAGTCAGGATATGACTGATACTGTTGCCCAGTTTAGAGACCGAGCTCAGGTACTTGAGGAGCCTAGGCACCAAAATTGGACCCCTGACTCAGAATTTGGTAGACCCCAACCTCACCCACACCCAGAGCCTAGGAGACCTTTATACAGTGATCCTGAACCTAATCATTGGAGGTTTGATCTAAGAGCCTATGACCATGATCTTGCCCCTGAGTCTAGCTCTAGGAGCCTATACCCATACTTGGTTGACTCAGAGAAGGGACCCGTTAGGAACACCGAACCTTATGCACCCACTTTTGATGGAAGACAAGAGACATATATTAAGTGGGAAGAACAAATGGATCGGTATTTTGAGTACACTAACATATCGAAATTAGGACAAGTTAGGTTGGCCAAAACCAAGTTCACCAAACATGCTAGGTCACATTGGTATGCTATTGAGCGTGAGTGTTATCAAAGAAAAGAGGAAATATATACTTGGAGAGATATGAGGACTCGGGTGATCCACGAGTCCTCATATTCTGGCCGACCTTGCTACCAGACCAAATACCTCTGATAGCCATGATTCCAGTTACATATGGCTTGATCATCCAGGATCAGACACAGATTACTGGGCCCTATTTGGTTTACCTAGCCATGTGTCAAATTTTGTAATCAATTAAGATTGAGTCCTGTAATAAGTTGAGGTTAGTTGATTTATCTCAACCCTCGACCTAGTCAGTATTTTAAATCCTGTACATCTGTTATTAGTCCAGTATGAGCCCAATTTTGTACAAGAGAGGAGGTTACCCTATTTTGGAGTTCCACCAAGCCACATCCAGGAGTCAAAGGCTACTACATCAGCCCATTGGATTTTGTGTGACAACCCAGGATCCAAGATGCTTCCAGAAACCCTAATTCATTCTAGATGCCCTCTAAATGCCCAGATTCCTCCCCAGATGCCAGAGCATATTTCTAAACTAGGGCACCCATGATTCCAGAGGTCCACCTGCATCCCAGCCTAAAGAAGTCAAGCCCAGGTGCCAAGCCCAAGCCCTTAAGAAGCAAGATTCCAGGGAATATTCCTACTACCAGGCTACCAGGCCACCCCAGCTTCCAGAGGCCCAAACCCATGCACCCAAGTCCCTTTGGGCTGGCCCCTTGCTGCTCCTAGAGGTCCAACATGCCCCCCTAGGTATCCTTGAAGTGTTTGAAAGATTATGCCCTGAAAGTCAATTGAAATATTGTATTTCGATCCCAAAATCAATGAACTGACATTATTATAATAAAGGCATTATTTTAATCATACGCTGTGTCTTTATGATTATATGATGAACCCCATAGAATAGGGCTATGGTTCTAGGGTTATGATGAGATCATACCAGTGAGACCTAAAGCCTTAAAATCCTAATCTAAAGTATTTATGGTTGATGGGACATTGAGTTGGGGATCAATATTTTCGGCAAGACCAGCACATCCTATATATGCTTTGTGATGAGGGTGACTGATCTCACAGTCACTTGTGTTTGACACTAAAACTAGGATGTGAGTGTTCATTAGAGAATGAGTTCACGGATTTGATCCAGATTGAGAATATCTAATGGAACCTTATCTGTTTGTCAATAGATAATTCTCATAGTGGGAGTAGTGCATGTGGTCCTTTGACCTGAGACTACCATGGTACCTTATATATATGAATCCATACTTTGGATCGCAATCAATCATGACACTAAGTCATGCACGAGGTGATACTGGGTATGGTGGATTGTATATGGAGGTTGTGAGTAGGTCAACAAGGAATTGATTAGCCCTAGTAAGAGGGAATTGCATCCAGCTAATTCGATTAAATGATGGATTCAGAAAATCTTTGATCAAAGTATGAACATTAGAGTTAATTTCTAATGGTTCATTAATGAATTATCATTATAAAGATTGAGCTAGGGATGAATATGAAATTGGATTTGACAAGTATCCATATTCATAATCATATTCGAGATGCAAGTTGATCAAAGGACTGAATTGCCCGGTAACTCACCACTGAAGGGTATTTTAGTAATTCCACCAAAATTTCACATCTTCTTGGTAGACATGATACGTTGCTAGACGTCAATCTTGTCTTGTAGGTATATGATTGAATTATGGTAATTCAAATCAGTTAATTAGAATTAGATTCTAATTGACCGAGTCGAGCTAGTTTGAGTTGACCTAAATCGGCTTAGTTGAGATCTAACCGAATTAAGTCAAATAGCACTCGGACCTACTGCTGGCTAGGTGTGGAACCCAATGGGTCACACACAAAAGAGAATTGATGAAGGATTTAATTTGGAATTAAATCATGTTTGCAGGATAAACACACTAGCATGTGTTGCAGACCCAATTTCTATTCGAATCATATTCGAATTTGGTTCCGAATTAGGCTTAATTGGGTTCTAATTGAACCAGATTAAGGTCTAATTTAATTTTTTGGACATTGGGAAAACCCATGGCTGAACCCAAGAAAATAAAGTGCACCGAGACTCTCTCTCCAAGCCGCCCACGCCCTTCCTCACCCGCGCGCGCCAAGAAGAAAAGTCCACGCGTGTGTGGACTTCTCTTCACACGCGTGCGAAGGAAATACCATCGGACAAAAATCAAGAAAAGGGGGGGGGGGGGGGGGGGGCGATTTGGATCCTTGTATGACGTCCTTGGATCTGGATCTGATGGCCAAAAAAATTAAGGAGAAAGATCCATCACTTTTCGGTCGCAAATCCGTCTCCAAAAGTCGCGATTCTTCTTGAAGTTTTTTCGAGAGTCCTCCTCGTCAGAAAAACAAAAATTAAATCAGAGAATCATGATTTTTGGTTGAGGGGACACGTGAGGAATGAGGGATCGTGATTCCTGGGGTTTTAGAGGGTTGTGATGTTTTGAGAAAATGCCCCTCTGAAATCTATAAAAGGGTTTGAGTTCTCGGGGGTTTTCTGACAGATAATAAAAGAAGAAATATACAGAGATCATATTCCTCTCCTCCTCTCTGGAATACTCCTTCCCTTTATGCTTGTTGGGTATTGTTTCCCTTACAGAGATAATCTCTATCGAAACTCTGACCCTAAACAAGAATAAGAGGAAGGTCTTGAACGGTAAAGGAAAGGAAAAGGAAGGGTCTGTTCTTCTTCTTTTCTTCATAGAATTAAGACTTTATTTGTCTTAATTTCTTCTTCCAATTCAATTCAAGAAAAGGAATTCAAGAAAGGAAATTCAAGAAAAGAATTCAAGAAGAGGAAAGAAGGAAGAAAAGAAATTTTCAAGAAGGAATATTTCAGCCCAAAAGTCCAAGAATTGAATTCTTGAAAAAGAATTCAAGAATAGGAGCCAAGAACAAGAAATTGTTGTCTTCATCTTTTTCTGTGTGGATCACCATTGGAGGGTGAGCATTTAGGCACCTGGTGGAGATTTAAAGTTTGGATTTTAGCAATACAGGTTAGTACTTTAATTTGAGATTAAATCTTATATATACATGTTATATGTTTTAATTATTTTAAGGAGATCTTGGGTTAAGGATTTGGTGAAGATTTCATAAAGATAAAAAATTTTGAAATCTATGTTTCCGCCTTGCCACCAAACCCTACAGTGTTGACCATGTCCAAAGAGGTTTGACCAAGTCCAGGTTGAAGAGAAGAAGGAGAAGACCAAGTTTATTCCTAAGCTAGTTGGGATTTCTAATCCTTTTAAACTTTGTAATTCTAACCTAGCTAGGAAAGGACTTGTATCCCAATTTGGAAGAGGACTTGTAACCCAAGTGTAACCATGGTTAGTGAGGGCATGAAAACTCTATAAATATCCCACCCCTCCCCCTTTTGTAAGCATCTCTTTCTTATGAATACAACTTGCTGAAATTTTGAGTTATTGCCTTGTGTTGGTGTTTTGTTTTGGTTCTTTGGTTTGTGTTTTTGTGCTTGGACGAATTCCTTGCTACCCTAGCATCCTTCCATGCCCTAAATCACTACCATCCAAGCCTTCACACGTCCAAGAAGGAGTGCCTTAGGCCACCAAGCAAGGAGATCTTCAACAAGCTTCAAACAGCCATCTTCTAACCCTAATCCCGATTCCTTTCAACCCATAGTTCATTTTCTTATTTTTTAATTGCTATTTGATTAACCCTGATGCTTGTAGGATCCCAGAGGTGCTTCCCCTCCCTGAGGAGGCCTTCTTTGCTGCCCAGACTACCCAGATCAGCCATCAGATTTGAGAGAAACAAGGCTTCTTCTTCCAAGCTCTGATCAGAGTTGTGAGTGATATATTCTGCTAGTGATATTATCATCTCTGACTGGTATAAAACCTTTCCTTCTCTTATTATCTGATTTTGATGAAGATAAACTATCCTAAACCGGGAGTTTCTTAATTCTTGGGTCCTGGATATTTCATTGGTTTGCATGAGTATGCCTGCGACCCGATGATTCTTTGCACTGCTAGTCTTTCAACTAGTTTTTACTTTATTCTGGGAATTTAGCCTGCAAATAAAATTATAAAAATTATAAAAAAAAATATTCTATTATTTTTCATGCATGTTTAGCAATCTTAGAGTCGTCCCGCATCAATTGGGTCTTTCAAAAATTAAAACAATAATGTGCAGGCCTTGTAGTGTTTCTGAACAATGTGATTGATGCACTTAAATATATGCAGCAAAAAACAGTAAATAGAGTGCAGGAAATAAAGTGCAAGTAAATAAAGAGAGACAATCACACACAAACACCAAGTTTTATAGTAGTTCGGTGCTCTCCAAGCACCTACGTCCACTCTCCAAGCTCCCCTTGGAAATTTCCATTATAATCTCTTCAAAGATTATAGCTGACTTGTTTTCCAAGGCTCACAAGTCAAAACCTAAGTTGGTTTTGTCACCTATGCTCACCAACAAACCTTACAACTTGTTTTGGCTTCGAGCTCATAAATAAAATCCTAGTTGGTTTTGTACCTTTAGCTCACCAATAACTTTACAACCTACTTTCAAGACCCTTGAAAGCTAGGTCAAACAATAATAAATTCAGAATACAAGAATTTAAATACAAGCAAACTCTCTTCAAGAGTGGAATGAAGAATCTTTGAAACTCTTTGATGATTGCTTGATGTGACTTGACTTGGAATCTTCTCAAAAATACTTTTGGAAAGATAAAATGAAAGGAATGTAGGCTTTTTCAGTGGAATCTCTCATTTTTAGCTTTTGGAAGTGGAGTTCTTGAAGAATGTCTTTAACTCTTTGATATTTTCTTGCTTCTCTTTTTCTCTTACTTCATGAATGAGTTTGTTGAAGCTTAAATACATCAAAAACTTTCAAAAAATCATTTAAGACCATTAGGGATCAAAAACTAGCCGTTAGGAGCTGAAAAATATTAATTCAGGCTGTCAGAAAATAGATCCGTTGAAGCTGTCAGAACCCAAGTATCGACACTTGGCTGTCAGGTGTCGACACTTGGTTTTCGGGTATCGACACTTGAACATTCAAGTGTCGATACTTGAATCTCAGGTGTCGACACTTGACACAAAAGATTTTCTAAAGGCATGTTCTGTATTTTCAAAAAGTCTCAGGCCTTGAGTCTATACTTGGAATTCTAAGTGTCGACACTTGAGTTTCAGGTATCGATACTTGAGTTCTGAGTGTCGACACTTGGCATGCCATGAAAAATTTCTACGTGCCAAATGCTGAAGTGTCGACACTTGGGCTTCCAGGTGTCGACACTTGGTTCTGCAATTTTTACAAACAAGTGCCAAACATGCCAAAAACATAAAGATTTATAATGAAACTTAAATACAACATATATAAACAATAATTGAACCCGTTTGTGGCCTTTCTCAATGGAGAAGACTTCTCAAATCATAAAAAATGCTTTGCTTCCAAAGCGTGCCATGATACTTTAGTTTTGAGAATTTGAGGTGCTTGAAACCTGAAAACTCATAACTACAATTTAACTATTAGTACAAAATATGTGCTCACCATTTTGTTATTCATCAAAATCATGGGGTAGAGCCAACAATCTCTCCCTTTTTGATGATGACAAAACCTTGAGTAAAATAAGCATTCAACTTTAATTTTGATAATGTATCCCTTAAATGTGAACTTTAAAACTCATATAAAACAATTCAATGAAGGAGATATGCCAAATAGATATTGAAATCAAAATTCTCTCCCCCTTAGGGAGTTAAGGTATGAGAAATTTCAAAAATTGAAGAAAATCCTTGATCTATAGATATCTATATCTACTCCCCCTTTTTGTCAACATCATACAAAGGGAGTAAATTCCCCCTAAATTAATGCATTAGTCCATGATACAGTTGATACCAAGAAATCCAACATGTATCAGAACAAATGTATAGAGTAAGGAGTGAAAGCATAGGTATCAGAGTAAAATACAACACTTTACAAGAGAGATCATAAATTGAAACACATATATATATATAATCAAGTTTTCAGTTACAAAAAGTACTGTTAGTGATACAGCAATACTAAAACATGATAAATAAAGCAAACAAGTACAGTGACATAAGCATGTAAGCTAATACAACAAATAGATATAAAAGTAACAAGCAACTAGATAAACATCTGTGAGGCTAGTCCTCATCAGATGGAAGCTCAAAAATAATGGGGGCACTAATCCTGGACCTAGGTGCTAGGGCTTTAGGTGGCTCAAGTATCCTATGGCTCCTAGTCCTAGTGGAAGGTCCATAAGCGAGTACAACCCTGGATGATCTGGTCGATGGGGGAGGTAGGATCTCATCAGGTCTCACAAAAGCAGGAGTAGAAATAATCTAATCAGCTGGAGAAGGGACCACAGGAGTAGCTGGTGTCTGAGTATCTCTGCTGACCATCTCATACTGCCCAGCTCGGTCAACACTGTCATCTGAACTACCACTGCCATCACCTTCAGCTTTGTCTCTATCACCATCATCGTCGACATCACCATCATGAGTAGGATCATAAGAATCTGGGTGATCGCCATCATCATCAACAGGTGGAGGAGGAGGAGGATCAGCTAAACCAGATGTCCCTGATAGCAATAAAGCTCTTAGCATCTCCTCAAAATGTGTGAATCCAGCCTCCATAGTCCTGCGAGCATTAGTGAGCTGCTCAGAAGTGTGGGCAAAAAGAATGGAACATGGAACAGTCAAAAGGAGGAGAAGAAAAAGAGGAAAAATGGGGAAAAGAACCAAAAACAGGGGTTTTGGCTAGAAAAGTGAGCAAAAGATGGAGAAAACAGTGCTTGGTTTTGATTTAAACCAATAATGATTTAAGGAAAAAATTAGGATTTGGTTTAAAGGGGAAAGAAACCAAATAGGGTTGAAATCGACCAAGAACCTTCAATGCAATAGTAAATTGGTGGAGAACAAGGTAAAATTCGAAAGTTTAAGGTGAGGAAACAGTCCAAAAGAGGAAAGAATCCAAGAAAAACAAGGACAAAATGGTTCACAACAGATGAGGAGGAAAAAATGAACCAAAATCCATAGAAAATCAGGGATTAAATGGAATAAAATAGATGAAATCAAGAAGAACACGATGATTTACGGTTTGAATGAATAAAAGAGGGAGAAAAATACCTTGAATCGAAGGGGCAAGAGAGGAAATCAACTGTTTTGGAGGTTAGAAGACCGTAGGGGACCACTAGGGCACTTGGGAAAAGAGGGAAATAAAAAACAAAAGGGTTCGGATAAGCCCTAAAAATTTTGAAATTTTTGCGAGTGTCGACACTACGATTTTCTCAAGTGTTGACACTTGGTCAGGTGTCGACACTTCGCAAAAACCCAAGTGTCAACACTTGGCCAAGAAATTTCCAAGAAAAATCAAAAAAATTTGTAAAAAATCAAGGAACTTTTTGAACAGTTTTAGTACTCCATGAAAGTGATTTTGAGCAAAAATAAATTGGTTAGAGTGAAAATTGAGAGAGTCCTAAGAGAATGGGTCAATGATTCCTAACTTTCTAATCATACAAAATCTCTCTTCACTCAGGGGTTCGGTAAATACATCAGCTAGTTGATCATCAGTACACACAAATTCAAACATCACATTAGAGTTTTATACATGATCTCTTATGAAATGATGTCTTATTTTAATGTGTTTACTTCTTGAATATTGCACAGGATTCTTAGTTAGATTGATTGCACTAGTATTGTCACATCTTATAGGTGTTTTAATTAGTTTAATGCCAAAATCTTTGAGTTGTTGTTTGATCCATAGGATTTGAGTACAACAGCTTCCAGCTACTATATATTCAGCTTCTGCAATAGATAGAGCAACCGAATTCTATTTCTTGCTACTCCATGAGATTAAATTAACCCCAAGAAACTGACAGGTTTCACTAGTACTTTTCCGATCAAGTTTACATCCAGCAAAATTAGCATCAGAATAAGCAATCACTTCAAATGAAGAATCTCTAGAGGAACAAAGACCAATATCAATTATGCCAGATAGAAATCTAAGTATGCATTTGACAGCCAAAGATGAGTCTTTTTAGGGACATACTGATATCTTGCACACATACAAATACTGAACATAATATTTGGCCTACTAGCAGTTATATACAACAATGAACCAATCATTCCTCTATAAAGCTTTTGGTCAACAGATTTACCTGATTCATTTTTGTCAAGCTTACAAGAGGAGCTCATCGGTGTACCTAATGGCTTGGTGTCTCCATCCCAAACTTCTTTAGTATTTCTTTTATGTACTTAGCTTGGTTGATGAAGATCTTCTATTTGGTTTGCTTTATTTGGAGTCCAAGAAAAAAGTTAAGTTCTTCCATCATGCTCATCTTGAACTCACCCTGCATTAACTTTGCAAACTCTTGACAAAGAGATTCGTTAGTAGCACCGAATTGATATCATCCACATAAACTTGTATTACTAAGAGATCATCATTCTTCTTTTTCAAAAATAAAGTAGTATCTATATTATCTCTAGTAAAATCATTTTTGAGCAAGAAAGAACTTAAATGATCATACTAAGCTCTTGGAGCTTGTTTCAAACCATACAAAGCTTTATGAAGTTTAAAAACATGGTTTGGAAATTCATGATTTTCAAAACTGGGTGGTTGTTCAACATAAACTTCTTCTTCGATAAAACCACTCAAAAAGATACTTTTGACATCCATTTGAAATAATTTAAAATCCATAAAATAAGCAAAAGCCAACAATAGCCTAATTGCCTCAAGTCTAGTAACAGGAACAAAGGTTTCATCAAAATCAATCCCTTTCTCCTGATTGTATCCTTTGGCAACCAGTCTAGCTTTATTTCTTGTAACAATTCCATTTTCATCAAGTTTGTTTTTAAAAACTCATTTTGTGCCAATTATTGAAACATTAGAAGGTCTATTTACCAAAGTCCAACCATTATTTTTTCTGAATTGATTAAGTTCATCTTGCATAGCATTAATCCAATTGTAATCATTTTTAGCTTCTTCAATAGTTTTAGGTTTTATTTGAGATACAAATGCTCAATAATCACAAACATTTCTAAGAGATGATCGAGTACTTACACCTTTAGATGGATCACCAATGATAAGTTCCTTAGGATGTCCATGAGCATACCTCCATTCTTTAGGTAGAGGATCAGGTAATGATGCATTTTCATTTTCTTGATCTTGTCCTCTTTCATTGTTTTGATCATCTTCTTGCTCCTTGGTAGGTTCTTCATTGTTGTTCACCTCTTCAATTCTTTTGGTACCTGTTTCATCATCAAGTACATCTTCTTTTCTAGAAGATTTTTGGTTAGCTTCATTAAATACATGGATGGATTCTTCAACAACAAGTATCTTTCTGTTGAAGACCCTGTATGCCTTGCTAGATGTAGAGTAGCCTAAAAAGACACCCTTATCTGACTTGGCATCAAATTTGCTTATATTATCCTTGCCATTGTTTAAGATGAAACAACGGCATCCAAAAACTCGAAAATATTTTATTGAAGGTTTCCTACCTTTCCAAAGCTCATAAGGTATTTTCTTTAAAATATGTCGAATTCAAACACGATTCAAAACATAACATGCAGTGTTTATGGCTTCTGTCCAAAAATATCTAGGTAGGTCATTTTTACAAAGCATGGTGCATGCCATTTCTTCAAGAGTTCTATTTTTTCTTTCTACCATCTCATTTTGTTAAGGTGTCCTATGTATAGAAAAATTATGATGAATGCCATTTTCACTACAAAACTTATCAAACTCAGAATTTTCAAATTCGGTTCCATGATCACTTCTTAAAGATACAATAGAAATACATTTTTCATTTGAAACTCTTTTATGAAATCTAATGAATGCAGAAAATGTTTCATCTTTGTGTGCTAAAAACATGGCCCGTGTAAAACATGAGAAATCGTCTATAATAACCAGACCATACTTCTTACCTCCCAAACTAGATGTTCTAGTTGGTCCAAAGATGTCCATATGAAGCAATTCTAAGGGTCTAGATGTAGAGACTACTCCTTTTGATTTAAAAGATGATTTGGTTTATTTTCCAAGTTGGCAAGTACTACAAATCTTGTCTTTTTCAAAACTAAGTTTTGGCAAATCTTTTACCAAATTCTTTTTGCTAAGTTTTCAAATCAAATGCATACTAGCATGTCCTAGTCTACAATGCCAAAGCTAACTTGTTTCATTGATCTTGGCTTCCATTGCCACTAGGCATTGACCATTTTGAATAGGAAGATCATCAAGATCAACCATATAAATATTGTCATGCCTATGACCAATGAACTTGATGCCATTGTCATCTAAACTAGAAACAATGTACATAAAAGATTCGAAAACAACTTTAAAATCTTTGTCACAGAATTGACTAATACTAAGTAAATTGTGTTTCAAACCATCAACATAAAAAACATTATCAATATAAGTAGAGGGGGTGATATGGACTTTACTAATTCTGACAATCTTGCCCTTTCCATTATCACCAAATATTATATTACCACCATTTTGATATTCAAGTGATGAGAACTACTCTACATCTCCAGTCTTGTGCCTTGAGCAACCACTGTCGAGGTACCACATTCTTCTTTTATTGATTGCAAGACACACCTACAATAAAAATCAGGTGGAGACTTTAGGTACCCAAGTCATCTTGGGTCCTTTCAGGTTAGTGGTAATGGTTCCTTTTGGAATCCAAACTTTCTTAACTTTACTAATTTTTCTTTTATTGCACAAGTAATATTTATGTCCTACAGTACCACAAGTATAGCAAGTAATAGAAGATGATGCAGGTACAAAGAAATTCTTGAAAAACTTTTGCTATTTTTGAGTTTTAAAATCTAAACCGGCTTTGTTAAAAACAATCCTTTGATTATTTAAAAGCATGTTCAATTTTTCGAAACTGTATGTAAATTTTTCAACAAATAGTTTTAACTTTTCAAGTTCTTCTTTGTACTTTATGTTTTCTTGCAAAATCTCATTATTTTGTTTTATAAACTTTTCGGTTGAAACAAAGGAGTTTTTCTTTTTCAAATCTTCTTTTTCTTTTTCAAGAATACAAACTTTATCATTCAACTTTTTGTTTTCTTGAAGCAAGTAATTATTTTAGTTAAATACTTGTCATTTGTTTTTGCCAAAATCATATTTTGCTTCTTTAATTCTTTATGCTTTGATTTCAATTTTTGAAATTCAATAACTAATTCATCAAAAACCTTATGCAATTCATCAAAAGTAAATTCATTTTCGGTTTCAGAAAATACCTCATCATTATTGGCCATCAAACAGAAGTTTGTAACCTTTTGCTATTCTTCCTCAGAACTGGAGTCCTCACTATCACTCTGGGTTACCATCATAGCCTTCTTTCTTAATCTTCTTCTGCTCTTTTTGAGTAGGGGGCAGTCCATCTTGAAGTGGCCCGATTTCTTGCACTCAAAACATGTGGGTTGCTCCTTTTCTTTCTCTTTCTCCTTCTCTTTGCTAGGCTCTCCTTTTAGAAGTTTCTTCTTGAAGTTATACTTCTTCTTTCTCATGAACCTCCTAAACTTTCTAGCCATGAGAGCCGTCTCATCTTCTTCATCTTCTTCTTCAGAATCTTTACTTGATTCATCTTTATTGGTGGACTTGAAAGCGATCACTTTCTTCTTCTTGTCAACATCCACATTCTTTTTCTTTAATGAGAGCTCATATGTCATCATTGAGCCTAACAATTGCTCAAGAGGAAGAGTATTTACATCCTTAGCTTCTTCTATTGCTATGACTTTTGCATCTCATGAAGCCAAAAGAGACCCGAGGAGTTTATTGACAAGTTCACCATTAGATATAATATTTTCTAAACTTCTCATGCCATTCACAATATTGGTGAACCTAGTATACATTCCACTTATAGATTCAGTAGGTTCTATTTTGAACATTTCATATGTGTGAATGAGCATGTTAACTTTAGTTGTTTTCACTTAGTGTGTACCCTCATAGGTAATCTCAAGTGTGTCCCATATTTTCTTAGCAGAGAGACAGTTTGAGATTCTATTGAATTCAATGGATCCAAAGAGCAAAACAATAGATTCATAGCCTTCGCATTAAGCTCTATTTATTTAATGTCATTCTAATCCCAATCATCTTCCATTTTGGGAGTGGGAATGCCATTAATCAACATAGTAGGCTGATAAGGGCCTTTGATAATAGTCCTCCAAAGATTATAATCAATGTCTTGAATGAATATGCGCATGCATGTTTTCTAATACGTGTAGTTAGTGCCATTAAATAGAGGGGGATGGTTTGATGCTTGACCTTCAACAACACCCATTCCTATTGGGGCTGTCATTATCTTTTACTCAAGATCGTTGGACCTATAAGAGAGTACCAGTGCTTTGATACCACTTGTTGCCCAGAAATAAAGTCCAAGAGGGGGGGTGAATTGGGTCTTTCAAAAATTAAAACAATAATGTGCAAGCCTTGTAGTATTTTTGAGCAATGTGATTGATGCACTTAAATATATGCAGTAGAAAATAATAAATAGAGTATAGGAAATAAAGTGCAAGTAAATAAAAAGAGACAATCACACACAAACACCAAGTTTTATAGTGGTCTGGTGCTCTCCAAGCACCTATGTCCACTCTCCAAGATCTCCTTGGGAATTTCCACTATAATCTCTTCAAAGATTATAGCCGACTTATTTTTCAAGGCTCACAAGTCAAAACCTAAGTTGGTTTTGTCACCTAGGCTCACCAACAAATCTTATAACTTTTTTTTATTTCAGGCTCACAAGTAAAATCCTAGTTGGTTTTGTATCTTTGGCTTACCAACAACCTTACAACCTACTTTCAAGACCCTTGAAAGCTAGGTCAAACAATAATAAATTCAGAATACAAGAATTTAAACACAAGCAAACTCTCTTCTAGAGTGAAATGAGAAATCTTTGAAGCTCTTTGATGATTGCTTGATGTGACTTGACTTGGAATCTTTTCAAGAACACTTTTGGAATATAATAAATGAAAGGAATGTAGACTTTTTCAGTGAAATCTCTCCTTTTTAGCTTTGGAAGTGGAGTTCTTGAAGAATGTCTTTAACTCTTGGATATTTTCTTGCTTCTCTTTTTTCTCTTGCTTCATGAATGAGTTTGGTGAAGCTTAAATACATCAAAAACATCCAAAAAACCATTTAAGACCAGTAGGATCAAAAACTAGCCATTAGAAGCTGAAAATATCGATTCAGGCTGTCAGAAAATAGACCCGTTGAAGCTGTAAGAACCTAAGTGTCGACACTTGGCTATCAAGTGTTGACACTTGGTTTTCAGGTATCGACACTTGAACTTTCAAGTGTCGACACTTGAATCTCAGGTGTTGACACTTGACATAAAAATTTTCTAGAGGCATGTTCTGTATTTTTAAAAAGTCTCAGGCCTTGAGTCGACACTTGGAATTCTAACTATTGATACTTGAGTTTCAGGTGTCGACACTTAAGTTCTGAGTGTCGACACTTGGAATCCCATGGAAAATTTTTGCGTGCCAAATGCTAAAGTGTCGACACTTGGGCTTCCAGGTGTCGACACTTGGTTCTACAATTTTTACAAACAAGTGCCAAACATGCCAAAAATATAAAGATTTACAATGAAACTTAAATGTAACTTATATAAACAATAATCAAACCCATTTATGGCATTTTTCAATGGAGAAGATTTCTCAAATCATAAAAAATGGTTTACTTCCAAAGCATGCCATGATACTCTAGTTTTGAGAATTTGAGATGCTTGAAACCTGAAAACTCATAACTACAATTTAACCATTAGTACAAAATATGTACTCAACATTTTATTTTTTATCAAAATCACGGGGTAGAGCCAACATGATATAAGGTTGTCCTGGCATAACTTTATGTTATGTTGAACGATTGTCCTAAGATACAAGAAGATTGAACACAAAAAAACTTCTAAAAATATATATATAATTTTTTTTAAAAAAAATAAAAGAAATTAAAATCTTGACATCCTCATAACTTATTAGGAGATTAGAGACTTAACCACCTAATTTAAAAAAAAATAAAAAAAAAAGTAATTACTTTAACTTTGTTTGTGTGATAACTTTTAGTTGGACACCTTGTATGTTGCATTTTATCAATCCATGATTGACTTTAAGGGCATAACCTTATTAACTAGATAAGGTGGGGAGTTCATTACCCTTCCTTAGCCTACAAATCATCTCCGTGCATTGACCCAGACCTTAACTGTTGAAACTACTTAGACATCAGCCCTAGAAATTTTGAGCTCAATAGGACAAGGGAACCCTAAAGTTGGATCGGGTTCAGTTTAGTTAATTGCTCGATGTCTAAGGCAAGTGGTTTATGGACAAGATCCTGAAGGAAGGTGATTCTTTAATGGTTCCGTTCGCTTACCTGGCCAATTTTAATTGGTGTCTAAGGCAAGCAACGGGAAACCCCCACCAACCTTACACTTACCTAGCTGAGTCAGTTAATTGATCTTGGGCTTGGAGTGCTCAAAGGTAACCTTGGAATAGTTAGGAGTTGTCTAGATTTAGGTTAACCCCAGGATAGAAGTGATTTTGATTGTGTCACTTGTTTGAAAAAAAAAGTTAATTAGAATAACTCTCTCTTCTTTTCTAGGACTCTCTTAGGAGTCTTTCCTTTAGACCTTATCTCATTCTTCCAACTTTTTTATTAAGTTTAAAATATATATATGAAGAAATTGAACTACTGTTTGCTTTTGAGTACTACTATAGGGTGTGTGCTAGGTCATCAATCATTAGAACCTGAACTCATATCCCTAGATCCAGAAATAGACAAAACTTGTAGAGTAAACAGATCATGAACTATAGACCCCAATCAAGAAACTAACCCACCATGATAATTGAAGGAGTATTTCACTCCTTCTAAATATATCTATTCTCCCTGTATGCAGATACCTCTAATAGAGGCTACGCAGTTTGAAATGAAGTCTAGTGTAATTCAGATGTTACCATCTTTTTATGGACTTGCAAATAAGGACCTCTACAAACACCTAGATGAATTCCTTGAAATATTTTCAACTATTAAGATCCAAAATTTCTCTGATGATGCCCTTAGGCTTAAGTTGTTCCATTTTTTCCTAAAAGATTAGGCCAAGTACTGGTTGAATTCTCTAGACACTGTTACAATTTCTACTTGGGACCAACTTCAAAGGAGATTTTTTAAGAAATATTTTCTAATAGGAAAAACAAATCAAATTACAAAAAGTCATAACTAGTTTTTTCCAATTAGATGGAGAAATGTTTCATGAGACAAAGGAGAGATTGAAAGAATTCATTAGAAAATGTCTGCACCATGCTATACCTAAATGGCAACTGGTCCAGTATTTTTATGACGGTCTATTAGAAAGACACCGACAAATTGTTGATGACTCATATGGAGGAACATTTATGCTCAAAAATGAACATGAGGCATAGCAGCTTTTTGAAACTTTAAGTAAAAATTTCTTGCATCACATGTCTGCTATCCATAGAGATCCTCCCATAGGATCTAAGAGAGGTGGAATGTATGAAGTAGGTCATGCTGTAGATATTTATAGCAAAGTAGATGAATTATCGCAAAAGCTTGACGAGTTTTACAAGGTAGAAATACTTCCTCCTCACCTCATCAAAATCATGATGTTTGTATTATCTATTCGAGTCCCAATCATTTGATAGATAATTGTCCAGCCGCTTACCAATTTCTTAAGCTTGTTTAGGAGCAAGCCCATCAAGCCCAAACTTGAATGACTCCTAAACCAGGAAATGATCCTTGTTCGAACACTTACAATCCTAGTTGGCGAAATCATCCAAATTTTTCTTGGAAACCCCAACCTGTTGTTAACCCAACATCAATCAAGCCCAACCATCAAGAGACCCAGTATAGAAGCATGCCCTATTCCCAATACTCAGTGCCCCACAACCTCAACCTCCATTGAATAATCATGATCCTACTTTTGAAGAGAAGGTGCTCCAAGCACTGAAGGGGCTGGAAATGAATACCCAACTTCTTCACTCCCACACATAATCTATTACAAAGCTAGAACTCATATAGGTCAGTTAGCTATAGCTTTCAATAGAAGGGAGGAAGGTAAGTTACCTTGCCAGCCCATTAGTAACCCGAAAGGGCAATACATGGTTGAGAGCTCCACTGGTCCTGAAACTTTTCCAAAACATGCTAAATCAGTTATCACCCTTAGAAGTGGGAAAACATTAAATTAGCCTGATCTAACTCAAAATCTAGAGTTGGCTAAGCCAGAGAAGAAGAATAGTGAAGAGAAAAGGAATTCAATAGTCAAGCACTAAAACTTAAGACTCCCTTCCCTAGTGCTTTAGAATCTTCTTTATCTTTGGATAAGAAGAGTCTAAAAATGAATGAGATGCTTGAGCTGTTTAAACAAGTTCAAATAAACTTACCTCTTCTCGATGCTATCAAATAAGTTCCAGCTTATGCCAAATCTCTTAAAGATTTATGCACATAGAAACCAAAATATAAGGCACACATACTGAAGAAGATCCAATTGATTGAGCAAGCCAGCTCAGTATTTTAATAAATAGCCCCATCCAAACTCAAAGATCCTAGTACCCCGATTATAACCTGTGTCATAGGGGACCTCACAATCAAGAAAGCTTAAGAGATTTGGGTGCAAGTGTAAACCTTCTTCCAAGTTTAGTGTATGATTTATTCGGATTCGGAGAATTAAAACCTATGACAATAACATTACAATTAGTAGACCGATTGATTAAGGTATCTTGTGGAGTGTTAGAAGATGTGTTGGTGAAAGTAGATGAATTCTACTTTCCTGTTGATTTTCTTGTGCTAGATATAGAATATAGCAGTAATCCTAGCCAAATATCCATCATCCTTGAAAGACCCTTCCTAGCAACTACTAATCTTGTATAAATTGTAGGACAGGGGTCATGGATGTTTCTTTTGGAAATAAGAAAATGAGGTTAAATATCTTTAATGCATTCCAAGGACCACTTATGTATGATTATAATGAGGTAAACATGGTTGAGGAAATGTTAGAAGAAGTTATGGAGGATAAAATCCCTAGTTTGCTCGACTCAGATCCTTTACAAGCATATTTAACACATTTCGAAGTGGATGATTTTGATATTGATGGGTATACTAAAGAGGTGAACATGTTGTTAGAAGTACCTAATTTTTGCACCTTTCCTCCATGGGCCATGGAATATGAGCAGTTAGCCCCTCCCTTTAATACACCAATAGCTTTTTCATTTGAGACCTTACCTACACTTGAACAAGAGCCACTCCTAGCCATGTTAAAGGACCCATCCTTCAAACATAATACAACCACTAACCAGAAAACCCAACTTGTAGGTTTACCAAACGAACTCAAAGAAGCTATTGGAGAAACAATCCCTGATCCACAAATAGACTACCCAACCAAAATGTCATTGCAAGAATCATGCAATGCAGTCTTTCAGCATGATAGCCCTGACAATTTGATTGAGGACCTATCCGTAAACATCTAAACTGTACTAGATTTGATGACATGGAGGTGCTAAGTGACCTATTAGATCCACCTTGGATAAAGCAATTTATAGCATCTTCCAATCCTTACCTAACCCCGGTATTAGAACCAATACCTACCCTATACACCAATCCATCTCCTAGTACTGATTATCTAGAGATATGTCTTGTAGATATATATGAAAATTATCTTGTGGAACATTACTGATTAGACTTCGTCAACCATCCACCATGGTCAGTTATATCTAATAATTTAGTGAAAGTATTAATTGGTATAATTTAGAAAGATTCACTGAGTCTAGTTGAATACTTTAAACTTAGCACTCCTGGAAGGAAACCCAATTTATGCTTTTATTTTTAACCATGTGCTTTTCTATTTTAATCTAATAAAGAATAATAAAGTTAAATTGAGAGGAGTATGATGATAAAGGAACATCCAGTCTTCCATTAGGGATAATGGAAATTAAGTTGGGGGGGATAAGTAAATTATCAAATCCTCGAGTAGAACCTTAATCATTTTTTGTGTACAAAACTTTATCTTGATTTAAAAATAATCAAGCTTTATAAATGATGAATGATTAATGATTTAAAAAATTTGATAAATTATCAAGGAAGCCCAATAAATGATAGGATTTAGACCAGAACTTTTTTTAAGTAATTCCAGACCCTTCTACCTATTGATCTCAATAAAGAATCTACCTTATAATGGTATAGATAGAATAATAAAAAAAAGTCATAAAAGTCCTCTTTAAAGTTTAATAAATAAGGTTTATAGTATCTCTCACTGAGTAACCAGGCCCCTTCGTCTAAGTAAGCATTATTATTCACATCAAAAGGTGAGGATATAAAGAAACTTTTTATAGAGACAGTCTTAACACGTAGCCTTTTAACTCGAGTTAGTAAGCCTAGAGGGTATTTTATACCTAATACCCTAAAGCCAACTGGTTTGGGAGTCATTGGCCTAAAGCTCGCTATAAGGGTCATCTAGAAAGCAAGATGTTAGGACATTGCACTAACTATACATTATTCCAAAAAATAAGGAAGAAAAAGGGGACTAAATAAAGTGGTACTACTTAAAAACTAGAGTAAGTTGGAGGATTTAAAGAGTGAAGTAGAAAGTTGAAAAAATAAAAGCTCTT
Organism: Areca catechu; assembly: GCA_021397845.1. Taxonomy (NCBI): domain Eukaryota; kingdom Viridiplantae; phylum Streptophyta; class Magnoliopsida; order Arecales; family Arecaceae; genus Areca; species Areca catechu. Next base: position 50,219,213 of record CM038038.1, read on the forward strand.
AAAAATTTCTTTGGACTTCACTCGGCCACTAAATGGGTAGAATTAAAAATCCAATGAAGTACCTCTTCAATGGTCTAACTGGATATCAACTGAATTTCGAATTAGTAAGATAATTTTCACTTATTGGACAAGTTAGTATAAATGACTAATTCATTTGCTTTACTTGAGGACGAGAAAAGTACAAGTTGGAGGGTGTGATAGTTATTAAAAGTATAATAATTAATCTAATTTTATTTAATTAAAATTAATAATTTTATGTATTGTTTTGTAGGAAATGATTTTGTGAATGCGAAGAGCTCAATTTTAGGAGTCCAACAGTCCAAACGCTTCTCAAATCAAACCTGAAATGAGCTCAAAATCACATTTCGAAGATTTAAGAAGGAATTGCATAGATTTTAAAGCACCCATCCACCATGGACCGGCTGCTTGGTCCATGGTTCGCTCAACGGTCTATAGAAAGCCATGGTGGTTGGTCCATGGCATAGAACCATGGACCATCGAGCGATTCTCGCCAAATCACCACCGGAGAAGCCTCCCCGTGCCATCTCGCCATCGCCAGCACCTCCCTTGATGGCCAAAGATGCCTCCCATGGCTGGAAAAACACCCGAGAAGCCTTCAAAGTGGTTGGTCTTCCTCATTCCATGATCGTCCTCCCTGTGCCAATCCAAGAAGTCATCCACACCACTGGAACACTGCCTTGCCACTACTGGAGCTACTGCACACCACCCCCACGACCATCTCCTCCAAGATCTAGATAGTCTTCGCCCTGTTCGTCGCCCCCTCATCAATTCAAAACTCTTATGATTACCATCCCCTCCAGTCCAAGGTCACTACCAGAGCCATCGTGAAGTTGCTGGAGATGCCTCGCATGGTCACTGGGACCACCTAAGAAGCTTCCCATGGTCGAAAGGGATGCCAAGAATCCTTTTGGCACCGTCCAAGCCATCTCCCAAATAACCAGTTTCTTCCTTTATTTTCTCAAACAAAGAATGATGGCTACCGCATGCCTCCACGGAGCCCACCGCTGTTGCTTGTGCCTCCTCTTCACTCACTACTCTGCCCCTGTTCCAGTCAAACAAGCTTTCCGAGCCATTTCCTAAGTGCCGGTTGCTTGCTTCGTCGGTTCCTCTTCCTAAGCTGCCCAGCTCTTCACCTGCAGCTGCCTACGATGCCTACAATCACCATCTCCAATCATCTTCATTCAGTCTTGAGCCATTGCACTCTTTGATGGTCGAGCTTGATCCATTGCCTATGATCGAGCATCTTGTCGGGGGTTGGACCAGGATGTCTGAATGAGAAACAAGGTCGAAAGAAGAAGCTCAATCATGATGGATACACCAAAGTTTGAAATGTGGAACGGAAGGATACTTGATGAAATGAATGCGGGATGCATTGGTTGGATAGATGCGACGATTAAGCGGATATCTCTAACAGAACCAAAGGATGTTGGGCAAATTGCGATGGGAAACCAACATGGTTCCCATGCAGGGCCTACGTGCTTCGCTTTGCTTATAAAAAGAGCCATCTCTTAGCACTCCATCGATGATTGCTCAATCTCTTCTGACTTCCAGTTTGCATCTCTCTGCATTCCCTGTGCCATTTTTCTCTCTGCTCCATTTTGCCTTTCCACCCTCCCATCCACTTCCATTCTCATCCACTCTTCTGACTACCCTTCTAACGTCCGATCTTCACCGCATCCCACTCTCCCTTCTTACGTCCAGTCTTCACTACATCCCGGTCTTTACTGCCCTCGTTTGCTGCCCTGGTCTCCACCATAACATACCACTATTCCATCTACTCCGGTTAATCCTGGTGATGCCGCTCCAGATTTCTGCTAAGTTTTATTAGGAAGCAAGATCTCAAGGAAGGAATATTTAAATTTTAGCAATTTGATGTATTCCTTTTTATATTATAAAATAAAAGATCGCATTACTTATTTATCCATGTTATTTTTTTACTAAGTGTTCTTCACGTGAAATAATTTTGACTAACTTATTCTCAAAAGGGACTAATGCGAGACTAATATGCATGCAATCATTTTTGTATGTTTTATATGTGGGGTTAGGTGATTAATTCCCAAATTTCAGATTAAAATTAGTTGTAGGGAATTATGTATGAAATTTTGAAGTCAAGCATGCACATTAGAACCTAGAAAAGAATTAAAGAAGGATCGTCGGGGCTGAGAAGCCTCGATTAGGGCAAGTTCTCCTACAATATAATTACTAGAGGTAGAGGGGGTGTACCTGACAACGTTTGAAGCACCCGATGAACATCACAACGAAGGGATCTCTCATTTCTCAATGGATACGGCCTAGAAAATCGAGCCAAAGACCCGGGGATACCCGTCTTTCTGCTCGGTGGTCCGATTGAGGCTTGGCTGGAGTCGTTGGATTCGTAGGAACTCGGGGACCTGCAAATGACCTGTCAGGGGTTAGAAAACTCACAAGGGAACAAAGAAATAAAGAAAAATAGCAAAAAAAAGGTGTCTTTTGAAGTGGGCAGCTAGGGTTCTGGAAGGTTGGCTGGCGGCAGGAAGATGGTTGCAGCACCGGGAAGAAGAAAACTCTCACATCCCTTTATGCACACAGCAGGGTAACACTCAAAGCAATAGAAGAACTCAAGGTCTATTTCATATATCAAAATCAATCCTCATATAAGATACAAGGGTCCTTTAAATAGACCCTTAGTCTTGGGCCCCAAGTAAGGGTACAATTGACATTACATAAGAATCATTTTCTCTCTCAAACCCTAGCTAGAAAATAAGGAAACATTAGGTAGAAAAAATCCCTAAAAGTTCTCTTGATTTGGTCAACACTTCAAGGACACCTAGGGGGGCGTGTTGGGCTTATAAGAGCAGCAAGGGGTCGGCCCAAAGGGGCTCGGGCGCATGGGTTTGGGCCTCTGGAAGCTGGGGTGGCCTGGTAGCCAGGTAGTAGGAATATTCCCTGGTATCTTGCTTCTTAGGGGCTTGGGCTTGGTGCCTAGGCTTGATTTCTTTGGGCTAGGATGTAGATGGACCTCTAAAATCATGGATGCCTTGGTCTATGAATATACTTTGGCATCTGGAAGGGAATCTGGGCATCTAGAGAGCATCTACAAGGAATCAGGATTTCTGATTTTCCTCCTGGGGTCTTCAAATCTTCAAGCTGGGTTGGACTTGGGCTAAGCTTCCATGTCTTCAATCTGATTGGACTTGGTCTTCACTTGTATGATGTGGTCTTGAGTCTTCAATATGCTTGGACAGGACTCAAAAAAAATAAAATTAGCTCGACATGAGTTGACTAACATTGGACTGAACTAGCTCAACATGAGCTGACTAATACAGAACTGAAATAACAACTCAAAAGACTCAAATAACAACTAAAATGGACTCAGATGGGCTAAGCCCTTATTATAGATGGACTCATAAATTATTGATCAATCCATAGAGAGTTGAAAAGTCTCTGTCTTATTCTGGTGCCTCTGGTGTCCCCACCAATTCTCCTGGAGTGGGAGGAACTCGACCCTGTCGAGTGAAGATCAAGCTAGCTCACTTATCTCTCGAGGAGGTATGGGTTGAGGCGCTGCAAGTCCTCTCAAGAAATCCATGAATCGTCCGACTCTAGCCGGCCATACCATCAGACCAAGAAGCGTTGATAGCCGTGGCCCTGGGTCGTGATGGCTTGATTGTCCAGGATACGCTCGATCCGTTCTCCTCTCTCAGGCCAAATTTGTTAGTGGACACTCTGGGTTAGGGTCACTCATAACAGGAGGGGATAGGTCCAAAGGCCTCACTAGGTATCGCTGCCAGTTCCCTGTACTCAACCAGGTTTATAATATTGAAGGTAAAACTAATGTCCAAATCCGAAGGCAAGCCTAACACCTAGGCATTTGATCCAACCTTCTCTATCACTTTAAAAGATCCAGCTCTGCGAGCATGAAGCTTCTTTTAGGCCTAAGCCTAACCAAGATAGAATCAACTACATCAAATTCTTTGATCCATCTTCGGGAATTAGCCAGTTGTTTCAAAATTAGTGTAGGTGGTGAACATGCAGGGCACATGCAGACTCCTAACAAGATGATGCAAATGACTCAAACCTACACCTAACAGACTCAACTCTTAATTCCTATGGAAGGAAATTTTATTGAACTCTTTAGACCTAGACCTAAACCTAAGAGATTATAGGTTCTCTAGGTTTGATCCTAGCTTGACATGCACATGAAAACTTACAATAGGCTCCTAACAAATTCCAAAGGGTATGCCAATAGTATAATGCAAACCTAACATGCGTGATGAATGCATGCAACATGATAATTCCAACTAAATGCAATCTAATGACCCTAGAAATGCTGGAGATGTCTAGAAAGGGCAGAAAATAGGAAGTGGGTTCAGAATTAGTCTGGTAGGGTAGAGAAAAAAGTTCATGATTAGTTGGATACAGTAGGATAAAAGAAGGGGTGTCAGGAACTAATCCTATACTAATGAGGTTAACCTTACGAGGTTGAGCTATATCTACAGGGTTTGCATAATGGAAGGATGGGTCACCAATTTCGGGGAAGAGGTCCTTAATGGGAACTATAGGAGGGGGCTCATCCTGAGGGTACTTATTCAAAGAGATCAGGTCCTTAATAAATTCTTCTGGTTCCTGTATTTTTGGACTAGACTCTATAATTTGGCTCTCCTCTATGGTTTCCTTAGGTAAGGCTCGAGTAGCAGTACCTAGGTTTTCTTCCTCTATTTGTTCTTCCACTATAGCTTTGGGTTGGATGTGGTCAAGGTCAACTAGCTCTGGGTTGGTTTCTACCTGGGTATCTACTAAGTCAACTAATTCGAGGTCTGCTAAAGGTGTCTCCTCTTCTCCCACATACTCATCCACTAAGCTCACAATAGCTTCATATATTTCCACTTTAATGTAAGCCTTGTCAATCAAAGGGATGGAAGGGGAAGGTCGATTAAGGAAAAATTGGCTAAGTCCCAGTTTCTGAGTATGGGCACTAATCCTAGTAGGTTCAGGTTGACTAAGGAGTAGTGGCTTACTACTGGGTTCAGATTTAGGGTTACTAATCCTATGGGACTCAAGTTGACTAGGGAAAACCTGACTAGTACTAGGCTAATAGGATATGGGTAAATAGGATCTAGAGTCATAAGATCTAGGTTCATAGGTTTTGGATACATAGGTTCTAGGTTCATAGGATTTGGAGTCATAAGATCTATAGGTTGTGGGTATACTAGGCTTGTAGGATGTGGGTAAAGAGGATCTATCTTCCTGGTCTACAAAATCTTGATTGGGTCTTCTAGGATGAACCTCAGGGATTGGGTCATGACGATGGGCTCTCTTAGGTTCAGCCTCAAGGTATGGATCGAGGTTTGGGGTCCTCCTAGGCTCAGGATTATAGTATGGGTCAGGCTGAGGAGCTCTCCTAAGTTCAACCTCTCGGTATGGATCAAGGTTTGGGGTCCTCCTAGGTCCAGGATTACAGTATGGGTCAGGATGAGGGGCTCTCCTAGGTTCAACCTCACGGTATGGTTTAGGGTTTGGGGTCATCCTAGGGTCAGGATCATAATAAGGGTCATGGCGAGGGGTTCTCCTAGGCTGAGGGGACTCAGGATCAGGCTCAGACTGGGTCCTACGTGTCTCCTCTAGGGTTCCTAGTCGGGCATCTATTTGTTCAAGCTTCTGGGTCAATTGGGCATTTGCTTGCTCAAACCTAAGATTGAGGGTTTGCTCAAACCTAAGATTGAGGGTTTGGGCTAACCTTTCTCCAAGGGCATCAATTTTGGCATCAAAATGGTCCATGGATTCAGCCATTTGTGAAGGAGGTGGGTGATATGAAACCCCTGATCTAGTGCTCATGCAAGACTCGATCAGACCGACTACAGCTGACTAGACCTAGAGTCCAAACTAGATGCTCAATCAGGGTGGCAAACTAGCCTATAGTAACCCTGTACTCAGCAGGCAGGTATAAGGGGAGTGTTAGGTCCCTGATTGCCAAGCCTAGACACCAATCAGAGATTGGCCAGGTAGGCGGACTAGCACACAAGCCATTAGGGACTGAATCCCTGAACCACCATTCTAGACACTAAGCACAAGGCACACACAAGTTAACTTGACACATTGATCTAACACTAGCCCGGACCCGACCAGTTGGTGTCCCTAGCCCACTATGGCAAATTAAGTCTAGTTAATTTTAGGTTAAGGCTTGGGACCGAATGCAAGGGATGTGGTTTTGGGCTAAGGAGAGGTGATCAAATCCTCCCCCCATCTGATGTAACAAGAGTGCCCTTAAAAGTAAATTATGCAATGATGGCAGGCAGATGAGGATGCAAATTAGGGTTTATATATTTTTTTTGATATTTTTGGAGAATATATATATATATTATATTTTGGTATTTTCTTAAATAGAAGAAAACTTGAAGATTATGGCCTAATATTCAGGAAATATACTAAAATTAAAAGATATGCAAAAATACTAAACAAAACCCTAAAACTTCCAAACTTGTCTTGCTGAAAAAAATAGAGCCAAAAATTTGTAGGCTGTATTTTGGCTTGCAAAAAATTCACAGATTGAAATAAAATCTTCAAAAATTCTTGAAATTATTTTGAATTATGAAAAATCCAGAAAAGCAAATTTCAGAATTTTTGAAGTTTTGAGAAGGAAAAGATAATTAAAATAACAGAGCATATATGGACTAAAAAAATTGTAAAAAATAAGCCCTAATCTAAGCTCTGATACCAGATGATGCGGGACTAATATGCATGCAATTATTTTGTATGTTTTATATGTGGGGTTAGGTGATTAATTCCTTAATTTCAGATCAAGATTAGTTATAGGGAGTTATGTATGAGATTTTGAAGTCAAGCATGCATATTAGAACCTAGAAAAGTATTAAAGAAGGATCACCGGGGCTGAGAAGCCTCGGTTAGGTCAAGTTCTCTTACAATATAATTATTGGAGATAGAGGGGGTGTACCTGACAACATCTGAAGCACCCGATGAAGATCACAATGAAGGGATCTCTCGTTCCTTGATGGATGCGGCCTGGAAAATCGAGCCAAAGACCCGCAGATACCCGGCTTTCTGCTCGGTGGTCCGACTGAGGCTTGGCTGGAGTCATTGGATTCATAGGAACTCAGGGACCTGCAAACGACCTGTCAGGGATTAGAAAACTCACAAGGAAACAAAAAAATAAAGAAAAACAGCAAAGAAAAGGTGTCTTTTGAAGTGGGCGGCCAGGGTTCTGGAAGGTTGGCTGGCGGCAGGAAGATGGTTGCAGCACCGGGAAGAAGAAAACTCTCACACCCTTTATGCACACAGCAAGGTAACACTCAAAGCAATAGAAGAACTCAAGGTTTATTTCATATATCAAAATCAATCCTCATACAAGAGACTAGGGTCCTTTAAATAGATCCTTAGTCTTAGGCCCCAAGTAAGGGTACAATTGACATTACATAAGAATCATTTTCCCTCTCAAACCCTAGCTAGAAAATAAGGAAACATTAGGTAAAAAAAATCCCTAAAAATTCTCTTGACTTGGTCAACACTCCAAGGATGCCTAAGGAGGCGTGTTGGCCTTCTAAGAGCAGCAAGGGGCGCGCCCAAAGGGGCTTGGGCGCATGGGTTTGGGCCTCTAGAAGCTGGGGTGGCCTGGTAGCCAGGTAGCAGGAATATTCCCTAGTATCTTGCTTCTTAGGGGCTTGGGCTTGGCACTTGGGCTTGATTTCTTTGGGCTAGGATATAGATGGACCTCTAAAATCATGCATGCCTTGGTCTATGAATATACTTTGGCATCTGAAAGGGAATCTGGGCATCTGGAGGGCATCTACAAGGAATCAGGGTTTCTGATTTTCCTCCTGGGGTCTTCAAATCTTCAAGCTGGGTTGGACTTGGGCTAAATGTCCATGTCTTTAATCTGGTTGGACTTGGTCTTCACTTGTATGATGTGGTCTTGAGTCTTCAGTATGCTTGGACAGGACTCAAAAAAAATAAAATTAGCTCTACATGAGCTGACTAACATTGGACTGAACTAGCTCAATATGAACTGACTTGTATAGAACTGAAATAACAACTCAAAAGACTCAAATAACAACTAAAATGGACTCAGATGGGCTAAGCCCTTATTATAGATAGACTCATAAATTATTGATCAATCCATAAAGGGTTGAAAAGCCTCTGTCTTTTTCTGGTGCCTCTGGTGTCCCTACCAAGGACAAGCCATGATCTACGGGTATGAGCTGTACTCTTATTAAGATAGATCACATCTTGATTATTTTCACTATTTATTTAATTTCTCCTATTTTATTGCATACTATTTGAAATAACTCAAAAGTTTCTATGGATTTGATCCTTACTCCCACTACTCTACCTAAGAATAGTAGAATTAAGGTATTAAAATTGGTGCATAGCGATGCATACCAAGAATTGTTCGGAAATGTCTTGAAGTCAATCATCTAAGTTGTAGATGGATCAGCTTAATATATATTTATATATGAATCATTAATAAATAAAAATTATTTTGGTAATTTATCATATTGTGTACATCTTCTTTTGAATTCTTCTATGATGAAGTCTTTAGAACTACTTTTAATCAATAAAGAAGGATTTATTGTATAGTTCTTAAATATAATTGTGATCAAATAATACATTGTTATGTAGGACAGCAATATTTATCGAGTATAGGTCATTGTGTGTCATATGGATTGGTTGTCCTCATAGCCAAGAAGTATGGAGATACTGGTATGGTATACAGGTAGTGTAGGAGTATATTGCACTGAACATGACCAACTTTATAGAATACTCTGCTATCAAGAGTATCTCTAAAAAATGTATGGATATAAGTATCCCTTCAACTTAAGATCATCATGGTGACTTGCAAGCAACTCACTATACTTTGGTATCAGACTATATGGATTTCTAATTCAGTGATAAAAGATTTTTTAGTGTAGTCAAGTACTTATTAAGTTGGTGTGTGAGTCAAGATGGGATTGACCACTCCAAGGTATTGAAAAAAATGCTCTATTATGTTTCAACTTAGCAAGACTTTGGCAAAGGCAATCCTTGTAAGAGATCACAGGATTTGTTAGATTGAGATATATCTGGATGTACTATCAAGAGTTGGCAGTTAACTTTGATATCATCCTAAGCATTAGGTCAAAGGGATAAATTATACGGTAACCATATGCTTGGGTTCTTTAATGTTACTTTATAATCATTTGACCTATCCAGATATTGGATACATTGCTAGATGATCATATCAATTAGTTCAAAAATTAGTTCCTGGGCTACCGACTTAGTGTTCAAACCTATAAGGTCACATATAATAGAAGTTTTTGATTGGTCATGATGGTTGATTAATAATTAAGAATCATTTAAGGATATAATTATCAATTTGATTGATAATTAACCTTATACAAATATTATAAATAAATAAATAAATATTAATTAATTATAATAGGGTTAATTAGTAATTAGATTACTAATTGGCTTAATTTAATTGATCAAAGAGATTTAGGTCGAGTCTAATTGAATTTGGTTCAATTAGATCTCACCTGATTAGGTTATACGATGACCTAATCGCTAAAAAAATTTAATTTCAATTTGATTCAGACTTAGATTTAATTAATCTTGATATGATTGGGATTTAATCAAGCATAATGATACTTAATTAGATTGGATTTAGTTAATTTAATTGGATTGAATTAAATTTGATTTGATGGAAATCTAATTCAAATCGAACTATAAACTAACTCCTAGCCTAGCACCCCTAATATTTCTCCACACCCCATCTCACACCAATCAAGAATTTTTGTGAATGATTCCATGCTAAATCTAAGATATGTCACCCTCCTCTTTCTCTTCTAGATTAGGATAAAGTTTGGATTAATTTGGATGACATTTGAATTGGTTTTGATAAGAGTTTCAGTGGGATTGAAACTCTTGACCTTATCCATATCCAATTGGTCTTTATTTTTTTTTATCTTAATCTAATCACCATGCCACATTTTTATTTGATTTTTTCTTAGGATGTGCAATAATTGTGGAGCTTTTTACTATGATTTTGAGAAGAAAAAGTCATTAAAAAAATAAGAAAGGGAGGGTGCATGAAATCCTTTTAGGCATGAGGGGTTCATGTTTCTAGGGTTTTTGTATAGGAAGCGAAAGAAAAAAATAAAGAAAGAGGACTCTCCTTTGTTTCTTTCACTCCTAAATCCTCCTAGACCTCCTCTTCTTGATCTTCTTGGAGAGTTCAAAAGGGATCGGAGGGATCTAGAGTCCTAGCAGGTTGATCATGTCGGAGCTTTGTATGGACGATCTATAGAGGCTATATATTCTGTGCAGCTATGAAATAATGTGAAGATGCTTGCCACATGCCATCAATAGCGATGATCATCAACTCATGATCGGGTATGAGATTTGATCTCATGGTAGAAGTAGATTTAATCTACAGTGTGCATTAGTTAGATCATTACATACTAATTTTATTTTCTATATTGCATATCTTTTCAAGATCCTATGTAGGATTTTTAAAATTATTCTTATGCATGATTTTCTGATTTAAAAGGGTTTTTAATCAAATTTGTTTTTGCTAGATTTTTTTAAAAAAATTATATACATGCATGAAACCCTACATTGATTTCCAACATTAAGTTCACAGTAATATTCAACAAAGACTATCGAATATATACATTGTATCAATCCTTGGAATAACCAAAAACTGTGTTTTGGTCATATATCACCATATATAATATATGTTTTACCCAATACAATGGACTTATACATATATCACTAAATAAATATCAACAAAAAAATATTGCCCACTGTTCATAACAAATAAGCATGGGAAAACATGATATCAAGATCTCTAAGGAGGTCTTTGGGTAGGGTGGCTAGATATAGAGCAGCTTGTTGCTGCTCCTAATCTGGCTACTACTATTTGGATTGTTATTACTGCTAGGGTTGATGCTACAAGGGCTACTATTGAAAAAGGCTAGCTGTTGCCTTATATGCATGCATGACCCTAAAATTTTCGTGAATAAAAGGATCATTGATATCAAAACTTTGTTGAATTTATATGCACATTAAGGATGATTGCCATACCTTAGGTTCATTGATACTTGAAGTGCTAGCTGATTGATTAGTCCTTGCCGTCTAAAAATGTAAATGAACCATTTTAGTTTATTTGGCTAAAATAAAGTTACATAAAAGATGTATCAACAAAGATATATCAAATTATTTAATGCATTAAATATCTCTAGAAAAAAGATTTGAGTGATCAAGGCCCATATTGAGTTTGTTACAAGAGCACCATCCAAACTATTAACTTTTACAATTGCTTCCATACAAAGTCAAACTAGAGTATTTTCTCTGTAACTTTGAACTAGATAAGTTGGTAATGATGGTGGTGTACATGAAAACCAACATGGTGAAGGAGATCATTGGGTGCCAAATGTGAGGAGACCTAAGAATCTAGTTTATAATGGCTTTTCATGATTCTTACAACCTTAATTCTAAGATAGAAATTCAATGTATCATTTCTTACCAAAATGTCTTTAAAAATACACTATCTTGTATGGAAAATAAAGACATCGTCCAATATTAACCTTACATTTTCTTTGATGGGAGTATTATTGTTGAATTACAATGGGAGGAAGGCTGATCAAAATTGATGTTAGGGTGGGATCAAATGTAGCTCATTGGTTTCTAATACCTAATGACTTAACGAATTAGCTAGTTGGCATTCTTTTTAATAGGATGCTTCATAACTTAAAGAATTTTCATGTATTGGTGACTTAAGCCATATGGTAATTTAAGTTTCACATGGTTTTCAATAAGAATATTGTAATTCAAAAAATCATAATTATTTTATTTATTTATTTATTTATTCATCTTTCTATTTTTGATGAAGTTTGTTAACTATGTTAGTTGTATGTAATATTGCAACAAAGTATTTTCTCCCTGCATCAATCATGAAGGAATGTCAAAAGGATGTTAAAATGATATATGAACAAAGCATTAAATTCTTGAAGTGCCAATTGGTTTATTACCTTCCTTGAACTTTTCTTTTTTCCTGATGTACCACCAAATGCAGTACTCTTCTATTTAGGTACAGGTCCCCTATTCTTAGGACTAGTTGAGCATTGTGCCCCAACATCATGTAGTTGCTAAACCTAAGACTACCTCTAGTCTTTCTTACCTTGTAAGTATTTGTCCCAAGGATTGATTTTGATAAATAATAAAATATTGAATATATAATATTACTAATGACTACTCAAGTTAATGTTTCAGGAAAAGTTAAGGATAACCATCATCAATTTAAAACCTAAGTTTTTGAATATCAAAAGATGTTGAAAATCCAATATATTTCATGAAAAAATAGTATGTTGGAGGTAGGAGTCATAAAACTTTTGAAAAAATAAAGTTTCGATTGTGTATTGGAAGAGTTTTAGCTTGGCACTACAATTTTAGCTTGCACGCTATCGAGCCGACTCAGATGAAATTTGAGTCAACTCAATAGGGGGAGCCAACTACATACAAAGCTATTTTTTGGAGGTTGTTCTTTAAGATGACTCAAATGAAACTTGAGCCAACTTGAATGGAGTTTAAGTTAACTCAATAGAACTGAGTTGACTCTATAATGGATAATAGAAAGCTAGTTTTTTAAAGAAAGAAGACTGAGCTAACTCAATAAAGGACTCAGCCAAATTGGAAGTGATCCAAGTTGACTTGAAGATGGCTGACAGGCATAACAGCTAGTTTTGTAGAAAGATTTGAATGATCCAGTCTTATTTCTATGGCTATATTTCCTTCTTCAATGGTTAGGAATAGCTAGTTTGATCTTGGAAGGCTTCTTAAAGGCTACCAAACTTATTGAAGATACCAACAACTTATCAATCATTCATAGAATATTCCAAGTGTCATTAAGAAAAGAGAGAAAAGCTAAAAGTCTTAATTTGAGAGCTTATACTCCCAACCACCTAAAGTTATTTCATAAATCATTGACTTCTCAGCAAGGAGATAAGCATTGAAGTTTTTAAAGATTCCGTATATCTATTTTTTATGTGCATAAGTTCTTTTCTTGCTCCTTTTAAGGAGTTTTTTACACTCTTATTGTCCCTTCTTTATTTTTATTGTTGCCTACTTCAGTTGGGACAGAAGTTTGGTATGTTTTGAGTCAAGGATTAGCTTGTAAAGGTTTTGGATTATGAGCCTTAAAAACAATCTATAAGAGTTTTGATTTATGAGCTTGAAAAAATAAACCGGCTACAATCTTAGAAGAAGATTAAAATAAAAATTTTCAAGGGAAGGCTTGGGGAGTGGACGTAGGTACTGGAAGCACAGAACCACTATAAAATTTACTTGTATTTATGATTGCTTCCTTGACTGTCTCATTTACTTTCAGCATTTAACTTTCTACATTTATATTTAACTCACTTACACTTCACTAGCAGCACATAATTAAGTTTAAATTTATAAAAAATTTAACTCATCCCCTCTCTTGAGTTGTCTAGCTGGGCAATAAGTGGTATCAAAGCTTGGTACTCAACAGCATTTGATCAAATGATCAAGAAAAAGATCAAATGGCAATCCAAATGAATAGGTCTCTTGCTGAAGAAAAATCTTCAAATAGACCCCCTCTATTCACTGGTATAAATTACACCTATTGAAAAGCACGGATGCATATTTATGTCCAAGATATTGATTATCAACTTTGAATAGTGATAATCAAGGGGCCATACACACTTACTATTAAAGATGGAGAGTAGAGGTTCCCAAACTTGAAGAGGAATGGAATGAACATGATATGAAGATGGTAGAACTTAATGCTAAGGCTATAAATATTCTCTATTATGATTTAGATGCTACTGAATTTAATAGAGTTTCTATATGTAGCTTCGCTAAGAAGATTTGGGATAGGTTAGAGGTTATCCATGAGGGTACCAATCAAGTAAAGTAAACTAAAGTTAATATACTTGAACATAAGTATGAAATATTTAGAATGAAACCAAATGTGTACTTGGTTTACTGATATCACTAATTATTTAAAAAATTTGGGTAGGACTTACCCAACTAGTAAACTTATGAAAAAGATTCTTAAGTCTCTTTCGAAGTCATGGAATCCATAGGTAATGGCCATTCAAGAAGTGAAAGACCTTGACAAGCTTCCACTTAAGCAATTCATTGGATCACTCATGACTTATGAGCTTACAATGAGATAAAAGGATGAAGAAGAGTCCAAGATAAAGAAGACCATCATCTTGAAGTTTATAATAAATGAAAAAAAGAAAAATAATGCGATGAATTGAAGGAAGAGGATGATGATGAGTTAGTCATTGTAGCAAAAGGGTATAGGCAACCTATGAGGAAGAAGAAACCTAGCTTCAAGTAGATGACTTATAAGGGTGAAGCTAGTAAAGATAAAGAGAAGGGAAAAAAGAGAGTAGTTGATATGCTTTGAATGCAAGAATCCCGGTTACATTAAAATGGATTGCCCTCAACTAAAAGGGACCAAGAAATATAAGAAGAAGGCTTTGATAGCTACTTGGAGCAATAGTAAAGATTCAAGCTTCGAGAAAGAAGAAATCAAAGAAGTTACCTATCTTTGTCTCATGGCATAAGAAAGCAAGATAAATTTTGAATATTCCTTGGATTATGATAAATTACAAACTATATTTAGTGATCTTCTTATTGATTTTAAGAAATTAAGAAAGATCAATAAGAAATTAAAGAAATAAAATGTTGAATTGGCTAAAGAAAATGAACAAATTTTGAAGGATTAAAAGATTGCTTTACAAGAATCTTCAAAAGAAAAGGAAAACATTTTAAAAGATAAAAATTAAATTGCAAAAGTTGACAAAAGAAAATGAAAGTTTTTAAAAGGAGAAAGAGAGTATTTTAAAAGAAAATCTAAATCTGAAAAAAGAATTACAAAAGATAAAACCATGTATTAAAAAATTTACTCTTAGCTCATAAAGATTGTAAATGATTTTAAATGATCAAAGAGCTATTTACAACAAAGTTGATGTAGGTTACAACACTCAAACAAATAGAAATATTTAAAAAATATCTTTGACAAACTCCCTATTAGTTCTACATCAAGCATTATATGTCATTGTTGTAGTAAACCAGGACATAAAGCATATGTTTGTAATTTTAGATAAGTAAATGGAAAAATGATTGAAAAGGTATGGATTCCAAAAAAATCAATAGGATTAACTTCAATGGATCCAAGATAACTTGGATACCTAAATTAAAAACTTGATTTTCTCTTGTAGATGTGTCTTGCGATCCAAAAAAAAGATGGTATCTTGATAACAGGTGCTCAAGACACGTGATGGGTGACAAGGCTCAATTTATCATATTAGAAGCTAAAGAGGAAGGCATGATAACATTTAGAGACAATGAAAAGGATATATTTATGGAATTGATAAAATTTACATAGCCCTTTCTATATTTATTGAAAATGTATTGTATATAGATGGTTTAAAGTATAATTTATTTAGTATAAGTCAAATATATGATAAAAGTTGCAGAGTAATTTTTGAATCCTCTAAATGCATTATATATAGTCTGATAGAAGATAGTATAGTATTCATTGGGCATAGGCATGGCAATATCTATATAGTAAATTTGGATGATCTATCTCTAAAGAATGACCAATGCTTAGTTGCGATGAATACTAGAGATAATGAAACTAGTTAGTTATGGAATACAAAATTAGATCATGCAGGCATGAATTTAATCTCAAAACATACTAGAAATGATCTTGTAAAAGGACTACCAAAACTTAAGTTTGAGAAATAATAAATTTATGATACATGCCAATTTGGAAAGCAATCTAGGAATTCTTTTAAATCAAAAGGCATGGTTTCAACTAATAGGCCTTTAGAATTTATTTATATGGATTTATTAGACCTATTAAAACTACCAGTCTTGGTGGTAAGCATTATGGACTTGTCATCATAGATAATTTTTCAAGATTTACTTGGATTTTCTTTCTTGCACAAAAAGATAAAATTTTTTCTGTATTTATAAAATTTTATAGAAAGGTTTCAAATAAAAAAGATTTTTCAATTATCTTAATTTGAAGTGATTATGGAACCGAGTTTGAAAATCAATATTTTGAAAATTTTTGTAATGAAAAGATATTGAACACAACTTTTCAACACCTAGAATATCTCAACAAAATGGGATAGCTAAAAGAAAAAATCAAATTTTACAAGAAATGGTATGTACTATATTGTGTGAAGGCGACCTTCCTAGATATTTTTAGATGAAAGTAATAAACACTGCATATTATATTTTAAATCATGTTTTGATTAGATTGATTTTAAATAAAATACCATATGAGCTCTGAAAAAATAAGAAACCTAACATTAGTTATTTTCATGTTTTCATATATAAGTATTTCATATTGTATAATGACAAAGAAAACTTAAAAAAATTTGATGCCAAGTCAGATGAGGGAATCTTTTTATGTTACTCCTCATCTGCAAGGTATATAAAGTCTTCAACAAAAAGATACTTGCTATTGAAGGATCAATACATATTGCTTTTAATGAAACTAATGCAAGTCCTTCGAGAATGGGAAACTTCTTAGATGATGATGTTGGTATTCTAAACAAGAAGGTGGAGGACTCACATTGAAGGAATAATCCCATAAAGATAAATATGAAGAGCCAAAGAAAGAGGATGATGAAGTGGAGTTGACTCAAAAGCAAGATGATCTATCTAAGGAATGAAGGTATGCTCATGGATATCCAAAGGATTTAATTATTGGCGATGCATCTTAAGGGATAAAAACTTGATCATCTTTAAGAGTTCATTGCAATTATTTAATTTTTTTTTTCATAAATAGAACCTATGACTATTGAAGAAGCTGGAAAAGATAGTGAATGGATCAATGCTATGTAAGAGAAACTTAACCAATTTGAAAGAAATAAGGTATGAACACTTGTAGAAAAATTTTTAAATCATCCTATAATTGGAACTAAATGGATTTATAAAAATAAACTAGATGAGCATGGCAAAGTAATAAGAAATAAAGCTAGGTTAGTTACAAAAGATTATAGTCAAGAAGAAGAAATTGATTTTAATGAAACTTTTACACCTATAGCTAGATTAGAAGTAATTAAACTACACTTGCATTTGCATGCTACATGGATTTTAAACTTTACTAAATGGATGTTAAGAGTGTATTTTTGAATGATTTTATTTTTGAAGAAGTTTATGTATAAAAACCACCTAATTTTGAAAGTCATGAATTTTCAAATCATGTTTATAAATTACGTAAAGCTCTTTATAGTTTGATAAAAGCATCTCATGCATGGTATGAATGTTTAAATAAATTCTTACTTCAAAATAATTTTTTAAGAGAAAATGTAGATACTACATTATTTTTGAAAAAGAAAAATGATAATCTATTAATAGTTCAAATATATGTAGATGACATTATATTTAGTACTATTAATGAAACCTTTTATCAAGAATTTGCCATTCTAATACAAGATAGAGTTCAAGATAAGCATGATGGGAGAACTCAGTTTTTTCCTTGAACTCTAGATAAAGCAAAGAAATGAAGAAATCTTTATCAACCAAACCAAATATATAAGGGAGATACTCAAGAAGTTTGGGATGGAGAGTTCAAAAGAAATCGACATGCCAATGAGCTTAACATGTAAGCTTGACAATGATAAAAAAGTAAGAGCATAGATCAAGAATTTTATAAAGGTATGATTGGATCACTGCTTTATCTTATTGCTAGTAGATCTGATATAATGTTCAGTATATGCTTGTGTGCTAGATATTAATCTAATCCTAAAGAGTCACACTTGCTAGCTATTAAAAGAATTTTTCAGATACTTGTTTAGTATTTCTAATGCTAGTTTATAGTACTCTAAATATTCTCTATTAAATTAATTGGCTATTTAGATGCAGACTTTGCTGGATGTAAACTAAGTAGGAAAAGTACTAGTAAAACTTACCAATTTCTAGGAATTAACTTAATCTCTTGATTTAGCATGAAATAAAGTTTGATAACACAGTCTATGGTTAAGGCCGAATACACTGTAATTGAAAGTTATTGTGCTCAAATCTTGTGGATTAAGCAATAATTTGAAGATTTTGGCATTAAACTTAATAATATTCTCGTAAGATATGATAATACTAGTACCATAAATCTAACTAAAAATCTAATTTAACATCCAAGAACTAAACATATGAAAATAAGATACCATTTCATGAGAGACTTTGTTCAAAATGGTAATGTTGTGCTTCATTTTGTTAGTATTTATAGACAATTAGTTGATATTTTTATAAAATCCTTAAGTGAGAATAGGTTTAGCATGATTAAAAGAGAATTAGATATTTGTAACCCCTTTGATTGAACTTCTTCTCTTCTTAAGGATTAATTTTATTTAGATGCATTCCAATAATTTTGAATCTCTTAGAACCTTTATAACCATCTTTGAAATCCTTCTAGAACACATTTGGACAAAAATTCCTGAATTCTCTCTGATCCAGATCTAAGTCGACTTGAGCTTGAATTCAAGTTGACTTGAGTCTGAGTCAACATGACAATTCCCTCGAGTCAACTAGAGTATGGGCCCAAGGTTTTTAATATAAGGACCTACATGCCCCATTTTGGGTATTTAGGTCATCCCTTACCTTAGGAATAGTATAATCCCTCATCCAAACAATCCACCTATCCAAAAAATCTTCAAATCTGCCCTCCCTTTTTCATTTCCTTTGATTCCAACCCATTTTCGTGAGCAAAAGTGTCCTCAAAAGATGCTTGTGCACCATTTGAAACATCCGCAGACCGAGATTGAGTGGGTAAATGGGACTCAAAGCCTAGAGAGACAAAGGAGAGCCAAGGATGCTAGAGGAGAAGAAGCACCATTACCTCAAGCCGAGTCATCCGAGCCACCCATGCTGGCACCATCTTCCCCTCTTTTGCAAGCTGAAAGAATGGCTGGTAGAGTTGTCACAATGGGTAGGTGGATTAACTTCCAGTTTTTTGATGAAAATGGATTTGCTTTTATTGAATGGATTAGAAGGCAAAGCTAGGAGGATTTTTATAAAATTAACATCTTGACCTTTCCCATACTTGTGAGAGTTTTACAAAAAACTTGAGCAGAATTTTAGGAGGAATTTCTTCTATAGTGAAGGAAGTTGAGATCACTTTGAGTGATGATGTTTTAGGACAAATTTTGAATATTCCTCATGGGGGCATTCTTACTAAGACATTAGTAGATCATAGAGTTGGGTTGAGATGTGTTTTAAACATAATGAATGTGAAAGGGATAGGTGATTTAATGTCTAATACCCTGTCTACCAACCTTAAAGTATTGCATCATATTATTAGGAGGATATTCATACCAAAGACTAGGATATTTGATTTTGTGTCTGAGAGAGAATTGCCATGATGTATCATCTGATGCAGACCATTCCAATCAACCTCCTAGGCATGATGATAGTTTAGATAAGGGAGGCAACTGAGAGGGTGAAGGTCTGTCTGCCCTATGGTATGCTATTGACTAGGGTTTTTGAGGCCTTTGGAGTATCTCTTGAGGAGGAGCCCTTCAAGAAACTCTAAATCCATGATGAGTATTGTGACCGGACTCTACATAGGATGGGGTATCGGAGGATAAGAGCCACTAGATGAGGAGGCTGTCTGGACAGGAGGCATAGGATAGACGAGAATCTCCTGTGCATAGAGCTGAGCTATCTACACTATCTAGACCACTTGAGGGAGCAGCAGGACTATCTGATATTCTACTTCCTTCATTGATGACTCCTAGCACCTCTTGTCTGCAAACCAGAGTCGATGATCTTTTAGCATAGAGGATAGCTAATCATGTGAGCAATTCTGTTAGAGTGGAGTTCTAGATTGTATCAACAAGAGTTGACAAACTACAAACCGAGATTATTGACATTCGATAATTCATTGAGCATCTTCCTATATACTTTTCTGTATCATATGCTTCTAACATATTATCGAGGAGACTGGATGATGGACTTGCTAACGTTCAAACTATTGTTGATAGGCTTAAGATGTCAATGATAGTGAACATTGGCAATGTGTCCCACGTGGTTGCTAGACTTTTTGAGGTAGTCTTCGTAAAGGTAGTAGCAGCAGCCCCACCATCTCCTCTTGTTTCTTCTTCTACTATTCAGATGTTGAGCCATCCTCTTCCTCAGCCTGCACCCACTTAGCCTGGACCATCTACTAGGACTATTACTAGGACCTACTGCAAATCAGCTAGGAGGCCATTACCACCACCTACTGGACTAGCCACTTGGACTCGGAGCCAAAAAGCAGACTTTGTAGTCCCTTAGTTTAGGAGTTCTTAGCTCACCTTAACTATATTAGGCCTTATCTTTTGATACTATATGTATTAGTCCTATGTTTCAATACGTTGCTATATGTTGTATGCTGACTTGTTGATCCCAAGGTGTATATTTTTTATGTTTCATTTTTTGTATGGCGTACACCTGTATGTATTAAAAAAAACTTATATCTAAAATATAGATGACTTTATGTTTCATTTTTGTTTCCCTTTATGTTTCATTTTTTTTAATTGCATTAATTATTTTTCCATAAGGGGAGCTATCTCCCTAATGATGGGGGACATGTATCGAATGATGCATTTGAAGAATTAGATGGACTAAATGAAAATGAAATAGATAAACATGTAGCTATTCTACGTAAAAGAAATAGAATTATATGAAAGGAACATAAGGAAAAGAACTAGACTAGAAAAGAATCTCTCAAAGTAATTAAGAAGGGATCTTCGTGGTTAGGAAACCACACAGGTTAAGGCTAGCCTACTTTCCAATTTCAGATCTGAAAGAATATTATAAAGATGGCTATCCGGCTATTAATAATCTGAAATTCAGAAAAGGGACACTCAAGATGAAGTACTAAGAATAGCAAGGAGTTACTATAGATCTAAAGGCACCTTGTTTATGATTCCTTGGCACAGTAGACCTTCACCTTGAAAACTAGGAGACCCAGGGATCCTGCATAGATACATAGTAAAATTAAAAGATTTAGGTGGAAGAATGGAGAAATGGAAGAGGAAATTAGGAATGGAAGAAATGGTTTAGATTTGGCTTTAAGTAGATCTCCTTTGGCGTCCTTTGCATGAATCATCTTCAATTGTTGGCGTGGAGAACTCCATTATAGATGACCTCTTTTGGAAGATGGGAAGGTTGAAATTGGAGAGGCTTGAAGAGGATTCTTCAAGGGTGGCCGAATGGGATTGGAAAAGGGACTAGTAGCTTGTTTGGTTAAGTATCCTAGGTCTCACACCTACCTTCTCTCAAGGGTCTTTGGCTAGCAAAGGAAGAAAGCTTTCTTAGAAAAAAAATTTCATTTCATTCATCATTTCCATTACAAGAGAATTCTAGGAGCTTTTATAAACCTTAAGCTCCTTTTCAAATTCAAAATGCAACACTTTTCATGGAGAAAATAAAGGGGTGTCCCATGAAGATAGGAGTAGCCCATTCAAATTTAAATCTCCTAATTACAAGGTGGGCACCCATAAAGAGTGGAGCTTCATTCAAATTTGAAAATTCATGGTTGATGTGTCTTGGTGATATGGCATGATTTATCCTCCAAGTTGGCATGACTTGTCTTCCAAGGTGGCATGGTGCTTTGATGATGTGGTGCTCCAAGTAGTTGGTGAAGTTGGTTGCACTCATTCTTGCTTAATTGATGCCCAATGCAAGTAGATCTTGAACCCGACTCAATACAAAGCCAATTTAACTCTAATTGGACCCAAATTAAAATAAAACAGGACTCAATTATTCAAATAAAATAAATATAGGACTCATAGACTTATTACAGGACTTAAATTTCTAGTCTTCTATCCATAAAGAACTTGGCATTAGCTGAAGTCTCTTCCTGAGCCTGGTGCCCGCACCACCTAAGGCCTTTTTAATGCTGATGACAAAAAGGGGGAGTAACATATGAAAATAAATAAAACTAACATAACAAAGAAAAGAAACTATAAATAAACTATAAGAAAATGAAATAACATAAAAATATAAAGAAAAATATATTTTTTTGTAAATTTCTACTTTGATACTTATACCTCACTATTCCAGATATTATATCTTAATATTTTCGAAAATGCTTTGGCATTCATACTTATGCTCTAATACTCTCATTTACTTTTAAAATATTTTGATACTTTCAAAATTTTCTTGATACTCTCATTAAAATCTTTTATTTTCTCCAATACTTTCATTTATAATTTTCAAAAGGTTGCTTTGATACTTTCAAGATTGATACATCACACTGATACTTTGAAACTATCTACTATCTTGCTATAACACTCTAAAACTATCCTAATGCTCTAACACTTTTCTCTAAAATTATATTTGATACTCCTTGATATATTATCCATAATCAAATAATCATGAATGCATGCACTATTACTTAAATTATCTATTCTAATACTCCTTGAATGCTCTAATACTAAATTCATGACTCATATAATATATGCTCTGATTCTTGATACAAAATTTATGTGCTTAGATACTTAATTCATATGCTCTGATTTATAATTCAAATGATTTGCTCTAATATGACATTCTTTCTATAATCCATATACTCAGATTATCAAACTTTAAAAAGCTTATTATGATAATGTTAAAACAATCCAAACTTACTTTGATAATCATTAAAGAGTGTTATGTTTGTTTTAGATATTATTTACTTATATACTCAAAGTTTTGTCATCGTCATCAAAAGAAGGAGATTGTTGGTCCTAATGATTAATTTTGATGAATAACAAAATATTTGAGTATATAATGTTACTAATGACTACTCAAATTAATATTTCAAGAAAATTTAAGAATAACTACCATCAATTCAGAACATAAGTTTTTGAATATCAAAAGATATTGAAAAGACAATATATTTCATGAAAAAGTGGTGTGTTGGGAGTAGGAGTCATAAAACTTTTAAAAATATCAAGTTTCGCATGTGTATTAGAAAAGTTTCAACTTGGCACTACAATTTCAGCTGGCATGTTGCTGAGCTGACTCGGATGAAATTTGAGTCAACTCGATAGGAGGAGCCAACTATATAAAAAGTCATTTTTTGGAGGCTATACTTTGATCTGATGCAAATGAAACTTGGGCTAACTTGAATGGAGTTTGAGCCGACTCAAGAAAATTGAGTCGACTCAATAGTGGTAATAGAAAGCTAGTTTTTTAGAGAAAGAAGACTGACCTAACTCAACACAGGACTATGCCAACTTGGAAGTAATCTGAGTTTACTTGACAAGAATCCGAGTTAACTCGAGGATGGCTAACAGGCATAATTGCTAGTTCTGTAAAAAATTCAAAATGATCTAGTCTTATTCTTAATAGCTATATTTCCTTCTCAAATAGCTAGAACAACTAGTTTGACCTTGAAAGGCTTGTTAAAGGCTACCAAACTCAATGAAGATACTAACAACTGATCAATCATTCATAGAATATTTCAAGTATCATCAAGAAAAGAGAGAAAAGCCAAAAGTCTTGATTTGAGAGCTTATACTTCTATCCATCTGAAGTTATTTCATTAATCATTGGCCTTCTCGGCAAGGAGACAAGCATTGAAGCTTCCAAAGATTTCTTATATCTTCTTATATGCATAAGTTCTTTTCTTGATCCTTTAAAGGAGTTTTTTTATACTCTTATTGTTCTTTCTTTGTCTTTATTATTGCCTACTTCAGTTAGGATTGAAATTCAGTGTGTTTTAAGCAAGGGATTAGCTTATAAAGGTTTTGGGTTATGAGCCTTGAAAATAATCTGTAAGGGTTTTGGTTTATGATCCTAAGAAAACAAATTGATTATAATCCTTGAAGAAGATTTTATAGTAGAAATTGTCAAGGAAAGGATTGAAGAGTGGACATAGGTGCTGGGGGCATAGAATCACTATAAAATTTACATATATTTGTGATTTTTTTCATGCCTATCTCCTTTACATTTAATATGTAACTTTCTGCACATATATTTTGCTCACTAATACTTCACTAGTAGCATATAATACTATAAGAAAAATGGCCATTTTTAAGGAGTTTTCAGAGGGGAAAAAAAATCCATCAAAAATTTATATTTCTGATGGATTTTCGATGGAAAAATGGTTGGCAAAAAAACCTCCTTGGAAAATTTTTTAGAGGGATTATTTCAAGGGAATTTATTTTCCAAGAGATTTTCTAACAGATTTCCCGAGGAAAATTCTCTGGGGGATTTTTTGATGAAATATTTATGAGAGATTTTTGAGGGAATATTATTGAGAGATTTTTCAAGAAAATTTTTTTGAGGGATTTTTTGAGAGAATATCTCTGAGGGATTTTCTGAGGAAAAATCTTTAAGGGATTTTCTAAGGGAATAGTTCTGAGAAAATATTACTGAGGGGTTTTTTGATGGATTTTTTTTAGGAAGATTTTTGAGGGATTCTTTGAGGGGATATTATCAAGGAATTTTTTGAGAGATTTGTCGAGGGATTTTTCAAGGGAGTTGTTGATTTTTTTTAATGACTTTTCTTTATTTTGAAGAAAATTATCCCTTGCTAAATAATTTTTTGAGGAAATAATCCCTTGCAAAATGACTTTCCAAGGAAAAAAAATCCCTTGCAAGATCCCAAGCAATATTTAAATATGACCATTAAAAAATCAAAAATATCTTTTTAATATACCTGATGATATATATAAATATCCATAAAACAACAAATTCATATTCATAACTATAGCATATTAATTCATAATCATCATAATAAATATAGCATATTAATACACCGATGATATATAAATAGAAAATCATAGTCATCACAAACATCATCTTTCTGATATATCCAAGTTCATAAATAAAAGAAGTTCCACAAGTGTCATCATTCTCATCATATCTAAGTTCATAACAAAAGATAAAAGTATCACAAGTATCATCATCCCAATCATAGGTAAAAAAAGAAAATCAAAAGTGACCATCCCCATTCTCGTGATCATCATCATCATGATTACAATCATCATCTTTTGCAGAGATAGCAGCTGGAGACAATGCTAGAGCTGTAGACAAAGGTTGCTCTAAGGTTGATAGATTGACCTGCATCTTCTCCATTATAAGATGCATGAACACCTTGGTACAGGAAACACGAGTAGACAACTCATTGTTTTCTAAGGGAACATCTCCGAGGAATTTTCTGAGGGAATATTATTGAGAAATTTTTTGAGGGAACATTTCTAAGGGATTTTTCGAGGGAAAATTTCTAAGAAAATATTACCAAGAATTTTTTGAAGGGATTTGCTGAATTTTCTAAATGACTTTTTTTATTTTGAGAAAATTATCCCACGCTAAATAATTTTTCAAGGGAATAATCCCTCATAAATTGACTTTTTAAGAAAAAAATCTCTTGAAAACTTTATCATAAAAAATTCTAAAATATTTTTTAATACACTCGATAATATATATAAAATTTCCATATAAAAAAATTTATATGTAAATATAGCATGTTAATCCATAATCATCATAATAAATATAGCATATTAATACACCTAATGATATATAAATAAAAAATCATAATCATCACAAATATTATCCTTCTTATATATCCAAGTTTATAAATAAAAGAAGTTCCACAAGTATCATCATTCTCATCATATCCAGTTCATAATAAAAAAAAGGTATCACAAGTATCATCATCCCAATCATAGCAAAAAAAAGAAAATCATAAGTGAGCATCCTCCTCATGATCATCATCATCATCATCATAATCATCGTCATTTACAGAGATAGCTGCTAGAGACAGTGCTAGAACTATAGATGAAAGTTGTGCGAAGGTAGATGGATTAACCTGCATATTCTTCATCATAAGGCTTATGAACTCCTTGGTACAGGAAACATGAGTAGATAACTCATTGTTTTTTGAGGAAATATCTTTGAGAAATTTTTTGAGGAAATATCTCCGAGGGATTTTCTAAGAAAATATTTTTGAGGGATTTCTTGAGGAAATATTTTTTAGAAATTTTTCGAGGAAAAGTTTTAGAGGGATTTTCTGAGTGATATTATTAAGGAAATTTTTAAGGATTTGATGAATTCTTCAAATGACTTTTCTCTATTTTTGAGGAAATTATTCCTTGCTAAATGATTTTTTAAGGGAATAATCCGATGCAAAAATACTTTCCAAGGAAAAAATCCCTTTCAATATTTAAATATGATCACTAAAAAGTTTAAAATATATTTTTATACACCTAATGATATATATACAAGTAATCCATACAATAATAAATTTATATTCATAAATATAGCATATTAAGTCATAATCATCATAATAAATATAGCATATTAATACACCTAATGATATATAAGTAGAAAATCATAACCATCACAAACATCATCCTTCTCATATATTCAAGTCCATAAATAAAAAAAGTTTCACAAGTATCGCCATTCTCATCATATCTAAGTTTAGAATAAAAGAAAAAAGTATCACAAGTATCAATACCCGAATCATAGCAAAAAATAAAATCATAAGTGACCTTCAAATGATCGGGACCTCACCAGCAAGGATCCTGGAGCAAGCACGAATCTTGGAGCCACATGAATCTCGGAGCATATCCAGAATAAATTTAGGATTTAGCTTTTATTTAAAATTTGAATTAGGATTTTGTTGGTTAAGATTGAGATATGGATAGGCTTATTTTATCCTATCTTGTATTTGAATTTGAATCATCTCTATCTTGTTATCCTATATTAAAATTCAAATGAGGGTTGGATAGGTCTATAAATACCACCCTCAGTCCTTTGTAAGAAAATAGTTTCTGAGAAAAAAAATTTTGAGTTTTTAGAAGAGTGATTCTTCTTGCCTTCGCCTTCGAGCATGGGCATGATGCCCTAGTTATCCTCCTTCTCATTCCATCTTCTCTATCCCCTCGTGACCTTTGAGATTCATCCTAGCGCCTCCAAATATCAAGGAGGGTGTAATGCCCTAGAGGTGAGAGGTCTCTTCGTTAAGGTGTGTCCCAAAGTCCATGAGTTCCAAACCGTCTTCCAGCCCCACTATTCCTTCACCACCTTTTATCTAAAAAATTCCAAAAAAAAAATATGATACCCTAATTTTGGTGACTTCTAGGCTCACCAATGATCCTACCCCTATCCCTCATCAATTTTGGTATTAGAGCATGGTAGGTTAGGGTTAATTTTGAATTTCTGCATTTAAGTAGGTTGCTGAAATTTCTGCATGCATAGCATTCATACTTACTACATAGTTTTCTTTGTAAATCCAATCTAGATCTAAGATTCATGACTCCTGAGCGGGTGTACACCAGTACAATGTCATGACTCATGGAAATAATGAGCCCCTGGCCGGACGTGAATCATTAGGTTGAAGTTTGGTATGCAAATACCTTTGTTTGTTTAAATTCTGCTTGCTGTATTTCTGAGTAGGCTGCTGTGATTTGCATAAAAGTCTGAATGAAAGTAGTTAATTTTTCATTGAAATAATTTTTTTCCTACTCCATATTATACCTTAGTTACCATCATGCAAAATTTTATCTTTGAAAAAAAATTAAAAAAAAATTAAAATTCCCGCACTCCATCACTACTGCTGAAATTTCTGCTGTTCTGTTATGTTCTTTTTACATTATATAACTTTTAGTATCTGCTTAGAATAGTATAAATTTTATCTTTAAATTTCCTTTCATATGGTATATCCTCTGCAAGTTAGGAGTGTTTTGTGATTTTTTTAAATTTTTATGAGATTGATACACATCACTTTTCTATCCCACATCGGAACTGCAACACATTGATTTCTGCACCTGAAATTTGGATCCATATGCTTGTTGCATTCATTTCATGGTAAAACAAATTAAGGGCATCAATTTGACATAGGGTCAGGATTTCATCACCTATCCCTAGCCCAAAAATCACCAACTTGCATAACGAACCCAACCCTAATTAAAACAAAGTAGACATTTAATTGCTCTAGTGAGCTAGGGACACCCACAAGGTCGGGTCGAATCAAGTGTCAAGCCAACTTTGACAACCTGTTTTTGTGTGCTTGTATCTGGTGTCTAGGCAAGTGGTTTAGGGACAAGAGCCTGAAGGAAAGTGGGTTGGTTCGCTTACCTGGCCAATTTCAAATTGGTGTCTAAGGCAAGCAAAGAGGAACCTCCACCAACCTTACACTTACCTAGCCAGGTGCCAAGTTACTACAACCTGGATTATCGATTTGACTTAACATTTGGTTTGGGCTCTAGGTCTAGCAAACCCCTAGTCTAAGTTTGAGTCCGTGTGTGCATGGCAACTAGATCAGGAGCACCTTACCAGCAAACCCAAGCTCAATCGAGTGCAACAATGGACCAAAATTTTGAGACCTTGTTGAAGACTTTGAATGATCAAATGGCCCGACTTAACCAAAACCTGACTGACCAATTGGCCCAGACCAACCAAAGCATGACTGATAAGATGGCCCAAGCAGAGGCACGGGTAGAAGCCCGCAAGGCCCATGCTAAACTCAACTCCTCTAGGCCCAATTCTCTTGATCCAAGAGCCTATGATCATGATCTTGCCCCTGAGTCTAGCCCTAGAAGCCTATACCCGTACTTGGTTGAATCAGAGAAAAGGCCTATTAGGAACATTGGGACAGAAGGAATTGTATTTCTTCACCCCGCACGATCGGAAATACCCAAACGGGTCGAGGCCGAATAGGGCTGCCGGAAAGGGATACTGGAAAGCGATAGGGACCGGTAAGCCGATTATGCCACCGGGGAACAGCCGGCCTCTCGGGATAAAGAAGGCTCTGGTGTTCTACCATGGAAAGTCACTGAAAGGAATCAAGACCGATTGGATCATGCATGAATATCGGCTCGCAGATCCCATCTACCGCCACTGCCTCCCATCGGACCACCCTTCCTCCAGCAAACAATCCCAGAACAAGCCCCCCTCCTCTCTACCTCCCGTGAAGCCCGACATCGTCACCGATTTGGCCACGCCAGCACCGGACTCATCCGATCGCCATCTTTGGAACTCAGAGGCTCCCGGATCTGCCATTTGGTCTAAGCCCCTCCCGCCGGATGCTCCTTACCTGCAACGTCTATGGCCAACGAGCTACCCGTGCCTCCCCTCTCCCCAAGCTGCTGCTCTCTTCCCCAGCACCGTCGTCGATCACCATTTCCTCTCCAGTGCCATTGCCGACGAAGCCCACCGGAATCCCGCCCGCAAGCCTCCTCTATTTCGCCTAGCCTTTATCCATGGAAGAAGGATGGCATCAGCAAAGGATGCTGATTTAAACGTGGGCTCATCTTCTTCCCCATGTTGCCGCCTTGTTCCTGGTTCGGTCTGTGAAGAAGAAGGAGAGGGACACACGAACGTGAAAGCAAATCCCTCTCCCTCTTACCGACTTCAACTCAGCACAGATTTCAGAGCTGCACGCTCCTTAAAGTGGCACATATTTCAAAGCACACCAATCTCAAAGCTACACCATTTTCAAAGCAAAGTTGATTAAAAAAAAATCATGGTTATGTCAAGCTAAAAGTTTGGAGTTCTCAGAGCCTGAAGTCAAGCTGAAGCTGGAGCCTGACCCAAACTCGACAAAATCGAGTTTTCCCTACCTCAGGGGAATGATGGGGACCTCACTAGCAAGGATCCCAGAGCAAGCATGAATCTTGGAGCCGCACGAAT
This sequence comes from Areca catechu, assembly GCA_021397845.1. Lineage (NCBI taxonomy): Eukaryota > Viridiplantae > Streptophyta > Magnoliopsida > Arecales > Arecaceae > Areca > Areca catechu. Next base: position 50,248,865 of record CM038038.1, read on the forward strand.
CTCGAAGCATATCTAGAATGAATTTAGGATTTAGCTTTTATTTGAAATTTGAATTAGGATTTTGTTGGTTATGATTGAGATATGGATAGGCTTATCTTATCCTATCTTATGTTTGAATTTGTATCATCTCTATCTTTTTATCTTGTATTCAAATTCAAATGAGGGTTGGACAGGTCTATAAATACCACCCTCAGTCCTTTGTAAGAAAATAGTTTTTGAGAAAAAAAAAATTTGAGTTTTTAGAAGAGTGATTCTTCTTGCCTTCGCCTTCGGGCATGGGCGTGATGCCCTAGTTATCCCCCTTCCAATTCCATCTTCTTTATCCCCTCGTGACCTTTGAGATTCATCCTAGCCCCTCCAAGTATCGAGGAGGGTGTAATGCCCTAGAGGTGAGAGGTCTCTTCGTTAGGGTGTGTCCCAAAGTCCATGAGTTCCAAACCCTGTCTTCCAGCCCCACTATTCCTTCGCCACCCTTTATCTAAAAAATTCCAAAAAAAAAATATGATACCCTAATTTTGGTGACTTCTAGGCTCACCAACGATCCTACCCCTGTCCCTCATCAACCTTCCTCCTCCCAATAATCATCATCAGCATTATCAAAATCATCATCATTTGCAGAGATAGCAGCTAGAGATGACACTGAAACTATGGATGAATGTTATGCTAAGGTAGATGGATTGACCTGCATCTTCTCTATCATAATGTGTATGAACTCCTTGGTACAAGAAAAATGAGCAGATAACTCAATGTTTTCAAGGGAACATCTTTGAGGGATTTTTTGAGGAAATATTTCCAAGAGATTTTTTGAGAGAATATTAATGAGAGATTTTCTGAGGAAAAACTTTTGAAAGATTTTTCGAGGGAATATTGCTGAGTAATTTTCTAAGAGATTTTTTGAAGGATTTGTTAAATTTTTCAAATGACTTTTCTTTATTTCTGAGGAAATTATCCCTTGCTAAATAGTTTTTTAAGGAAATAATCTCTCACAAAATAACTTTATGAGAAAAAAAAATCTCTTGCAAAATCCCTTGCAATATCTAAATATGTCTATTAAAAATCCTAATACATATTTTTTAATATACTTGATGATAAATATACAAGAAATCTATAAAATAACAAATTCATATTCATAAATATAGCATATTAATCCATAATCACCATAATAAATATAACATATTAATACACCTGATGATATATAAATGGAAAATCATAATCATCACAAGCATCATCCTTCTCATATATCCAGGTCCATAAATAAAAGATGTTCTTCAAGTATCATCATTCTCATCATATCCAAGTTCATAACAAAAGAAAAAAGCATCACAAGTATCATCATCTCAATCATAGCAAAAATATAAAATTTATAAGTGACCATCGTCCTCCTCATGATCATCATCATCGTCATCACAATCATCATCATTTGTAATGATAATAGCTGGAGATGATGCTGGAACTATAGACGAAGGTTGCGCTAAGGTGGAAGGATTGACCTGCATCTTCTTCATCATAAGGTACATGAACTTCTCAATGCGAGAAACATGAGCAGATAACTAATTATTTTTTGAGGGAATATCTCTGAGGGATATTCCAAGGGAATATTTTTTAGGGATTTTCTAAGGAAATATTATCAAGGGATTTTTCAAGAGAATATTTTTGAGAGATTTTCTAAGGGAACATTTTCAAGGGGTTTTCTGAGAAAAAATTTTGAGGAAATATTATTAAGGGATTTTTTATGGAATTTTTTGAATTTTTCAAATGACTTTTCTTTATCTTCGAGGAAATTATCCCTCACTAATTAATTTTTTGAGAGAATAATCCTTCGTAAAATGACTTTCCCAAAGAAAAATCCATTACAAAATCCCTTGCAATATTTAAATATGACCATTAAAAAACCTAAAATATTTTTTTAATATACTTGATAATATATATACAAATAATCCATATAGAAATAAATTCATATTTGTGAATATAGCATATTAATCCATAATCATCATAATAACTATATCATATTAATACACCTAATGATATATAAGTAAAAAATCATAATGATCACAAACATCATCCTTCTCATATATCCAGGTCCATAAATAAAAGAAGTTTTACAAGTATCATCATTCTCATCATATCCAAGTTCATAACAAAAGAAAAAGCATCATAAGTATCGTCATCCCAATCAAAGAAAAGAAAATCATAAGTGACTATCCTCTTCATCGTGATCATCATCATCATCATTTATAGAGATAGCAGCTGGAGATAGCACTAGAACTGTAGATGAAGATTGCACTAAGGTAAATAGATAGACTTGTATCTTCTCTATCATAAGGCACATGAAGTCCTTGGTATGGGAAACATGATCATATAACTCATTATTTTCCAAGGAAACATCTCCGAGGAATTTTCTGTGAGAACATTTTTAAGGGATATTCTGAGGAAATATTACTGAGAGATTTTTTGAGAAAATATTTTTGAGGGATTTTTTTAGGGAACATTTTTGAAGGATTTTTTGATGGAAAAATTCTGAGGGATTTTCCAAGGGAATATTATCAAGGAATTTTTTTAGGGATTTTTTGAGAGACATGTTGAATTTTTCAAATGACTTCTTTAATTTCCAAAGAAATTATCCCTTGGTAAATAGTTTTGCATAAAAATAATCCCTTGCAAAATGGCTTTCCAAGGAAAAAAATCACTTGAAATATCCCTCATAATATTTAAATATGACCATTAAAAAATCTAAATTATTTTTTTAATGCAACTGATGATATATATACAAAGAATTCATATAACAACAAATTCTTATTCATAAATATAGCATATTAATCCATAATCATCATAATAAATATAGCATACTAACCACCTGATGATATATAAATAGAAAATTATAATCATCACAAACATTATCCTTCTCATATATCTAAGTCCATAAGTAAAAGAAGTTCCATAAGTATCATTATTCTAATCATATCCAAGTTCATAACAAAAGAAAAAAGTATCACAAGTATCATCATCCCAATCATAGCAAAAAAAAAATCATAAGTGACCATCATACTCCTAATGATCATCATCGTCATCATCACAATCATCATTTACAGAGATAGATGAAGATTGCACTAAGGTTGATGGATTGACCTGTATCTTCTCTATCATAAGGTGCTTAAACTCCTCGATATAGGAAACATAAGCATATAACTCATTATTTTCTGAAAGAATATCTTCGATGAATTTTTTGAGGGAATATTTTTGCTGGAATATTATCGAGAGATTTTCCAAGGAAATATTTTCAAGGAGTTTTTTGAGGGAAAACTTTTAAGGGTTTTTTGAGGGAATATTGCTGATAGATTTTTTGAGGGATTTGTTAAAATTTTCAAATGATTTTTCTTTATTTCCAAGAAAATTATCCCTCGCTAAATAATTTTTCGAGGGAATAATCCATCACAAAATGACTTTCCAAGAAAAAAGATCTTATGAAAAATCCCTTGCAATATTTAAATATGATCATTAAAAAATATAAAATATTTTTTAATACACCTAATAATATATATACAAAGAATCCATATAATTATAAATTCATATTCGTAAATATAGCATATTAATCCATTATTATCATAATAAATATAACATATTAATACACCAATAATATATAAATATACAATCATAATTGTCAAAAATATCATCCTTCTCATATATCTAAGTCTATAAACAAAAGAAGCTCCATAGGTATTATCATCCCAATCATAGCAAAAAAAGAAAATTATAAGTCACCATCCTTCTCATGATCATCAACATCATCATCATCACAATCATCATCATTTGTAGAGATAGCAATCAGAGACAATGCTAGAACTATAGACAAAGGTTGCACTAAGATAGATGAATTGACCTACATCTTCTCCATCATAAGGCTCATGAACTCCTCGTTACGAGAAACACAAGTAGATAACTCATTATTTTCTGAGAGAATATCTCTGAGGAATTTTTTGAGAAAATATTTCAAGGAATTTTTTAAAGAAATATTATCGAGGGATTTTTTGAGGGATATGTTAAATTTTTCAAATGACTTTTCTTCATTTTTAAGGAAATTATCCCTCGCTAAATAATTTCTCGAGGGAATAATCCCTCACAAAAAGACCTTCTAACTTTTTGAGAAAAAAATTTCCTTGAAAAATCCCTTACAACATTTAAATATGACCATTAATTTTTTTAATACATCTAATGATATATATATACAAATAATCTATAATAATAAATTCATATTCATAAATAGAGCATATTAATCCATAATCATTATAATAAATATAGCATATTAATACACCTGATGATATATAAGTAGAAAATCATATTCATCATAAACATCATTCTTCTCATATATATAAGTTTATAAATAAAAGAAGTTCTACAAGTATTATCATTCTCATTATATCCAAGTTCATAAAAAAAAGTATCACAAGTATCATCATCCCTGTAATAGCAAATAAAATAAAATTGCAAGTGACCTTCCTCATCCTCATGATCATCATCATCATCATCATAATATCATCATCATTTGTAAAGATAGCAATTGGAGATAGCAATGGAACTATAGACAAAGGTTGCACTAAAGTAGATGGATCGACTTGCCTCTTCTCCATCATAAGGTGCATGAACTCCTCTATGCGAGAAAAATGAGCAAATAACCCTTTGTTTTTCGAGGGAACATCTTCAAGGAGATTTTTGAGGGAGTATTTCTAAGGGAATATTACTGAGAGACTTTTTGAGGAATTTTTCAAGGGAACATTTATAAAGGACTTTTGAGAAACAAATCTTGAGAGATTTTCTAAGAAAATATTATTAAGGGATTTTCCAAAAAAAAATTTGATGGATTTGTTGAATTTTTCAAATGATTTTTCTCTATTTCTGATGAAATTATCCCTTGTTAAATAATTTTTTGAGGGAATAATCCCATGCAAAATGACTTTCAAGGAAAAAATCCCTAACAAATTCCCACATAATATTTAAATATGACCATTAAAAAACCTAAAATATTTTTTTAATATATCCAATGATATATATACAAATAATTAATATAATAATAAATTATATTTATAAATATAACATATTAATCCATAATCATCACAATAAATATGGCATATTAATACACCTGGTGATATATAAATAGAATCATAATTATTACAAACATCATCCATCTCATATATCCAAGTCCATAGATAAAAGAAATTCCATAAGTATCATCATTCTCATCATTTCCAAGTTCTAACAAAAGAAGAATGTATCATAAGTATCATCATCCCAATCATAGCAAAAAAAAGAAAATCATAAGTGACCATCCTCCTCCTTGTGATCATCATCATCATCATCACAATCATCATCATTTATAGAGATAGCAACTGGAGACGGTGCTGGAACTATAGATGAAGTTTGCACTAAGGTAGAAGGAGTGACCTGCATCTTCCCCATCAAAAGATGCATGAACTCCTCGGTACTGGAAACATGGGCAGATAACTCATTATTTTCTGAGGGAACATCTCCGAGGGATTTCCAAGGAAACATTTTTGAGAGATTTTCTGAGAAAAAATATCGAGGGATTTTCTGAGGGAATATTACCTAGAGATTTTTCGCAGGAATATTTCTGAGGGATTTTCAAAGGAAAGATTTTTAATATATTTTTTGGGGGAATATTATCGAGAGATTTTTCAAGGGATTTTTTGAAGGATTTGTTGAGTTTTTCAAATGACCTTTCCTTATTTCTGAGGACATTATTCCTCACTAAATATTTTTCAAGGGAATAATCCATCACAAAATGACTTTCTGAGAAAAAATCCTTAGCAAAATTCCTCACAAAATTTAAATATGACCATTAAAAAATATAAATATTTTTTAATACACCGGATGATATATACAAATAATCTCTATAACAACAAATTCATATTCATAAATATAGCTTATAAATCCCTAATCATCATAATAAATATAGCATATTAATATACCTAATGATATATAAATAGAAAATCATAATCATTACAAACATCATCCTTCTGACATATCCAAGTCCATAAATAAAAGAAGTTCTGCAAGTATTGTCATTCTTATCATATCCAAGTTCATAACAAAAAAAAAAAGTATCGCAAGTATTATCATCCCAATCATAGAAAAAAAGAAAATCTTAAGTGACCATCCTTTTCTTCATGATGATGATCATCATCATCATAATTATAATCATTTATAGAGATCAAAGCTGGAGATGATGCTGGAACTGTAGATGAAGGTTATGCTAAGGTAGATAGATTGATCCACATCTTCTCTATCATAAGGCTTATGAACGTAGTACGGGAAACACGAGTAGAAAACACATTATTTTATAAGGGTACATCTCTAAGGGATTTTTTGAGGGTATATTTCCAAGGGTTTTTCTCAGGGAATATTATCTAGAGATTTTTAAAGGAAATATTTTTGAGAGATTTTCTTAGGGATTGTTTAAGAAAGAATTTTTAAGGGAATATTATTGAGGAATTTTTTGAAGGATTTTTAAGGGATTTGTTGAATTTTTCAAATTACTTTTCTTTATTTCAGAAGAGATTAACCCTCTCCAGATAACTTTCCAAGGGAATAATTCCTCACAAAATGACTTTTCAAGGTAAAAAATCCCTCACAATATTTAAATATAACTATTAAAAAAACCTAAAATATTATTTTTAATACACCTGATGATATATATACAAATAATCCATATATTAACAAATTCATATTCATAAATGTAGCTTATTAATCCCTAATCATCATAATATATATAGCATATTAATACACCTAATGATTTATAAATAGAAAATCATAATCATCACAAACATCATCCTTCCCATATATCCAAGTCCATAAATAAAAGAAGTTGCACAAGTATCATTATTCTTATCATTTCCAAGTTCATAGCAAAAAAAAGTATCACAAGTATCATTATCCCGATCATGGCAAAAAAGAAAATCATAAGTGACCATCCTCCTCCTCGTGATCATCATCATCATCACAATTAGCTAGAGACAGTGCTAGAACTACAGACGAAGGTTACACTAAGGTAGATGGATTGACCTGCATCTTTTCTATCATAAGGCACATGTACTTCTCGATATAGAAAACATGAGTAGTTAACTTATTTTTTTAAGGGATTTTTTTAGGGCATATTTCCAAGGGATTTTCCTAAATAAAATTACTGAGGGATTTTTCTAGGGAATATTTTTGAGAGGTTTTCTAAGGGGTTTTTTAAGAAAATTTTTTTTGAGGGATTTGTTAAATTTCCCAAATGAATTTTCTTCATTTCTCAGGAAACTTTCTCTCGCTAAATAATTTTTTGAGGGAATAATCCCTTACAAAATGACTTTCTAAGAAAAAAGATTCCTTGCAAAATCCCTTGCAATATTTCAATATGTCCATTAATAAAACATAATATATATATATGTTTAAATACACCTGAAGATATATGTACAAATAATCCATACAACAATAAATTTATATTTGTAAATATAGCCTATTAATTCATAGTAATCACAATAAATATAGCATATTAATACACCTAATGATATATAAGTAATGAATCATAATCATCACAAACATCATCCTTCTCATATATCCAAGTTCATAAATAAAAGAAGCTCCACAAGTATCATCATTCTCATCATATCCAAGTTCATAACAAAAGAAAAAAAGTATCTCAATTATCATCATCCTAATCATAGCAAAACAAAGAAAATCATAAGTGACCATCCTTTTCTTCTTGATCATCATCATCATTATCATAATCATCATCATTTGTAGAGATAGTAGCTAGAGATGGTGCTAGAACTATAGATAAAGGTTACGCTATGGTAGATAGATTGACCTACATCATCTCCATCATAAGGTACATGAACTCCTTGGTGCAGGAAATATGAGTGTATACCACAATATTTTTCAAGGGAACATCCCTGGGGGATTTTTCGAGGGAGTATTTTCAAAGAATTTTTTGAGGGAATATTACTGAAAGATTTTTCAAGGGAATATTTATGAGGAATTTTTCAAGAAAAAACTTTTGATGGATTTTCTGAGAGAAGATCACCGAGATATTTCTCTAGGGATTTGTTGAATTTTTCAAATGATTTTCTTTATTTTCAAGAAAAATTTTCCTCGCTAAATAATTTTCTGAGGGAATAGTCCCTCACAAAATGACTTTAGGAGAAAAAGAATCCCCTACAAAAACCCTTGCAATATTTAAATATTATCATAAAAAAATCCAAAATATTATTTTTAATATGCCTGATGATATAAAAATAAATAATCTATATGACAACAAATTCATATTAATATTTTTGCCAGTAAGCAACCCAAGAGGAGGGGTGAATTGGGTTTCCAAAAATTATTTACAAGAATATGTGCCAATACAAATATTAAATTGAGTGCTAGTGTGAGGTGAAATAGTATGCTCTTGAAGAGTATGCAGCAGAAATATAAATATAACAAATATAAGAGCAAGTAAAGAAAGCTAGAGACAATCACAAATACAAGCCAAGTATAGTGGTTTGATGCTTTCCAATGCACCTACATCCACTCTCCAAGGTCGACTTGGGAATTCACTATAATCTTCCATGATTATAGTCGATTAGTTTTTCAGGATCACTAATCAAAACCCCTTTTGGTTTTTACAAGGCTCACCAAAAGAAATCTCTTGATTTTCAAAGGTTAAACAATGATCTCCTTGGTTTTCAACAAGGCTTACCAAAAACCTCCTTGGTTTTCAACTAGACTAACCAAAAATTTTATTGGTTTTCAAATAGGCTAACCAATAACCTCCTTAGTTTTCAAATAGGCTAACCAATAATCTCCTTAATTTTGTTCTTAGGCTCATCAAAAATCTTTACAACAAAGATAAGAGATAAAGTAAAGTAAACAAGAGAAGCATTCTAATAAAAAGCTGATATCTCTTTGAAGCTTGGAGAAGTTGCTTATCTTGAACTTGATGAAGCCTCAATCAATGCTCAAAGGTGTTGGACTTGAATGCTTCTTGATAGCTTTGAATGCTTGGAGACTTCTTTTTGCTTGAAGGAAGTTGCTCTCAATGAATGGGAGTAAATGCACTTGCTTCTCTTTCTTTTTCTTATTCTCTTTTTATCCTCTTATGTTTTAATTTAATTTGAATCACTTAAATACCATTCCAAGGCCTCAAAGTCAGTTTATGATCATTAGACACGAAAAACTAGCTGTTGGAAGCCAAGAGGGACGAGTTCTGTATTTGAAAAACTAGCCATTACTGTTTCCAGAACTCCAAGTGTCGATACTTCAAGCTGTAAGTCAACACTTAGGGTCGACACTTAAGTTCCATGAGTCGACACCTTATTCAAATTTTTTTATTGAAGCTCTATGGAATTCTCAAGTGAGCCGACACTTCTTTAGGTGAGTCGACACTTGAGTCGATACTTGACATCCATGAATCGACACTTCAGGCAAGTCTTCAACTTCAGCATGTTTGCAAAAAAATTGTCTCAGGCTTTGAGTCGATCCTTGAATCGACACCTTGAGTCGAACTTGAGTGGCATGAGTTGATACTTCAGTCATGCTATCTGAAACTCTTTCTGCGTGCTGACTTGAGTTGACACTTGCACTGCCATGAGTCGACACTTGGACTATGAGTCGACGCTTTGAGTTGAAACTTGCTGAGATTTCTTCAAAAATCACTGAACTTTTGCTTAGACCTTTGTGAGCTAAACTCTTTAAGTCCTTTAAAGCATTTCTTAAGTACTTAAGTCCATTTATAACTGATCTTTCATCCATACAAATGGCTTCCTCATCTTTTGATAAGCAATCCAATTTAGTTATTTTGATGAGTACCTTTTTTTATTAAACACACTTCAAGAAGCATGTTAGTACTGAACTTATACTTAGTGTTTTGCTTATCATCAAAATCAATAATGGAGTCAACAATCTCTCCCTTTTTGATGATGACAAAACCTTTAAGTATAATTCATATAATAAGCTCTTAAAAGAATTTTCAATTTGCATAAAGCTTATTGCATTTTGTATTATAGTAAAGAGATAAAGTCTTAAATCTCATTTGAATTGAATTAGAACCATAAGAGTATCTGAGCTAAAAATAATTTCATGTATCATAATACTCTACATGAGTATCAGAGATAAATCATGCTTTAAGATAAAAAAATCATCATAGAGTAATAGTGAATGTAATCAAAAAGAAATTTTTGAATAAAAGATTGAAGAGTAAAAAATACTCCCCCTTAAAAGATCATTAGAAAAACTGATTTTCTAAATTACACAATATAGCAAAGGAAGGATTACTCCCCCTCACTCATTGCACTTTTCTTTCTTTCTTTCTTCTCTTCTCTTTTTACATTCAAATTTCTCTCATATATTGCTCACTTAATTTACTCACTTGATTCTCCCCCTTTTTGTCAACATAAAAATGGTTAGAGTAGAGGGAAAGATGAAATCATCATAGTAATTATAAAAACAAATAACATCTAATGACAAAGTATTGATGTAAAAATTCTATTCATTGATTGAAATACAATTCATACATTGATACAGGTAAAAAAACATGATAGTAAGCAAACATAAAAGCATACAAGAGTGCTAAAATATAAGCTATCTAAGCATAAAGACTATCCTAAGTAGATTTCTCATCATCGGAGGATCCAATCTCGATCGGTGTAGTATCAATAGAAGAACGAGATCGAGGCCACATGGATCGAAGATCAGCAAGACGGGTCCTGGTCGGTCTCGATATGCCATGACATCCTTGTTCTCTATGTCTAACATAAGTCCTGCCTCTAGCTAGTGTGAAAGAGGTAGAAGCTTTGTCAGTAGCAGGAATAGCACTGATTGGAATGGCAGTATCAAGAACAGTATGAAGGGGGTATGATCAAAGATAGGTCTTGAGTCAAGATGATAGAAACCAGGGGTATAGAATACTAGTTTCCTAATAAGAGATGATGTATGCAAAGATGGAGAATGAATGATAGGAGTACCAAAAACTGATGGTATGACAAGAGTAGGTGCATGAATGGAAGTAGGATGTAGATTAGATCTACCAATGCGGGATGACTCTAAGATTGCTAAACATGCAGAAAAAATATTAAACTATTTTTTTATGATTTTTTATAATTTAGGTTTGTAGGCTAAATTTTCAAATAAAAGTAAGAACTAGCAAGAAGAATAGCAATGCATAGAATCATCATGATCGGGAAATAACTCATGTAAGATAATGAAAGTATGACCCGAGAATTGAGAAACTCCCTGATTAGGATAGCTTATCTTCATCAAATCAAAAATTAAAAGAAGAAAAAGATGTTACCAATTAGTGATTTGAAGAACTTTCGATGAAGAGATCACACAGCACTCTGATTGGAGCCTAGATGATGAAGCTCGATTTCCTTGAATTTGATGACTATTTGGACGGTCCTGGAGGCAAGGAGAGCCTCCTCTAGGGAGGTAAAATACCTCGGGGATCCTGCGAACATCAGGGGCCAATCAAAATAGCAACAACAAAATAATAAAAGGAGATTAGGTTTTGTAGAAATCTGAAATCAGGTTTTGTATGTGGCGGCTTGAAGAAGGATGTTGTTCTTTGCTTTGGGCGGCCTAGGGCACTCTTCCTTTGGGGGTGTGATGGCTTGGATGGCAGCAAGCTAGGGCATGGAAGGATGCTAGGATAGCAAGGATGATTAGGGCATACAAAGTAACCAAAGAAACACAAAAACTCCAACACCAACACATAAACACAAGTTCTTAAACCAAAATTTCAGCAAAGATTTAATTCATGAGATAAAAGTTGCTTACAAGAGAGGGAGAGGTGGGGTATTTATAGATGTTCCCCAAGTCCTCTCCTAGTTAGGATAGGATTACAAAGTTGAGAGGGAGAGGGATTACAAGTTTGCTTAAGACTAGGAGAATACACTTTGAATGAAAATAAAACTAGTTCTCCTTATTCTACTTGGAGTTCTCTCCTCATTTGACTTGGTCCAAGGGCTCTCTTTGGGCTTGGGCACCAATATAGAGTTGGGCTTGGCTTTAGGGCAGCAAGGGGCATCCTCCTTTGGATTGGTGCATGGGCTTTGGGCCCTAGAAGTTGGGGTGCCTTGGTATCAGCATATTCCTTGGAATCTTGGTTCTAGGGCTCATGGGCTTGACTCCTGGGCTTGGAATCTCTTGGCCTGGGGTGCTGGCATAATCTTAGAATCATGGGGCACCTGGCATCTGGCATATTTCGGAGCATCTGGAGGGAATCTGGCATCTGAATGGCATCTGGAGGGAATCAAGGCATTTAGAGAGCATCTGGAGAGCATCTAGAGGATATCTAGGGCTCTAGGGTGTCAAACAAGATCCCATAAGCTGATGTAAATACCTCTGCCTCTCGGGTGAGGCCTGGTGAAACTCCACAATAGGGTATCCTCTCCTCTTGTACAAAAACTGGAGTCTCATTGGACTCATACTTAAATACAGGACTCAATGGACTAGACTAGGTTAAGACAGATCAACTAGTCTTAACTTATTACAGGACTCAATCTTACTTGCTTACAAAATTGTGACACATGACTAAGGTTCTAAAAAAAAGCCTAATGAGTAAACCATATGGGATTTAGGGATCTGTGTCTAATCCTGGTGTCCTCAACAATTCTCACGGGGGGAGGAACTCGACCCCATCGAGTAAGGGTCAATTTGGCTCAAAGAGGGTCTGGGTTGAGGCACTACAGATCTGCACCAACATTCCACAAGTCCTCATATTCTGGCCGACCTTGCCACCGAACCAAGTACCGCTGATAGTCTCTATCCCAGGGATCGATAGCTTGATCGTCCAGAGCTCTCTCAATCTTTTTCTCACCAAAAGGCCAAATTGCATGTGGTCGCTCTGGGATGGGTTCACTCACAAAGAAAGGGAGTGGCTCAAGGGGCTCGCTGGGTATCACTGCTAGCTCCCTAGACTCTGTAAGATCTAAGATGATGATGGTGGAGCTAATATCTTAATCAGGTAATATCTTAGGCATATAGGTATTGGGTCTATCGCTATTCATTATTTTGGATGGGCTAGCTTCGCGAGTAGAAAATTCTTTTACAATCTCATATCCCTTTGCATAAAATTCTTTATCTTTTCTTTAGGAATTAGCCAAGTTGTTATTTAGTTCATTACTTATGTTCATCTCTTGAATAATTTCAGGATGCATATGCTGTGCAGAGGCTAGTGTAGGTGCTAACATGTAATTCAAGCTGTGATTTTATTAGACTCAACTAATACCTAATAGACTTGACTAGACATCCCTATCAAAGAAAGTTTTATTGGACTCTATGGGACAAAACCTAACAGACTATAAACTCTTTAGGTTTGATCCTATCATGGCATGCACATGAGAATTTACTATGTATACATACTAAATGCCAGAGGGTATGCAAGAAGTAAGATGCAAACCTAACATGCACAATATATGTATGCAGTATGCTTACTTCTACAAAATGCAAATGAATGGTTAAAGAAACAGAAGAGAATTCATGAAAAGGTAGAAAATATGAGGTGGATTCAGGGTTAGTCTGGTAAGATAGAAAGTAAGAAAAGGGCTCAGGGTTATTTGGAAAGAGTAGGATAAAAAAAGGGGTGTCAGAGATTAATCCTAAACTATTAAGGTTGACCTTAAGGGGTTGGTGTCTATCCACTGGGCCTGCTTTATAGAAGAATGGGTCACTAATTTCAGAAAAAAGATCTTCAATTGGGATCAAGGAAGTGACTTCATCCTGAGGGTACTGGGTTAGATAAGCTAAGTCCTCAATAAACTCTTTTGGCTCAAGAAATTCAGGACTAGGCTCTACAATTGGATCCTCTTCTAAAGTCTCCTCTAACTGTTCTTCCATTGTAGCTTGGGTGTGATCTGGGTCATCTAACTCTGGGTTGGCTACTAACTGTGTATGGTCAGGGTCAACTTGAAAGATTGTGCCCAGAAAGCCAATTGAAATATTATAATTTTGATCCCAAAATCAATGAATTGACATTTTATAAAGGCATTATTTTCATCATTTGCTGTGTCTTTTCGATTTTATGATGAACCCCATAGATTAGGGCTATGGTTCTAGGGTTATGATGAGATCATACCAGTGAGACCTAAAGCCTTAAAACCCTAATCTAAAATATTCCTGGTCGATGGGACATTGAGTTGGGGATCAATGTTTCCGGAAAGACCAGCACATCCTATATATGTTTTGTAATGAGGGTGACTGATCTCACAATCACTTGTGTTTGACACTAATACTAGGATGTGAGTGTTCATTAGAGAATGAATTCACTGAATTGATCCAGATTGAGAATATCTAATGGAACCTTATCTGTTTGTCAATAGATAATTCTCATAGTGGGAGTAGTGCATGTGGTCCTTTGACCTGAGACTACCATAGTACCTTATATATATGAATCCATACTTTGGTTCGCAATCAATCATGACACTGAGTCATGCACGAGGTGATACTGGTTATGGTGGATTGTATATGGAGGTTGTGAGTAGGTCAACAAGGAATTGATCAGCCCTAGTAAGAGGGAATAGCATCCAGCTAATTTCAAATGATGGATTCAGGAAACCTTTGATCAAAGTATGAACATTAGAGTTATTTTCTAATGGTTAATTAATGAATCATCATTATAAAGATTGAGCTAGGGATGAATATGAAATTGGATTTGACAAGTATCCATATTCATAATCATATTCGGGGTGCAAGTTGATCAAAGGACTGAATTGCCCGGTAACTCACCACTGAAGGGTATTTTGGTAATTCCACCAAAATTCTACATCTTCCGGGTAGACATGATACGTTGCTAGACGTCAATCTTGTCTTGTAGGTATATGATTGAGTCATGGTAATTCAAATCAGTTAATTTGAATTGGATTCTAATTGACCGAGTCGAGCTAGTTTGAGTCGACCTAAATCGGCTAGGTTGAGATCTAACCGAATTAAGTCGAATAGAACTCGGACCTACTGTTGGCTAGGTGTGGAACCCAATGGGTCACACACAAAAGAAAATTGATGAAGGATTTAATTTGGAATTAAATCATGTTTGCAGGGTAAACACACTAGCATGTGTTGCAGACCAAATTTCTATTCGAATCTGATTCGAATTTGGTTCCGAATTGGGCTTAATTGGATTCTAATTGAACCAGATTAAGGTCCAATTTAATTTTTAGGACATTGGGCTAACCCATGGCTGAACCCAAGTGAATTTAGTTCACTGAGACCCTCTCTCCAAGCCGCCCCCTCCCATTTCTCACCCGCGCGCGCCAAGAAAGAGAGTCCACGCGCGTGGACTTCTCTTAAAATGCGTGAGAAGGAAAACGTCGGAGAAAAATCTGAAAAAAAGGGGGCATTTCAGATCCTTGTTTGGCACCCTTGGATCTAGATCTGATGGCCAGAAAAAATTAAGAAAAAGATCCGTCGCTTTTCGGTCGCAAATCCGTCTCCAAAAGTCGCGATTCTTCCTGAAGTTATTCCGAGAGTCCTCCTCGTCGGAAAAACGAAAATTAAATCGGAGAATCATGATTTTTGGTTGAGGGGATGCATGAGGAATGAAGGATCGTGATCCCTGGGGTTTCAGAGGGTTGCGTTGTTTCGAGATGACACCCCTTTGAGATCTATAAATAGGGTTGGGTTCTCGGGGGTTTTCACGTAACATAATTCAGAGATCCAATTCCCTTTCCTCCTCTCCAGGATACTCCTTCCCCTTGTTCTTGTTGGGTATTATTTCCCTTATAGAGGTATCCTCTGTCGAAACTCTAACCCTAAACAAGAATAAGAAGAAGGTCTTGAACGGTAAAGGAAAGAAAAAGGAAAGGATCTGTTCTTCTTCTTTTCCTTCTTGAATTAAGACATTGCCTGTCTTAATTTTTTTTCTTCCAATTCAATTCAAGAAAAGGGATTCAAGAAAGGGAATTCTTGAAGAAAATTCAAGAAGAGGAAAGAAGGAAGAAAAATAAATTTTCAAGAAAGAAAATTTCAGCCTAAAAGTCCAAGAATTGAATTCTTGAAAAAGAATTCAAGAAGAGGAGCCAAGAACTAGGAATTGTTGTCTTCATCTTTTTCTGTGTGGATCACCATTGGAGGGTGAACATTTGGGCACCTGGTGGAGATTCAGAGTTTGGATTTTGCGATACAGGTTAGTATCTTACTTTGAGATTAAATCTTATATATATGCATTTTATATGTTTTAATTCTTTTAAGGAGATCTTGGGTTAAAGGTTTGGTGAAGATTTCAAAAGATAAAATTAAAAATTTTGAAATCTATGTTTCCGCCTTGCCATCAAACCCTACAGTGGTATCAGAGCCTCCTTATTAAGATTAAAATATATATGCTGAATTTTAGATGCATATTTATATAAGTAACATGAGATGTAATATATGTTTGTTGTAATGTCACCAATTAGGGTTTTCACTCAAACCCTAATTGTTGTAGAGATATGCATAGAGATCTAGTCATCATACTGAAATAAGGTTGCCCTGGCATAATGGTGGATCAATTATGTGGTAAATGGTTGTCCTAGTATGATGACACACTAATCACATATTTGTGTTAATTATGCATATATGTTTGATGTATGCCACTAATTGAGGTTTTCACTTAAACCTTAATTTGCATAGAGATATGTTTAGCCTTCTAGTCATCATACTGAAATAAGGTTGCCCTGGCATAATGGTGGATCCATTATGTGGTAAATGGTTGTCCTAGTATGATGGCACACTATGGCACATATTTGCTAAAATGTGCTTTGTTTTAATAAAGCCCTCTTTAAAACATATTAAGTTGTAGTGTCATATACCAAAAGCAAAAATAATCAATATGATTAGTTTATCATTCGGTGTCTAGGAAAAGTGG
Organism: Areca catechu; assembly: GCA_021397845.1. Classification (NCBI taxonomy): domain Eukaryota; kingdom Viridiplantae; phylum Streptophyta; class Magnoliopsida; order Arecales; family Arecaceae; genus Areca; species Areca catechu. Next base: position 50,265,735 of record CM038038.1, read on the forward strand.
TTCATGATCGGTAAAGAGGACGTGGTTTTTAATTGGTTCCGTTGACTGACCTGGCCAATTCTTATTGGTGTCTAAGGAAAGCAACGGGGGGACTCCCACCACTCTCCCACTTACCTGGCCGGTATGATTAACTTAATTATTGATTGATATGCTTAGTGTAATATTCACTACATAGGGCCTTCCTTCATGCCAAGTCATTATTATGTTATGATCCATATTAGGTTTGTTGTATACACACAAGGCCTTTTTTCTTTATGGTGACTAACATAATTTTTGCTTGGTACATTTGATGCTTATGGAATGATTTAATATAATACTTTGTTGTGTACACACAAGGGTATTATAATTAATATCATGACTATATAGTAATGAAGGGTCTAACTTAACTAAAATATTATAGTTTGTTGTGTACACACAAAGCTATTAATATTTTAGAGGCCAAGATAAGTTAAGAATTGTATGAATTACAATTGGAAAGAGTTTTCCTATCTTTGAACTTATATAAGATTTGTTGTGTACACACAAGGTCTTTTATGAGGAATTAGGATCTCAACCCCACTAAGAGAACCAATTAGGGTTTTCTCGATCATCACATTGAGGGTTATGATGCTTGATAAAATAGTGGGAGACATAATTAAGTTAAAGTCCTAATTTAATTATGTTTTGTCAACATTGATTGTTTGCTTATGTAATGTTGTTTGTTAATGTAGATTAAATGGCATCTTCACTCTCACTCCATAGCATTCTTGATGCAAATAAATTGACTGGACCAAACTATGTTGATTGGTTGAGAAACCTGAAGATGGTACTCAGCCAAGAAAGAATTTCTTATATTCTTGATACCCCAACCTTGGAACCATTAGGGGAAGATGCCTCGCAAGAGGATAAGACCACATATAACACGTGGCAAAATGACCCACTTACTGTCAAGTATATAATGCTTGCCTCTATGACCAATGAGTTACAGAGGCAACATGAAAGCATGGACACAAACTCCATATTGCTCAATTTAAAAGAACTTTATGGAGAACATAGTCGAACTGCAAGATATGAAATATCTAAGCAGTTATTCCGTGCAAGGATGACAGAAGGTACATCCGTACAAGACCATGTATTAAAGGTTATTGACCTAATCACCCGATTGGGTCAATTAGGTTTTGTTATGGATGGGGAGTTGAATCAGGATTTAATCCTGCAGTCACTCCCAGAGTCATTTTCACAGTTTGTTCTTAATTATCATATGAACAAACTTAACACTTCCTTGCCTGAGCTGTTGAATATGTTAAAAATAGCAGAGAGCCATTTAAAGAAAAATAAGGCTCCACTTCTTCTTGTGGATGGTGTAAACAAGAAGAAAATAGGCAAAAAGGGTTCCAAGAGGAGGTTAAACCCAAAAGGGGGCATCAAGAAAAAGAAAGGAAAGAAGGCCTCCGGACAAATGACCTGCTTTCATTGTGGCAAGCCGGGTCACTGGAAAAGAAACTGCAAGGTTTACCTTGCAAGTATGAAGCCTGGTGCTAGTGATGCACCAAAAGGTATGTATGAGATACATGCAATTTTGTTATTAGACTCTTCTAATTCAAACTCTTGGGTATTGGATACTGCTTGTGGTCATCATATCTGCAAATCATTGCAGGGACTACATAACATCAGAGTTTTGAAGGAAGGCGACTTCGAGCTCTACGGTGCTGGAGGAGATTCCATCCAAGCAGAAGCTGTAGGGACTTATATGTTGAAGCTGCCTTCTGGGAATATTTTAGAGTTAAAAAATTGTTATTTTATGCCTAGAATCATTAGAAACATCATATCTGTACCCTTGTTACTTAAACAAGGATATATTATGAATGTAATGAGCAGTGGCTGCTCAATCAGTTTTTCTAATGAAATAATATTTAATGGCATATTTTGCAATGGTCTCTTAACTTTATCTTCTGATGACAATATACTACATGTTAGTAATAAACGAAAAAGAGATGAAGTAAACAATACTTTACTTTGGCACTGTCGTCTTGGACATATTAGTGAGCAGAGGATTAACAAGTTATACAAGGAAAAATTCCTTAATCCTTATGACTATGAATCATTAGGAACTTGTGAATCATGTCTCATGGGTAAAATGACCAAGACTCCATTTAGTGGACATAATGAAAGGACAACAGAGTTATTAGGACTCATACACACTGATGTATGTGGACCTATGACAACTCAGGCCAAGGGTGGATACTCATATTTCATCACATTCACTGATGATTTTTCAAGGTACGGATTTGTATATCTAATGAAACATAAGTCCGAAGCTTTTGAAAAATTTTTAGAGTATCAAAGTATGGTAGAGAAACAAACGGGGAAAAGTATTAAGATCCTTCGATCAGATAGAGGAGGTGAATACTTATCCACCGAGTTTCTTGATCACCTTAAACAAAAGGGAATCATCTCTGAATGGACTCCTCCTTACACACCACAATTAAATGGTGTTGCTGAAAGGAGAAATCATACTTTATTAGATATGGTACGGTCCATGATGTGCTTCACAGACTTACCTGTTTCTTTCTGGGGATGTGCCTTGGAAACAGCGGCTAATATTTTGAATAGAGTACCATCCAAATCTGTATCTAGCATTCCATATGAGTTATGGAGGGGAAAGAAACCCAATCTTAAGCACCTTAAGATATGGGGATGTCTAGCTTATGTCAAAAGAAATTTTGGACAAAAGCTTGATGTTAGAGCAGAAAAATGTCTATTTGTTGGATATCCCAAAGATAGTATAGGATATCTATTCTACCACCCTACTGAACAAAAGGTTTTAGTCAGTAGGCATGCCATTTTTATGGAAAAAGAATTCATCCTACAGAATGGCAGTGGGAGAAATATTGAACTTGAAGAAGTTCAACAAGTAGATACATCTCAACAAAATCATAACACAGTTAGTATAGAACCTGAACACACCACTCCTATCCATAAGTCTGATAGAGTGCGACATGCACCTGAAAGGTATGGGTTCATTATTGAAAATAATGAAGCCCGAATCATTGATAATGATGAGCCTCTAACATATACGGATGCTGTCATAAGTAGTGACTCAGACAAATGGCTGGAAGCCATGAGATCCGAAATGGACTCCATGTATGTCAACCAAGTCTGGACTTTGGTTGATGCACCAGAGAGTGTTAACCCTATTGGATGCAAATGGGTCTATAAGAAAAAGATTGGGGTAGATGGCCAAGTTGAAACTTATAAAGCCAGATTAGTGGCTAAGGGTTTCAGACAAAAACAGGGAATAGATTATGATGAAACATTTTCTCCTGTTGCCATGCTCAAATCTATTCGGATCATGCTTGCTATAGCAGCATATCATGATTATGAAATCTGGCAGATGGATGTGAAAACTGCATTCCTCAATGGTTTCCTTGAGGAAGAGGTTTATATGTCACAGCCAGAAGGTTTTGTCTTGGAGACTAAACCTAATCAGGTATGTAGGCTAAAGAAATCTATTTATAGATTAAAGCAAGCATCTAGGAGTTGGAACATCCGATTTGATAAGACAGTTAAAGAATTTGACTTTATCAAAAATGAGGATGAACCTTGTGTGTACAAGAAGACTAGTGGGAGTGCCATAGTTTTCTTGGTTCTGTATGTAGATGACATACTCCTTATTGGGAATGATATCCCAATGTTACAATCGGTCAAGGTATGGTTATCTAAATAGTTTTCCATGAAAGACTTGGGAGAAGCATCTTATATACTAGGCATCAAGATCTATAGAGACAGATCTAAGAGGATGCTAGGTTTATCCCAGTCTAGGTACATTGACCAAGTGCTAAAAAGATTTAGCATGGAGGAAAGTAAAAGAGGTTACTTACCTATTGGTCATGGCATACATCTTTCTAAGAAGATGTCTCCTAAGACACCTGAAGAAAGAAATAGAATGAATTCGGTACCTTATGCTTCGGCAGTAGGGTCTATTATGTATGCTATGTTATGTACTAGACCTGATGTGGCATATGCCTTAGGTATAGCCAGCAGGTTTCAGGCTGATCCAGGAGAGGATCATTGGAAGGCTGTGAAAAATATTCTTAAGTACTTAAGAAGAACTAAGGATATTTTTCTAATATACGGAGGATCTGATCTTAAACTAGAAGCTTATTCAGATTCTAGTTTTCAATCAGATCCAGATGACAGCAAATCTATATCTGGGTATATTTTTACCCATAATGGAGGAGCTGTAAGCTGGAAAAGTTCTAAACAGCAAACTGTAGCTGACTCAACAACTGAGGCAGAGTACATTGCTGTTAGTGAAGCTGCCAAGGAAGCTGTCTGGATGAAGAAGTTCATATCAGAGTTGGGCGTAGTTCCTGAGATTGAAGGTCCAGTATCACTTTACTGTGATAATACGGGGGCTGTTGCTCAAGCAAAGGAACCAAGAGCTCATCACAAATCAAAGCACATTCTGAGACGCTTCCATCTCGTTCGAGAGATTATCGAAAGACAAGAAGTCTGCATTAAAAGGATAGAAACGAAGAACAACGTAGCAGACCCGTTCACTAAGGCTCTATCACAGCGAGAGTTTGATCGCCACCTTGATTGTATGGGGTTAAGATTTAAAGGCGATTGGCTTTAGTGCAAGTGGGAGATTGAAAGATTGTGCCCTGAAAGCCAATTGAAATATTGTAATTTTGATCCCAAAATCAATGAATTGACATTTTATAAAGGCATTATTTTCATCATTTGCTGTGTCTTTTCGATTTTATGATGAACCCCATAGATTAGGGCTATGGTTCTAGGGTTATGATGAGATCATACCAGTGAGACCTAAAGCCTTAAAACCCTAATCTAAAATATTCCTGGTCGATGGGACATTGAGTTGGGGATCAATGTTTCCGGAAAGACCAGCATATCCTATATATGTTTTGTAATGAGGGTGACTGATCTCACAATCACTTGTGTTTGACACTAATACTAGGATGTGAGTGTTCATTAGAGAATGAGTTCACTGAATTGATCCAGATTGAGAATATCTAATGGAACCTTATCTGTTTGTCAATAGATAATTCTCATAGTGGGAGTAGTGCATGTGGTCCTTTGACCTGAGACTACCATAGTACCTTATATATATGAATCTATACTTTGGTTCGCAATCAATCATGACACTGAGTCATGCACGAGGTGATACTGGTTATGGTGGATTGTATATGGAGGTTGTGAGTAGGTCAACAAGGAATTGATCAGCCCTAGTAAGAGGGAATAGCATCCAGCTAATTTCAAATGATGGATTCAGGAAACCTTTGATCAAAGTATGAACATTAGAGTTATTTTCTAATGGTTAATTAATGAATCATCATTATAAAGATTGAGCTAGGGATGAATATGAAATTGGATTTGATAAGTATCAATATTCATAATCATATTCGGGGTGCAAGTTGATCAAAGGACTGAATTGCCCGGTAACTCACCACTGAAGGGTATTTTGGTAATTTCACCAAAATTCCACATCTTCCGGGTAGACATGATACATTGCTAGATGTCAATCTTGTCTTGTAGGTATATGATTGAGTCATGGTAATTCAAATCAGTTAATTTGAATTGGATTCTAATTGACCGAGTCGAGCTAGTTTGAGTCGACCTAAATCGGCTAGGTTGAGATCTAACCGAATTAAGTCGAATAGAACTCAGACCTACTGCTGGCTAGGTATGGAACCCAATGGGTCACACACAAAAGAAAATTGATGAAGGATTTAATTTGGAATTAAATAATGTTTACAGGATAAACACACTAGCATGTGTTGTAGACCAAATTTCTATTCGAATCTGATTCGAATTTGGTTCCGAATTGGGCTTAATTGGGTTCTAATTGAACCAGATTAAGGTCTAATTTAATTTTTAGGACATTGGGCTAACCCATGGCTGAACCCAAGTGAATTTAGCTCACTGAGACCCTCTCTCCAAGCCACCCCCTCCCATTTCTCACCCGCGCGCGCCAAGAAACAGAGTCCACGCGCATGGACTTCTCTTAAAACGCGTGAGAAGGAAAACGTCGGAGAAAAATCTGAAAAAAAGGGGGCATTTCAGATCCTTGTTTGGCGCCCTTGGATCTGGATCTGATGGCCAGAAAAAATTAAGGAAAAGATCCATCGCTTTTCGGTCGCAAATCCGTCTCCAAAAGTCGCGATTCTTCCTGAAGTTTTTCCGAGAGTCCTCGTCGGAAAAACGAAAATTAAATCAGAGAATCATGATTTTTGGTTGAGGGGATGCGTGAGGAATGAAGGATCATGATCCCTGGGGTTTCAGAGGGTTGCGTTGTTTCGAGATGACACCCCTCTGAGATCTATAAATAGGGTTGGGTTCTCGGGGGTTTTCACGTAACATAATTCAGAGATCCAATTCCCTTTCCTCCTCTCCAGGATAAGAAGAAGGTCTTGAACGGTAAAGGAAAGAAAAAGGAAAGGATCTGTTCTTCTTCTTTTCCTTCTTGAATTAAGACATTGCCTGTCTTAATTTTTTTTTCTTCCAATTCAATTCAAGAAAAGGGATTCAAGAAAGGGAATTCTTGAAGAAAATTCAAGAAGAGGAAAGAAGGAAGAAAAGAAAATTTTCAAGAAAGAAAATTTCAGCCTAAAAGTCCAAGAATTGAATTCTTGAAAAAGAATTCAAGAAGAGGAGCCAAGAACTAGGAATTGTTGTCTTCATCTTTTTCTGTGTGGATCACCATTGGAGGGTGAACATTTGGGCACCTGGTGGAGATTCAGAGTTTGGATTTTGCGATACAGGTTAGTATCTTACTTTGAGATTAAATCTTATATATATGCATTTTATATGTTTTAATTCTTTTAAGGAGATCTTGGGTTAAAGGTTTGGTGAAGATTTCAAAAGATAAAATTAAAAATTTTGAAATCTATGTTTCCGCCTTGCCATCAAACCCTACACAACTGATTCTAGGTTGGCTTCTACCTGGATATCTATTGATTTAACTACCTCTAAGTCTTCTATGGGGAATTCTTCTTCTTCCTCCTCATACTCATCCACTAAGCTTGGGTCAGTCTCATATATCTCATCTTCAAGATCATTTGGGTGAACCAATGAGGTGGTAAGAGGGGGTTGATTAAGGAAAAATGGACCAATACTAGGCTCACTAAGCTAGGGATACTAATCCTATAGGGTTCAGGTAGAATGAGGGATAGTGGGTTACTATCAGGTTCATATCTAGGGACTATGGGTTCCTGGGGATTATAGGACAAGGGTTCTGCTCTATGGGCCTTGTCTAGGGTTCCTATTTGTCATCTAATGGATCAATCTTATGGATCGTTTGGTTATTGGATTGGGTTATCAGGTTAATCTGAGTGGTCAACTGGGCAAGCTGGGTTTGGGTTTGGTTCATCTGGGTATTGGATTGGTCAAACCTAGTGTTTATCTGGGCTAACTGATTTTGGATTTGATCATGTTTAAGGTCCCTCTGGGTATCAAATTGGTCAAACCTGTGGTTCATTTAGGCAAACTGATCAGTCATGGCTTTCATGAAGGCCTCAAAAATGGAATCCATGGCTAAGCTGGGTTAAAGTTTGGACTTTTGGTATTGAGTTCCTAGTCTAGTGGTCATGCAACAAACAATCAATCAAGAGATGTGGTGCAGCCAAGCATGCAAAAGAAAAAAGGTTAGTACAATCTAAGGTTTCCTAGACTTAGAGCCAAAACTAAATGGGTCAGCTCAACTTATACTTAACCCAGCAGCTAATCCTTCCTCTGGCCAAGTAGAGGGTGGGAGTGTGGGAGGCCCCCCTGCTTTCATAGGGACCTAATTAAAAACCACAACACTACTTAGGTCGTTTGACTCTGGACCCTCAGCCTTAGACACCAGATTTCAGTAATAGCCACAGGATTAAATGCACTAATTGGCCCACATAATTCGAACCCGACCTGTTGATGTCACCTAGCCCTCTAGGGTAAATTAGGTCTAATTAATTTTAATTAGGCTTAGGTCAGAATGATGATAGTTTCTTTGGACCCAGGACAGGTGGTGAAATCCTGCCCTGATGTTAGATAGTGATCACCCTTAAGATTAGGTTAACAGATGATGGCAATCGATGGTCCTGATGCAATCTAAAAATAATCAAAAAATAAAATATTTTATGTGTGTTTTATGAGGTGGCAAGTTAAGTTTAGGTTGATTAGGTTAGTAAACAAATTGGGCTTGGGATTGGGGTGTGTGGAAGTTAATTAGGTTTGGTTAAGTAGAAGTGTAGAAATAGCAGAATTCAGGAAATTAGGGTTTCAGAAGATGCATATTTTGACATAGATTTTGATGCAGAAAAAATCAAAAAACTTCTAGGATAGAGTATGGACGGTGTTGATGACCTCTACCAAATTTTATGCAAAAAAAAATTAAATGATGATGCACATCCTAGGATTTTCGGACTGCTACAGAAATCTAAGGATTTTTGTTAGGGTTTTTAATATGCCAAATTTTAGTGACTTAATTTTTCTATAAAATTAATTAAAAATTATGATAAAATAGAGTATAAGACAAAGAATACTTCATACAAATTTAATAGAAAAATAAAATTCCTAGATGGTCAAAATTAGATGAAAATCAGGCACCTAATGCAGTAGACAGGATGCAGAAAATCAAAAATTAGGGTTTTATGAATCTAATGCAGATGAAAACTATCCTAAACCCACTCTGATACCAAACTGATGCAATATGACTCTAAGATTGCTAAAAATGTAGGAAAAATATTAAAATAATTATTTTATGATTTTTATAATTTAGGTTTGTAGGCTAAATTCCTAAATAAAAGTAAGAACAAGCAAGAAGAATAGCAATGCATAGAATCATCATGATCGCAAAATAACTCATGCAAGATACTGAAAGTCAGGACCTGAGAATTGAGAAACTCTCAGATTAAGATAGCTTATCTTCATCAAATCAGAAATTAAAAGAAGAAAAAGATGTTACCAATCAATGATTTGAAGAACTTCCGATGAAGAGATCACACAGCACTCTGATTGGAGCCTGGATGATGAAGCTCGGTTCCCTTAAATTTGTGACTGATTTGGGTGGTCTTGGAGGCAAGGAGAGCCTCCTCTATGAAGGTGAAACACCTTGAGGATCCTGCAAACATCAGGGGTCAATCAAAACAGCAACAACAAAATAATAAAAGGGGATTAGGTTTTGTAGAAATCTGAAATCAGGTTTTGTATGTGGTAGCTTGAAGAAGGATGTTGTTCTTTGCTTTGGGCGGCCTAGGGCACTCTTCCTTTGGATGTGTGATGGCTTGGATGGCAGCAAGCTAGGGCATGGAAGGATTCTAGGGCAGCAAGGTTGATTAGGGCACACAAAGTAACCAAAGAAACACAAAAACTCCAACACCAACACAAGAACACAAGTTCTTAAACCAAGATTTTAGCAAAGATTTAATTCATGAGATAAAAGTTGCTTACAAGAGGGGGAGGGGTGGGGTATTTATAGATGTTCCCCAAGTCCTCTCCTAGTTAGGATATAATTATAAAGTTGAGAGGGAGAGATATTACAAGTTTGCTTAAGACTAGGAGAATGCACTTTGAATGAAAATAAAACTAGTTCTCCTTATTCTACTTGGATTTCTCTCCTCATTTGACTTGGTCCAAGGGCTCTCTTTGGGCTTGGGTGCCAATATGGAATTGGGCTTGGCTTTAGGGTAGCAAGGGGCATCCTCCTTTGGATTAGTGCATGGGCTTTGGGCCCTGGAAGCTGGGGTGCCCTGGTATCAGCATATTTCTTAGAATCTTGGTTCTAGGGCTCATGGGCTTGACTCCTGGGCTTGGAATCTCTTGGCCTGGGGTGTTGGCATATTCTTGGAATCATGGGGCACCAGGCATCTGGCATATTCTGGAGCATCTGGAGGGAATCTGGCATCTGCAATGGCATCTGGAGGGAATCAGGGCATTTGGAGAGCATTTGGAGGATATTTAGGGCTCTAGGGTGTCAAACAAGATCCCATAAGCTGATGTAAATGCCTCTAGCTCCCAGGTGAGGCCTGGTGGAACTCTAAAATAGGATATCTTCTCCTCTTGTATAAAAACTGGAGTCTCACTGGACTCATACTTAAATACAAGACTCAATGGACTGGACTAGGTTGAGACAAATCAACTAGTCTCAACTTATTACATGACTCAATCTTACTTGCTTACAAAATTGTGACACATGACTAAGGATCTAAAAAAAACCCTAATCAGTAAACCATATGGGATCCAGGGATCTGTGTCTGATCTTGGTGTCCCCATCATCTGCAAGGTGAGGATGATAGGATCGGAGTCTGAAAAGATGATCTAGATGGGTCAGGAATAGGACTCCTAGGAAAGTCAGTTGCTGCCTCTGGTGCTGGCTCTATCATCAAATCATCAAACTCAAACTTAGTAGAGTCAGTCTCATCATCATCAAAATCTGGTCCTGGAGCAGGTGGTGCTAGAGGTGAATCAGCTGGAGCTGAAGGTGCAGGAGCACTGCCTGAAGAAGGTCTAGCCAGAGCAGACAAAATAATAGAGATACCATCACTCAGTCCTCGATGGCTCTCCCTCATCTCCATATGAATACTGTCGACTTGCTGATGAACGATCATCACCTCAGTCTCAATGCGAGCGACCCTATCCTCTGGCTGTCTGAAGCTCCAGGATATCTGTCCTTTATGCTAGCTCAGGCTGAGGAGCTGGCTTGGGCTGTGCTGAAGGCTCGGGCTATGTCTCAGATGTCTCTCTATGAATCTCAGATGGCCCTGCCTCTCCTAAAAAGATGCGCTCCTCCTCCGCTACCTCATCATCTCTGTCAGTGACCTGTCCAGATATGCATCATCTCCACTGGCCTCTAACAAGCTGATAACCCATCTGGTGCCATGATCTGATGTCATAGATGTCTGTGTGTAATAGCTGCTTGTAGGGCTCATTGTCCATAACCACTCCATAAGCTCTAAATAGTAGTGTCAAATCCATCCTGTAGGGTAGACATAATCTCTAACGATCGATGCCTCGATCAACTGGTGTACCATAAGTACGGGGAGGCATATTGGAGTGTGCTATACTAAAGATACCATCACCAAAAGCTCGCGCTCTATGATGAAGTCGAATCGGCCAGTCTTCGGTAGAAGGATCTGGGCAACTATATGGTGTAGCAACCTCATCTCAAGCGTCAGCCTCGATGCAACAACAGCGGCTCCCTTAGGAAGATTATCTGTCTCATAGATGCATCGGAGTCTACTGATCATGTCAACTAGAGCATCCATAACTGATCCTCTCATGGGAATGTCCCATACTCTGCTCAAAATCTCTATTGATACAGGAACATCTCTGCTTCGGACCGGAGCAATCCAGCCATCACTACCTCGGGCAAGCGATCCATAAAACTCTCTAATCAGTCTTGGGTAGAATCTCTCTGATAATGAACAGAATGAAACCAAACCTACATCTCTCAGCCACTGGCCTATCTTGAAGTGCTGCTGATCAATGAAATCGAAGTCCACAAAGTGACCATCGACAATAGTCTTCGATCCCATTCGGTTTGCTGTAGAAACTAGGGGTCTAGCAGGAATATCATGCTCAATCACTGCACTGGCCTCATGCCTTCCCTTAGTTCTCCTTTCTTCCTCTTGAATGGATGGTCTTGGATGCTGGATAACTTGCTTCCTAGGCCCCATTCCAAAGATACAAAATGGAAATGCAAGAGGGAAAGAAACCTAGGGTTTCTACGGTGGAAACACAGTGAAACGAAAAGAGGAACAGTGGAAATAGGAGAATGAACAATGAAAAAACTGAATATAACCTATCCCAGTCGAAGAATCGGTTGATTGAATCTAAGATTGGAAGGAAAAGAATGATGAAGCTCAATTAGGGGATGAGTCAGCTTGAACTAGAGCAAGAAATTCGAAGAAAACCATCTATTTTCCCTATTTTAGGTCGATCCGTCGTCGTTCAAGTGTTGACTAATGACACTGAGTCAAGTGTCGACACTTCTAGGTGTCGACACTCTCAAGTGTCGACACTTCGACTAAAAATCGAAAAAAAAATGGGAATGGACCAATGATCAAAATATGAAGGATTTCAAGAAATTTGAATGAGATTAAAAAACAATTTGATCAAACAAGGGTCAAAGATTATGAGGAATTGGAAATTTCAAACAAAAGAGTTGATGACCCCAAGTTCTCTTCTAATCATACTGAACCGATCTTCTTGGAGAAGCTTAGTCAATATGTCAGCTAGTTGTATTTCAGTACTAACAAATTCAAGCATAATATCATTATTTTCAACATGATTTCTAATAAAATGATGCCTAATTTCAATATGCTTATTTCTAGAGTGCTGAAAAGGATTTTTAGTTAAGTTTATAGCACTAGTGTTATCACATCTTATGGGTGTTTTAATTAGTTTGATTCCAAAATCTTCAAGTTATTGCTTAATTCACAAGATTTGAGCACAACAACTTCCTACTGTAATATACTCAGCCTCAGCTGTGGATAGTGCAATTGAAGTTTGTTTCTTGCTAAACCAGGAGATTAAGTTAACTCCAAGAAATTGGCAAGTTTCACTTGTGCTTTTATTATCTAATTTATACATGCAAAATCAGCATCAGAATATCCAATTAAATCAATAGATGAATCTCTAAAATATCACAAACCAATATCAATTGTACCAGATAAGTTTTTAAATATGCGCTTAACAGCCAACAGATGAGATTCTTTAGGATCAAACTGATATCTAGCACACATACAAACACTAAACATGATATATGATCTACTAGCAGTCAGATATAATAAAGAACCAATCATTCCTCTATATAATTTTTGATCAATTGATTTACCATGTTCATCCTTATCAAGTTTACAAGAGGGGCTCATATGTGTACCTATTGATCTGGTAGTCTCCATCCCAAACTTCTTTAAGATTTCTCTTGAATACTTAGCTTGGTTGATAAAGATTTCATCTTTGGTTTTCTTGATTTGGAGTCCGAGAAAAAAGTTGAGTTCTCCCATCATGCTCATTTTGAACTCTCCCTATATAAGCTTGGCAAACTCTTGATATAGAAGTTCATTAGTAGCACCGAATATAATGTCATCAACAAAAATTTGTACTACTAACAAGTCATCATTTTTCTTCTTCAAAAATAATGTAGTGTCAACATGGTCTCTAGAAAAATCATTTTCAATTAAAAACTTGCTATGTCTTTCATACCATGCTCGGGGTGCTTGTTTTAAATCATAAAGTACTTTGTGTAGTTTAAAGACATGATCAGGATGTGCGTGATTTTCAAATCCAAGTGGTTGTTCAACAAATACTTTTTCAGTAATAAAACCATTTAGAAAAACACTTTTAACATCTATTTGAAATAATTTGAAGTTCATAAATATGCAAATGCTAAAAGTAATCTAATTGCCTCAAGTCTGGTAACAGGAGCAAAGGTTTCATCAAAATCAATCCCTTCTTCTTGATTGTAGCCTTTAGCAACTAGCCTAGCTTTATTTCTAATTCAATACCATTTTCATCCAATTTATTCTTAAATATCCATTTTGTGCCAATAATTGAAACATTAGATGGTCTTTCTATTAGTGTCCAAACATTGTTTCTTTCAAATTGATTTAATTCTTCTTGCATGGCATTTATCCAATTAGGGTCTTTTTCAGCATTTTCAAAATATTTTGGTTCAACTTGTGAAACAAAAGCAATATAATCACATTCATTTCTAATTGAAGATCTTGTTCTTACCCCTTTTGATGGATCACTTTGGATTAATTCCTTAGGATGTCCATGAGCATACCTCCACTCCTTGGATAGATCTTAATGCTTTGGTATGGATTATATGGCTTCTTCTTTTTCATTCTTGTCTTGATATTCTTCACTTTGTTGAGAAGGTTGATCATCAAATGTCAGCTTCTTTATCTTTTCAGTACTTGAACATGCATCAAAAGTATCCTCTTTTCAGTGGATTTGTTAGCAGATTTTTCAAAGACAATATGCACAGACTCCTCTACTACTAAGGTTCTCTTGTTAAAAACTCTGTATACCTTGCTTAATGTAAAGTATCCTAAGAAGATACCTTCATTAGACATGGCATCAAATTTTTCTAAATTATCCTTACCATTATTCATGATAAAGCATTTACAACCAAAAATACGAAAATACTTTAAAGTTGGTTTTCTTTGATTCTAAAGCTCATAAGGAGTTTTCTTTAAAATCAGATGAATTAAAAAATGATTTAAGATATAACAAGCAGTATTAACTGCTTCAACCCAAAAATATCTTGGCAAATCATTTTCATAAAGCATAGTGCGTGCTATTTCTTCTAAAGTATGATTTTTTTTTCTACAATCCCATACTATTGAGGTGTCATAGGTGCAGAAACCAAAGGGTATTTCTTCTACTTGGAGAATGAACAAAAGGTGTTCGTTGCTCTTAGAGCTATCTTTTTGGAAAAGGAGTTCCTTGGAGAAGGAACTATAGCTTCTAAGATTGAACTTGATGAAGTTCAGCCAATAGAAGAACCTACACACTCTAAGGACATCGTAGAACCGGCTGTGATTGAATCACACCCAGAACCCATTAGGAGATCCGGTAGAATACTGCGTCAACCGGACAGATACTATGGTTTCTTGGTCCGGGACGGCGATCCCATTGAGCTCGATGAGAACAATGAGGATCCGATCACCTATATGGATGCACTTTAGAGATCTGACTCTGAGGCATGGCTTGGAGCCATGCGATCCGAAATGGAGTCCGTGGAAATCAACAATGTTTGGACATTGGTTGATCCGCCTGAAGGAATAAGACCCATCGGGTGTAAATGGATCTTCAAGAGGAAAAGGGGCGCAGATGGGAAGGTAGAGACCTATAAAGCCCGTCTGGTTGCCAAGGGGTATCGTCAGCGATATGGTATCGATTATGACGAGACTTTCTCCCTTGTGGCAATGCTCAAGTCCATTCGGATCATGCTTGCTTTGGCAGCATATTTTGATTACGAGATCTGGCAGATGGATGTCCGAACCGCTTTCCTAAATGGGGAGTTGGAAGAAGAGGTGTATATGATACTGTTGGGGTTCTGGTGCAACGCAGCGAAAGTGTAATTTCAAAAATGAAACTAAATTCACACCAAAACCCTAAAACAGGAACTCCTTAAATAAGACTAGATCATATGACAAACATATGTATGTAAATTAGGATTAGGGTACCAACCTGTAATCGCTAATTCCAACAAAATTTGATGTTGAAGAGGCTAATTGATTTCACCAGGCGTCCAAGTCTCTGCCCTCCAATGGTGATCCACAAAGAGCAATGATCAAGAAAACTTTATCTTCTTTTCAATGGTTCCTTCTATTGAGTTCTTCTTCCTAGAACTCAATTGCTTGGACTATGGCTTGAATTCCTCCACACAAGAGCTTGCCTCCCTTTCCTTGACCTCTTCTCCTCCTTCCACTAAGACCTTGGCCTTTTAGACACCCTTGTCTTGAAGAAAAGACCTTGTCCTAAGAGGATAAAGGCTTTCCTTAAGTTGGAGGAGAAATTAAGACAATGATGTCTTAATGTAAGAAAGAAAGGAACAAATCAGAACTCCTTTCTTTCATTTACCGTCGGAGACTTTTACTCTTATTCTTGTTCAGTAGCAGAGTTTCGACAGAGGTGTACTCTGTAAAGGAAACAGTGCAAGAGCAAGAAAAGAATAAAAGAGTCTTTAGGAGAGGAAGAAGGAATAAAAGAAAAACACATAACTAGAGTTCTGATCTTTCCTGTCCCTTAAATAGTTTTCAGAGAGGCGCCTTCAAAACTCTTCGTAAACTTCTTCTCACGCCCTTCTCAATTTCTCACGCCCTATCCTCCCATCTCACGGCCTTCCAGATTAAATCCCATGGCTTTTCTTAAAGGAAAAACCGCGGTGTTTTAAAAGGAAGGGAGTCGCGACTTTTCATCTCCGAAGAGATGTTATTTCGCGCGCCCGGGAGGAAACAACACTTTTCTTCTTTCTTGAAAACCCATCAGCCGTTGGATTCCTATCCAAGGGGGGGTATGTGAGGCGCTAATTTTAAGAAAAGAAGGCCGCCCCATCTTAATTCATCGGAGAATTAAGCGGGGCGCGCCAAGAGTCCATGCACCATGGACTCTTCCAAATGGCGCGCCAAGAGTCCATAAGCGCATGGACTCTTGGCTTTTGGCATGAAAAATGAAAAGGGGCGGGTGGGGAGGCTAGCCTAGTTACATGGCTAGCCAATAGGGTTAACCATAATCCCTATTTTCATAATTAAGGTCTAATTAGGTCCAATTTGAACCCAATTTGAACCAATCCGGAACCCTAATTCGAATCCGATTCGAATAGAAGCTAGGGTTTGCAACACCTGCTAGAGTGTTATCCTGCAAAGATGATTTAATCACAAATTAAAATCTTGATCAATCCTCTTAAGTGTGTGACCCATTGGGTTCCACATCTAGCCAGCAGTGGGTTCGAATACAAGTTGACCTAATTTGATTAGAACTCTTTCTAATCGATTTAGGTCAAACCGGGCTTACCCGATTTGATCAATTAGGACTCTTCCTAATAAGTGATCTTTGAATTTGATCAACCCACAAGACAAGATTGACGTCTAGCAACGTGTCATGTCTACCCGGAAGATATGGAAATTCTGGTGAAATACCAAAATTACCCTTCAGTAGAGAGTTACCGTATAATTAAATCTTTCGATCAGCCTGCACCCAAAATATAACTATGGATATGGATATATGTCAAATCCAATATTATATTTACTTCTAGCCCAATCTTATATTGATGATTCAATTATCTTGATATTAGAAACCATCTCTAATATCTTTACTTTGATCAAAGATTCCCTGAATCATCATCCGATTGTTAACTAGCTGGTTGCAATCTCCTCTTACCAAGAGTGATCGATTCCTTGTTGACCTACTCATTACCTTCATATCCAATTCACCATTCCCAGTATCAATCCTGTGCATGACTCAGTGTCATGATTAGGATTGAACCAAAGCATGGGTTCATGTACATAAGGTACTTATGGCAGTCTCAGGTCAAAGGATTACTTGTACCACTCCCACTATGAGAACCTTCTATTGACATGTAGCTAAGACTCCATTAGATGTTCTCAAGTTGGATCATATCAGTGAACTCATTCTCCAATGAGCACCCACATCCCAGTATTAGTGTCATACACAAGTGACTGTGAGAGCAGTCACCCTTTTCAGTATACATGGGATGTGCTAGTCTTATCGGAAAACTCTGATCCCCTACTCAGGTTTCTTTGACTAGGAATACTTTAGATTAAGGTTTTAAGATTTTAGGTCTCACTGGTATGATCTCATCATAACCCTAAAATCATAGCCCTAATCTATGGGGTTCATCATATAAAACACAGCGTATGATAAAAAATAATGCCTTTATTTAGAATATTGTCAATTACAATGGTTTGGGAGATACAACATAGATTGGCTTGTAGGGCATATCCCTTTCAGATACAGCCTGAAGGGTTCACATCCATAGATGAATCAAAAGTATGCAAGTTGCGGAGGTCCATTTATGGACTCAAGCAAACGTCTCGAAGTTGGAACTTACGGTTTGATAGGTGTATCAAATCGTATGGCTTCGTTAGGAACGGAGAAGAACCGTGCATCTATAAATGGGTTAATGATTCTGTGATTATATTCCTAGTACTGTATGTTGACGACATTCTCTTAATTGGGAATGATGTCGCAACATTACAAGGAATAAAGATCTGGTTATCATCTCAGTTCTCCATGAAGGACTTGGGTGAAGCTTCTTACATACTAGGTATGAAAATCTATAGAGATAGATCTAAGAAGCTTTTGGGACTGTCCCAGTCTACGTACATTGATACTGTGTTGAAACGGTTCAGCATGGAAAATTTCAAGAAAGGCTATCTCCCGATAGGTTCTGGAATTACTCTTTCCAAGAAGGATTATGCGACAACTCCTGAGGAAAGAGAGCACATGAGTAGAGTACCTTATGCTTCTGCAGTAGGCTCTATCATGTATGCTATGACTTGTACTGGACCAGACGTGGCATACTCACTAGGAGTAGTGAGCAGATACCAGTCTGACCCAGGTGAGGCGCATTGGAAGGTGGTTAAGTCCATCATTAAGTATTTAAGAAATACTAAAGATCAATGGCTGATTTATGGAGAACCTGACTTGAAACTTGTGGGGTACTCTGACTCCAGTTTCCAGTCGGATAGAGATGATAGCAAGAGTGTGTCAGGGTTTATATTTACCCTGAATGGAGGAGCGATCTGCTGGAAAAGTTTCAAGCAGGCAACTGTTGCAGACTCCGTATGCGAAGCAGAATACATTGCAGCATCAGATGCGGCAAAGGAAGCCGTGTGGTTGTGGAAGTTCCTTGGAGAGCTAGGGGTGGCACCTTCCCTAGATTGTCCTGTTTCGATGTACTGTGACAGCACTGGAGCCATTGCTTAAGCTAAGGAGCCAAAAGCTCATCACCGCACCAAGCACATTCTGCGGCGCTACCACCTCGTACGAGAGATCGTGAAATGAGGTGACATCAATCTTCTGAAGATCGATGAAAAAGAAAATTTGGCCGACCCCTTCACTATAGCCCTCGGAATAAAAGAGTTCGACTATTGTAAATGGGAAATGGGTATTAGATACTCTTCTGATTGGCTTTAGTACAAGTGGGAGTTGTTGGGAATTGTGTCCCAAAGCCAATCACCTGGGTTGTAGGCGGTTGTGCTAAGTATTGTATTCTTTTTATGAATTAATAAATTAATATTTTTGGCAGCTCATCACATACTAAATTTTCCTGAAATGAACTCTTTCCATGTGATGAAGTCCTTAGGACTACACTAACTTCGATACAGAGAGGATGTATCGAGTGGTCCTTAAACCCTTGTTGCCCAGATATGGTGCCCAAGAGGGGGGGTGAATTGGGTATTTAAAAATTTAAGGCAATATATGTGCTATCAAGTTTTAAGGTGAAGAGTGATAGTGCTTTAAGAATTGTGCAATGGAAGCAATGAAATAAAATGGCAATTAAAGAGCTAAAGAAGTTAAAGAGAAAGGCAATGCAAACACACAAGAAATATAGTGGTTCGGTGCACCTAGCACCTACATCCACTCCCCAAGCTCCACTTAGGAATTTCACTATAATCTTTAGATTACAGCCGACTTGTTTTACCAGGCTCACAAGTCAAAACCTTACACACTTGTTTTGGCTTCGGGCTAACAGCAACCCTAGTTGGTTTTATCAATTGGATCACCAACAAACCTTACTCACTTGTTTTGGCTTCGGGCTAACAAGCAACCCTAGTTGGTTTTATCAATTGGCTCACCAACAAACCTCACTCTAGTTTCAAATTCCCTTGAAACTAGCTAAAGACAAAAGAGTATGAATACAATGAATTAAAACTAAACAAACTCCTTTTGAGCAATAATAAATTCGTTGAAGCTCTTGATGGAGACTCTTCAAGCCTTTTCCCTTGGAATCTTTGGACCTCACTAAATGCCAAACACTTGAATGTTGGATTCCTCAAAGATGGAAGACTTTTTGGCTAGGGAATCTCTTGGTTTTCTCACTCTTTTTGCTTGGAAGTGATTGAAGGCTTTGTACTTTGAATCAACAATTTTTCACTTTGTCTCCTTGTCTTTTTTGAAGTTTGGTGGAGGTTAAATACCTCATTCATGCTGAAACAACTCCACAAGACCGTTAGATTCAAAAATATGGCCGTTTATGGCCGTTGGAAATCAAATCAGAAGTTCAGAAAAACTAGCCGTTATGCCATGAGTCGACCTCATGAGTCGACCTCTGGATCAAGTGTCGACCTCATGAGTCGACCTCCAGTAAAGTTTAGGCAAAAGTTCAGAATACCATAGTTCTGCCTATTTGAATTCTCAGGCTATGAGTCGACCTCTGGTGTCGACCTCTGGACAGGTGTTGACCTCTGGTGGTCGACCTCTGAAGCGTGCCACTGAGACTTTGCCGTGCCGGCCATGCTGAACTTTCCTTTTCTTCATGAGTCGACCTCTGGTGGTCGACCTTTGACAAGGTGTCGACCTCTGGGGGTCGACCTCTGATCTGAATTTTTCTGAAACTCTTGAGATATGCGTGCCATGCTTGAGTTTCTTTAAGCCTTTGTTTCTTTTGTCAAATATTTCTTAACAATAAGGTCCATTATGAGAATTTTGATCTTGTTCAAGGTAGAAGAGCTCATTTCCAAATCAGGTAAACTTAGTTTCATCATTGTCCTTATGATACTCTTTTTGAATAACCTAAGTCCTGAAACTTTATCTTGAGATTAAACATTAGTCCAAACATATACTCAACCTTTTGTTAATCATCAAAACTAAGGAGTCAAAGCCAACAATCTCCCCCTTTTTGATGATGACAAAACCTTGAGTATATATGCAATTAAGTCCAAAAGCAAGATATAGCAATAATAAAATATTTTCACAGAATCCTTACATGCATGAGTGTATCATAAAAATTTACTTTTCATCTTCTTTTTGTGAACCTTTTATTTACTTCTTTCTTCTTGTGAAAACATTCTCATGAGTCAAGAGAGGTAAGAATCATATAAACTTTACTACTCATAAGACGGA
The DNA here is from genome assembly GCA_021397845.1 of Areca catechu. Lineage (NCBI taxonomy): Eukaryota > Viridiplantae > Streptophyta > Magnoliopsida > Arecales > Arecaceae > Areca > Areca catechu. The sequence continues at coordinate 50,286,318 of CM038038.1, forward strand.
GATCTCATAAATATATATATACTTTACTACTCCCCCTTTTTGTCAAGAATCAAAAAGTTTATTGTTATAGTGAAAGATATAGTAATGAGACTTATGTTCAATTATAATGAAGTATTTAGGTGCATAGAATACATGCTCCCCCTCAATTTGTGCATTCGATATAATAAAGCATTTTAACTTGAGGGTTTTTAAATATTGAGAGCTGGTATCAGATAAAATGTCACAAAATGTCACAAGATAGATAAAAACAAGTGTATACAGTTACAAAATTGCCTACAAAGTAGGCACAAGATACTGATACAGCAGATCATACACAAGCAAACTAAGTACAACAAATAAAACTATGAGGCTACTCCTCATCAGAAGGTATGTCAAAAGATACAGGAGCCATGATCCTAGATGAGGATTTTGGAGTCCTATGTGAGGAACTCCGAGTCCTCAGAGAGGGACCAGACCTAGGGGTAGTCCTACGAGATCTATAAGTCCTAGGTAAGGGCTCCACAGAAGTCGAGACAGAGGCAGTAGCTGAAGGAGTGGACGGATCAGCATGCTGAGTAGACTGAGCTGGAGTCTGCCTGCTGACTAGCTCATAAGCTGTGGGATCATCGATGTCTGTCTCTGTATGCTCATCTATGTCATCCGGAATCCCAGTGATAGTCTCAAATAGTGACTCTGTAGGCTCAATATCAACTGGCACAGCTGTGGCTGGAGGATCTGAACTCGGAAAATCAGTGGAAGGAGGATCAGCTGAAGGGGGAATCTCTGGAATCGGCTCTGCAGGTGAAACATCAGATCTACCTGCTCCAGGCTGATCTCCATCACTGTCACTGTATCCACTAGAGTCATCAGCATCATCATCACCATCATCATCATCATCATCATGTGGAGGAGATACTGTCGGATCTGCAGTCCCTGATGGCAGTGCTAATCTCAGTAAGCTGAGGATCTTCTGAATCCTGTATCCATACTAGCTGAGAGAGCACTAATGCGTGTGTCTGTGTGTATCCGCAGATCATGAAGCTCCTGCCGTACACCAGTGATCTCTGTCCGGACCTCTGAAATCTGATCAGTCACTCGCTGCTCGAAGTCCGATATCCTCACTGAAGTCCTCCGTGGTGTCGCAGTGATAGTAGGTGCCGGAGCTGATGAAGGTGGTGGCGTGAATGGCTCAGGCTCCGCAGTCTCTGTCTTCGGTGCTGGGCGAGGAGGTGTACCATGATCAGTAGGCCCTGAAGGCCCTGCCTCAGCAGCTCGGATCTCATCCTCCTCATCTGGCTCCTGGCCAGACTCTCGTCGTACCCATCGGTCACTGATCAGTCGAAATCCCATCCTATGTAGGGATTTCTCTCCATAAGTATCTGTGTGCTGTAGCTGACTGAAGGGTATGCCGTCGAATGAGACACCATGCTCTCTGAATATCTGAGTCAGTCCCATACCGTACGGCTGAACGAGTCTCCTGTGAGAAGCTGCCTCACCCATCTGCTGAAGCATGATCCTGGGGAGGTTGATGGGAGTCCGCTGGCTCAGGGACACCATCAACACCAGCTCACGCTCAGTGATAAAATCAAATCTCCCGCTCTTCGGAATCAAGATACGGGCGATGATGTGATGCAGCACTCTCATCTCTAGTGAAAGCTGGTTAGCGGACACTGTGGAAATGCCGCTAACATCCTCACGCTCTAGGATACACCTGAAGGCGTGCTCTCTGTCGCTGATCGTAGTGGCAGCAGTGCCATGAAGTGGAATCCTCCAGATGCGACTGATGACCTCAGGTGTCACTGGAATCTCGATCCCTCGAACTGTAGCAGACCATCCAATGCCATCAGTGGCCATGGATCCATAGAACTCCCTGATGAGGTCTGGGTAGAATCTCTCGAACATCGTACAAAAATGGACCAGACCTGCATCTCTCAGTACATCTCCAATGAAGAAGTGATGCTGATCCCAGAATGGAATATCTACGCGCCTACCACTAGCAATGCTCTTCCGGACTAGGCTGGCTGGCACTGGTGCAGGTGGCTCTGGGGTCGGCTCACGCTCATGTCTGACTTTCCTTCGCCGCTCAGTACTACTCTGCCCCTGTTCCAATCTCCTTTTCCTTACTGCCTGGTGTTTTCTCGGACCCATGTGTAAGGATGAGGGGTAACTTAGGGAGAAATGCAAAGAGGTAAGGCTAAGAGGAAAAGAGAGGGAAAGAGAGGTTCGCGGATTGAGAAGAAGAGAAGAATGTGAAATGGGGAAATAGGGTTTGTGAGAGTGGAAAAAATAGAAATAAATGGAGAAAATGTAAGAAACGGAGGGTAGAAACAAGTGTTTTCTATTGAAAAACAACCGGGATTAGCGGGTAGATAGATCCGAAGGCTTTCGGTTGTCCAAAATCAAAAGTACGGTCAAAAAGAGGGTTGAATCGAAGAAATGCAAGAGGAGAGGAGAGGATTTCCCAAAAGGTTGAGGGAGAAGGGTGGAAATCCACTAATTGGAGGTTTAGGGAAGTTGTAGGGGGACCACACGAAGGAGAGGTAAAGAAAAAAATGGGAAAAAAGGCTTGCGGACGGGTTTTTAAAAAAACAGGTTTTCGTTCAAGTGTCGACCTCTGAGAATTTTCAGGGGTCGACCTCAAGTGTCGACCTCCATAACTTAGGTGTCGACCTCAAGTGTCGACCTTCGAAAACCTCAAGTGTCGACCTCCAACAATTAATTACTTGAAATAAAATTCTGTGAGATTTAAAAAATCGATAAAATTTAAAGAAATAGCCTTTAACCAAATTTGAGAATTTATAAATCATTTTTGAGGAATTTTGATGAAAATTGAAGAGATTCAAGCAAAAGGATCAATGACTCCCAGTTCTCTTCTAATCATACAAAATCTATCTTCATTCAATGGTTTTGTGAATATATCAGCCAATTGATAATCAGTACATATAAATTCTAACAACACATTAGAGTTTTGAACGTGATCTCTTATGAAGTGATGTCTTATTTCAATATGTTTGCTTCTTGAATGTTGTACAGGATTTTTCGTTAAATTGATTGCACTAGTATTATCACATCTTATGGGTGTCTTAGTTAGTTTGATGCCAAAGTCCTCGAGTTGTTGTTTGATCCATAGAATCTGAGCACAACAGCTTCCAGCTGCTATATATTCGGCTTCCGCCGTAGATAGAGCAACCGAATTCTGTTTCTTACTGCTCCATGAAATCAAATTAACTCCTAGGAATTGACAAGTTCCACTAGTACTTTTTCGATCAAGTTTACACCCAGCAAAATCAGCATCAGAATATGCAATTAATTCATATGATGACTCTCTATAGTACCAAAGACCAATTTCGATAGACCCAGATAAGTATCTAAGTATACGTTTTACAGCTAAGAGATGTGATTCTTTAGGAGCAGACTGAAAACGTGCACACATACAGACACTAAACATTATATCTGGTCTACTGGCAGTTAGATATAGTAATGAACCAATCATGCCTCTATATAATTTTTGGTCTACCGATTTACCACAATCATCTTTGTCTAATTTACATGAAGAGCTCATAGGGGTACCTATTGGTTTTGTAGTCTCCATCCCAAACTTTTTTAATATCTCCCTTGTGTACTTGGCTTGGTTGATGGAGATCCCCTCTTTTGTTTGCTTAATTTGAAGTCCGAGGAAGAAGTTGAGTTCTCCCATCATGCTCATCTCGAACTCATTCTGCATTAACTTCGCAAATTCTTGACAAAGACATTCGTTAGTAGCACCAAAAATAATATCATCTACATATATTTGTACTACTAAGAGATCATCATTTTTCTTTTTCAAAAATAATGTATTATCTACATTACCTCTAGAAAAATCATTTTTCATCAAAAATGAACTTAATCTATCATACCAAGCTCTAGGAGCTTTCTTTAAACCATACAATGCTTTATGCAATTTAAAGACATGATTAGGAAATTCATGATTTTCAAAACCAGGAGGTTGTTCAACATAAACTTCCTCTTCAATAAATCCATTTAAAAAGGCACTCTTTACATCCATTTGAAATAACTTGAAATCCATAAAACAAGCAAATGCAAGTAAAAGTCTAATTGCTTCTAGCCTAGCAACAGGAGCAAAGGTTTCATCGAAGTCGATCCCTTCTTCCTGGTTGTAGCCTTTAGCAACAAGTCTAGCTTTGTTCCTAATTACAATACCATGTTCATCAAGTTTATTTCTAAAAACCCATTTTGTGCCAATTACAGAAACATTAAGGGGTCTTTCAGTTAAAGTCCAAACATTATTTCTTTTAAATTGATTTAGTTCATCTTGCATAGCATTAATCCAGTTACAATCTTTTTCAGCTTCTTCTATTGACTTAGGCTCTATCTGAGATACAAAAGCTAAATAATCACAAATATTTCTAATAGAAGAGCGTGTACTTACCCCCTTTGATGGATCACCTATTATTAGCTCTTTAGGGTGTCCATGTGCATACCTCCATTCTTTAGGTAATGGTTTTGGTGAAGTTGCATTGATTTCTTGAATTTGATCTTGACTTTCTTGATCATCATCTCCTTTGGGCTCATCTTCATTGATTGTCAATTGTTCAAGCTTCTTTGTACCTGTTTCAACATCAATAGAATCTTCTTTTCTAGAAGATTTTTCGTTAGATTCATCAAACACTACATGAATTGATTCTTCAACCAGAAGAGTTCTTCTGTTGAAGACCCTGTATGCCTTGCTAGAAGTAGAGTATCCTAAGAAGATACCCTCATCTGACTTGGCATCAAATTTACTGATATTATCTTTGCCATTGTTTAATATGAAACAGCGGCAACCAAATACACGAAAATACTTGAGATTAGGTTTTCGATTTTTCCAAAGCTCATATGGTGTTTTCTTCAAAATAGGTCGAATTAAAACACGATTTAAAATGTAACAGGAAGTATTAATGGCTTCTGCCCAAAAATATCTAGGTAAATCGTTTTCGCAAAGCATTGTGCGTGCCATTTCTTCAAGAGTCCTGTTCTTTCTTTCTACCACCCCATTTTGTTGAGGTGTCCTAGGTACAGAGAAATTATGACTAATACCATTTTCATTACAAAAAGTTTTAAAATCATGATTTTCAAATTCAGTTCCATGATCACTACGCAAAGAAACAATAGTGAGATCTTTTTCGTTTGAAACCCTTTTATGAAATTTAACAAAAGCTGAAAAAGTTTCATCTTTATGAGCTAAAAACATTACCCAAGTAAATCGTGAGTAATCATCTACAATTACTAGCCCATATTTTTTACCTCCCAAACTAGTTGTTCTGGTTGGTCCAAAGAGGTCCATATGCAATAATTCAAGGGGTCTAGTAGTAGATACTACTCCTTTAGGTTTGAAAGTAGATTTGGTTTGTTTTCCAAATTGACATGCAGCACAAATTTTATCTTTTTCAAAAGTGAGTTTTGGCAATTCTTTTACAAGATTCTTTTTGCTTAATTTTGAAATCAACTGCATACTAGCATGCCCTAGCCTACGATGCCAAAGCCAACTAGTTTCACTTGCCTTGGCTTCCTTAGCCACTAGGCATTGACCACTTTCCATGGCTAGATCATCAAGATCAACCATGTAAATGTTTCCATGCCTAAGACCAGTAAACTTGATGCCATCGACATCTAGACTAGATACCATGCACAAAGATGATTCAAAAATTACTTTAAAATCTTTATCACAAAACTGACTAATGCTAAAAAGATTATGCTTCAAGCCATCAACAAATAATACATTATCTACATAAGCATTAGGGGTGATATGGATTTTACCAATTCCGATGATTTTGCCTTTTCCATTATCACCAAAGGTAACGTTTCCACCATCAATAGCAGCTAGTGATGAGAATTGCTTCACATCCCCAGTCATGTGCCTTGAGCAACCACTATCCAGATACCACATTCTTCTTTTATTTTTGGTTGCCAGGCACACCTGCAAAAATTGATCAAGTTGAAACTTTAGGTACCCAAGTCATCTTGGGTCCTTTAGGGTTAGTCAAATTGGTTCCTTTTGGAACCCAAATCCTTTTAAAGGTATTTAATTTCCTTCTATTACAAACATATGATTTATGACCTACTTTACCACATGCATAGCAGGTAATATTAGAAGATGCTGGTATGAAAAAGTTTTTGTACAGTTTTTGTTGATTGTGTGGCTTAAATCCAAGTCCAGTTTTATTAAACACTGCATGTTGACTATTTAAAAGCATATTTAGTTTTTCTGAACTAAAAGTAAACTTTTCTACAAAAGGTTTTACTTTTTCTAACTCTTCCTTGTAATTCTTATTTTGAAGCATTAGTTCTTTATTTTGTTTCTCAAAGTTCTCATTAGTTTTAAGATTTTTATTATTCTTCAAGGAATCATTTTCTTTTAAAAGATTATCTTTATCATTTGTCAAAGTTTTTACATGTTCTTTTAATTCCTTGTTTTCTTGAGTTAAATTTTCAATTTCACTTGAAAACTTTTCTGAATTTTTGGTAAGCTCAAAATTTTGCTTTCTTAATTTCTTATTTTTCAATTTTGATTTTTCATATTCCATTACTAAGTCATCAAAAGCATCATGCAATTCATTGAAAGTGAATTCAATTTCAGGTTCAGAATTTACCTCATTATCCTCGTTGGCCATGAAACATAAGTTGGCGACTACCTGCTGCTCTTCTTCACTGCTAGAGTCCTCACTCTCACTCCAGGTAGCCATCATGGCCTTCTTTCTCAACATCCTTCTACTCTTTTTAAGCAAAGGGCAATCCGTTTTGTAATGTCCAGGCTTCTTGCACTCGAAGCAGATGGGTGGATCCCTTTCTTTCTCTTTCTCCTTCTCCTTGTTGTGATCACCTTTTTGTGGCCTTTTCTTGTAGAAGCCCTTCTTCTTTCTCATGAATCTTTTAAATTTTCTTGTAATTAGGGCTGTCTCATCATCATCTCTTCTTCTTCAGATTCATCACTTGACTCTTCTTTTGTAGTGGACTTGAAGGCTATGGCTTTCTTTTTCTTGTCATTGTCCACTGTCTTCTGCTTTAGTGAAAGCTCGTAGGTCATCAGTGATCCAAGAAGCTGCTCGAGAGGTAGAGTGTTGACATCCTTGGCTTCTTCTATGGCTGTAACTTTCGCATCCCATGAAGCCGGAAGAGACCTGAGAAGCTTGTTAACCAGTTCACCATTAGATATAATTTTTCCCAAACTCTCATACCATTTACTATATTTGTAAATCTAGTATACATTTCACTTATACTTTCAGTTGGTTCCATCCTGAACATCTCATACGTATGAATGAGCATGTTCACCTTAGTGGTCTTCACTTGGTGTGTACCCTCATGGGTGACCTCAAGTGTATCCCAAATTTCTTTGGCGGAAGTACAATTTGATATTCTGTTAAATTCACTAGGGGCAAGTGCATAGAATAGCAAATTCATCGCCTTAGCATTTAACTCAGCTTGTTTGATGTCATTGTCATCCCATTCTTCTTCAGATTTGGGATGATAATGCCATTAACCAAGTGAGTGGGCTGATGAGGCCCTTTGGTAATTACTCTCCATATATGATAATCTACAGCTTGTAAATAAATACGCATACGAGTTTTCCAATATGTGTAGTTTGTGCCATTAAAGAAAGGAGGGCGATTTGATGCTTGTCCTTCAACTATACCCATTCCAATTGGGGCGGCCATGATCTTTCACTCAAGATCGTTGGACCTACAAGAGAGTACCGGTGCTCTGATACCACTTGTTGCCCAGATATGGTGCCCAAGAGGGGGGGTGAATTGGGTATTTAAAAATTTAAGGCAATATATGTGCTATCAAGTTTTAAGGTGAAGAGTGATAGTGCTTTAAGAATTGTGCAATGGAAGCAATGAAATAAAATGGCAATTAAAGAGCTAAAGAAGTTAAAGAGAAAGGCAATGCAAACACACAAGAAATATAGTGGTTCGGTGCACCTAGCACCTACATCCACTCCCCAAGCTCCACTTGGGAATTTCACTATAATCTTTAGATTACAGCCGACTTGTTTTACCAGGCTCACAAGTCAAAACCTTACACACTTGTTTTGGCTTCGGGCTAACAAGCAACCCTAGTTGGTTTTATCAATTGGATCACCAACAAACCTTACTCACTTGTTTTGGCTTCGGGCTAACAAGCAACCCTAGTTGGTTTTATCAATTGGCTCACCAACAAACCTCACTCTAGTTTCAAATTCCCTTGAAACTAGCTAAAGACAAAAGAGTATGAATACAATGAATTAAAACTAAACAAACTCCTTTTGAGCAATAATAAATTCGTTGAAGCTCTTGATGGAGACTCTTCAAGCCTTTTCCCTTGGAATCTTTGGACCTCACTAAATGCCAAACACTTGAATGTTGGATTCCTCAAAGATGGAAGACTTTTTGGCTAGGGAATCTCTTGGTTTTCTCACTCTTTTTGCTTGGAAGTGATTGAAGGCTTTGTACTTTGAATCAACACTTTTTCACTTTGTCTCCTTGTCTTTTTTGAAGTTTGGTGGAGGTTAAATACCTCATTCATGCTGAAACAACTCCACAAGACCGTTAGATTCAAAAATATGGCCGTTTATGGCCGTTAGAAATCAAATCAGAAGTTCAGAAAAACTAGCCGTTATGCCATGAGTCGACCTCATGAGTCGACCTCTGGATCAAGTGTCGACCTCATGAGTCGACCTCCAGTAAAGTTTAGGCAAAAGTTCAGAATACCATAGTTCTGCCCATTTGAATTCTCAGGCTATGAGTCGACCTCTGGTGTCGACCTCTGGACAGGTGTTGACCTCTGGTGGTCGACCTCTGAAGCGTGCCACTGAGACTTTGCCGTGCCGGCCATGCTGAACTTTCCTTTTCTTCATGAGTCGACCTCTGGTGGTCGACCTTTGACAAGGTGTCGACCTCTGGGGGTCGACCTCTGATCTGAATTTTTCTGAAACTCTTGAGATATGCGTGCCATGCTTGAGTTTCTTTAAGCCTTTGTTTCTTTTGTCAAATATTTCTTAACAATAAGGTCCATTATGAGAATTTTGATCTTGTTCAAGGTAGAAGAGCTCATTTCCAAATCACGTAAACTTAGTTTCATCATTGTCCTTATGATACTCTTTTTGAATAACCTAAGTCCTGAAACTTTATCTTGAGATTAAACATTAGTCCAAACATATACTCAACCTTTTGTTAATCATCAAAACTAAGGAGTCAAAGCCAACAACCCTGTTCACAACCAAAGGATATATTATACTGGATGGCAATATATCAAGTATAGGTTATTGTAGTTCATATCATTTGGTTGTCCTCTTGACCAAATGAGTGTGGAGACACTGATGTGATCTGCAAGTGAGATATGTGATATCTCATTGAACGTGACTCCGTGTAGCCCCTTTTTGCCAAAGGGATACTCACGATTGGATATGGGTATATATGTCCCTCTGACCTGAGGTCATCATGGTAGCTTGCAAGCAACTCCCTGTGCTTTGGTGCCGGACTACCCGGATTTTTAATCCAGTGATGGAAGGTTTCTGGGTACAGGCAAGTACTTGTGGAGCAGTGATGGACCAAGATGGAATTGACCTGTCCAAATAGTTTGGATTAAATATCTCGCAGTATCTCAATTTAGCAAATTCTCGGTCGGGGTAGTCATAGTGAAGAGTCACTGGGCTTGCAAGGTTGAGACACGTAGTCGACTGACTCAGTCTGGGTTGGCAGCCTAATCTTAGTCGTCATGAGCATTAGAGGTCAAAGGGATGAATTATATGGTAACCATATGCCAGAGGTTCGATAGTTTGCTCCCGCATCTTCGACCTATCCGGATGCCGGGACATATTGCTAGATGGTTTCCTATGCTGGTACTAGAATTGTTCTAGTGCTACCATTTAGGTTCGAACCTATGAGGTCACACGCCATAGAGGATAACTCTCTGATTCGGATACCGATTATGATTGGAAATCGTCTCGGTCTTATGGTCACAGTATTTTTGAGCACTCATTTTCCCATCTTGCTCTTATCTGTGTCAATCGAAAATTGTTCCGGATTGACCAGCACTGCGCCAGGATTTTTTTGAATCAGTTTTGAACTGATTCGGAGTTCGTTTCGTCTCCAATTGGTTGTGAACCAATTGAACAAATTTTATTGGGCTCGGACCTGTTCAATTGGATTGAACCACCATTGGTTAATTGAACCATGGGTTTGAACCAAATTGGTTTAATGGGATTGGACCGTTTTTGGTTGGACCGCTGGTTTTTCTCCACCGTGGACCATTTTTCACGGTGTTTTGAGGGAGAAAATCCAAGCATTTGAAGAAGAAGCCAAAAGACCGAAACTCTTCACTTGGTGTCTCTTCTTCTCCTCTCACCCGATGCTTTAATCCCTGTTAATGGCTGGTTTAAATGCTGGTTAATTGGATAAGCAGCAGCCCCTGCCTCTTGGCCTCCCCGCCTCTCCCTCTCCCTCTCCCATTATAGCCTATATAAACCTCCAAACAGTCCCCTGTTTCACGAGATGAGCACCGTGTGAAGAGGAAACCAAGGAGAGATTAGTTTTTCCACTATGTGAGAACCAATATAGGTATTCTTCTTCTTTGAGAGACTTAAGTGGAGTACTTTGGGGCTGGGTTTAGGAGCTTGTGAGGGAGAGAAACAAGGCTTTAAATCCCTTGTTTCAAGTGCTCAAAGTTCTGCCCTGTTGCAGAAATTCTATGACCGTGAAGATTTCTTCCAGCTGCTAGCACCGCGCGTGGAGAAGGATCCGAGAGCCCTGGGCGTGTCTCCCCTCTAGAAGGAGTATCCTTCTACTCCTAGAAGCAAGCTACGTGGACCGGGATCGCCCCAACTACTCCAAAACGAAGGCCAAAGTCTGCTGCCCAGTTCTGCTGCAGAAATCTGGCAGCAGACTTGGTGATTTATTATAATTTTTTGGCTTACATTTGATTACAGTTATCGATGGCAAATCGAAGTAGACTTGTCCAAGTTGCCGCTGCTCAAATTTGGGAGCAAATGGAGGTCCGGAAGGAGGTGTTCCGATGATGTTTTGCAAGCCAAAAACAGAGTTCCAAGGAGGAAGATGACTGGAATAACTTTATTCCAGTTATTCCAGTCTATTCCAAGTTTATTCTAGAGTTATTCCAGGCAGAATAAATGTATGGTAAATTATTTTTTTAATCATGCATGGATAGACTTATTTGTTTAATATTTTGCAAATATTTTATATGATCATACATGCCTAAATTCAACTAGATTTAGATTAGTTCCTGGCGGAGCAGATTTCCGCTGCACGAATTTTAAAAAATTATTTTAAAATATATTCTGCTCCCACAGATGTTTGCATGCCTAGTGTAGGATCTTGTCAAACCACCTGCACAGTTTCCTTTCAGTATGTGGGGGACCTCCTAGTTCTTCTCCTTAAGTCATGGGTTTTCCTTCCATGACTTGCTCTTTCTTGGAAGAAAATACTCATCTCCTAGTCTTTTTCTCCAAGACTAGGCTCCTTCCATTCATAGCCAGGTACTTTAGGCAGGTGTGGGCGCCTACCTTGAAGTCCTCTCCAAGAAAAATCCCCTGCTCCTTTAGCTTGGTTACTTTTGGCAACTTGTGGGCGCCTTCCTTGACTTCTCCTAAGAAAATTTTCTTGCTCTCTTGGGCGTGGGGACCAGGGACACTGGGATGAAATGTAGCGCCAACTGGTCCTAGGAGTGTGGCTGGGAGTGTGGCGTCCACTTGCATTTGGCCTTGGAAGAAAAAATGATGCCCTAGGGAATGGCGCCAACCAGGACTTGACTTGGACTTAGACTGAGTCAACATGACTCAACAAAATGAAATGCAGACTCAAAGAAATAAAATAATTTGGTTGACCAGGTCAACCCTTATTACAAACCCTAATCTTCGGGCAAGGTCATTCAGAGATCCAGATGGAATCCTGAAGTACTTCTTTATTACTCTGATAATCTACTCTTTTGAATTGTGCTTTCTTTCAGTGCATATTTTCTTTCAATATTAGTTAGCCTTGTTTTTGAGTCAAGCCAACTTCTAACAAAACACACACACAAAAAAAAAATAGTCTTAATTTACTTCCGCATCGCATCATCTTATTTATTCTGCATCATACGGAGTTTTGCTTCTTAGAGTGCCATGAAATTAAATTCAACCCTAGAAATTGGCATGTACCGCTAATGTATTTTCTATCTATTTTACAACCAGCATAATCAGCATCAGAGAATCCAATCAAATTCAGAGTATAATGTTTAGAATACCAAATTTCTAAATTACTTGTTTCTTTCAAATATTTAATTATTCTTTTTACAGCAAGCATATATGTTTCTTTTGGTGATGATTGAAATCTAGCATATACACATACACTATATAATATGTTATGTCTACTTGCAGTCAAATATAATAAGGATCCGATCATACCTCTGTATAGCTTTTGGTCAACATGGGATCCATTCTCATCTTTGTCTAATCTACAAGCTGGGCTCATGGGTGTGCTCATTGTTTTGCTACTCTCCATACCAAACTTTTTGATGATTTCCTTGATATATTTGGCTTGGTTGATGAAAATGCCTTCCTTTGTTTATTTTACTTGAAGTCTAAGGAAGTAGTTCAGCTCGCCCATTAAGCTCATTTAAAATTCTCCCTGCACAAGCTTAGCAAATTATTTTACATAGAGATTCGTTAGTTGCACCAAAAATGATGTCATCAACATATATTTGTACAACTAAGATGTCATTATTTTTCTTTTTGATAAACAAAGTTTTGTCTATATTACCTCTTGAAAAATCATTTTCAATTAAGAAAGTGCTAAGTCTATCATACCAGGCTCTAGGTGCTTGTTTCAAACCATACAATGCTTTGTTTAATTTGAATACATGGTTTGGAAAGGTGTGATTTTCAAAACCTGGTAGTTGTTCCACAAAAACTTGTTCAGAGATAAAACCATTAAGAATGCACTTTTTACATCCATTTGAAAGAGTTTGAAGTTCATGTAGCAAGCAAATGCAAGTAGTAATCTAATGGCTTCTAGTCTTGCTACGGGTGCATAGGTTTCATCAAAATCAATACCTTCTTCTTAGTTATATCCCTTAGCCACTAATCTAGCTTTGTTCCTTATAATATTTCCTTGCTCATCTAATTTATTCCTATAGACCAATTTAGTTCCTATAATTGGATGGTCTGTAGGTCTATCTACAAGTGTCCATACTTTATTTCTTTCAAACTGGTTTAATTCTTCATGCATTGCCATCATCCAGTTTGAGTCAGTCTCAGCCTCTTCTAAGCTATGGGGTTCTATTTGTGATACAAATGCTAGGTAATCATGTACATCCTTATGTGCAGCCCTAGTTCTAACACCATGTGAAGGATCTCCTATTTATTAATTCTTTAGGGTGAGATGTAACATACCTCCAGTCCCTCGGTAGATCGGTGCGATCCTTACTTACCGTTTCTTCTCCATCTTGAGTGTCTTTGTCTTGAATGCTCAAGTCATCCATTCCTTTTTGCATTGTACCTGCATCATTATCTATGCACTCTTCTTATCTAGAAGGTGTAGGGTTAGTTTCAATAAATACAACATGAATTGACTATTTAACAGTAAGAGTCCTTTTATTAAAAACCCTATATGCTTTGCTATGTAATGAATAACCTAGGAAAATTGCATCATCAGCTTTAGAATCAAATTTTCCTAAATTATCTTTTCCATTGTTATGCACAAAGCATTTACAACCAAACACATGAAAATAACTAATATTGGATTTTTTGTCATTCCAAAGCTCATAAGGGGTTTTCTTTAAGATAGGATGGATCAAAACGTGGTTTAAAATATAACATGTAGTGTTCACCGCTTCTGCCCAAAAGTACTTTAGAAGATTGCCTTCACACAACATTGTGCGAGTCATTTCTTCCAATATCCTATTTTTCTTCTCTACAACACCATTTGTTGAGGTGTTCTATGAGCGGAGAAGTTGTGATCAATGCCAAATTTAGTATAATAATCTTCAAAAAATTGATTTTCAAATTCAATTCCATGATCACTTCTAATTGAAATCAAAGATAAGTTCTTTTGGTTTGAAACCTTTTTATGAAATTTTTTAAAAATATGAGAAGTTTCATCTTTTGAGACAATGAACAAAATCCATGTAAATCTCGAAAAATCATCTACTATCACAAGAGCATATTTCATCCCTCCTAGGCTTGTAGTCCTAGTAGGTCCAAAAGATCCATGTGAAGTAGTTCAAGAGGTCTTGTTGTAGAAACTATACTCTTTGATTTAAAACTCCCCCTAGTTTGTTTATCCATTTGGCATACATCACAAACATGATTTAAATCAACTTTAAACTTAGGCATGCCTCTAACAAGATCTTTAGAAATTAATTTGGCAATTGTATGCATGCTAACAAGACCTAATCATCTATGCCATAGTAAGCCTGACTCTTTGGTCTTAGCATTCATTGCAACTAGACTAGGGCTACTAGACATGGCAAGATCATTAAGATCTACCACATAGATATTCCCGAGTCTATGTCCAATAAATTTATTGCTAGAATCTAAAGAGTTAGTTACTATATACATAGAAGACTCAAAGACAACCTTGAAGCCTTTATCACATAATTGACTTATACTTAAGAGATTATGCTTCAATTTGTCTACTAGCAAAACATTTTTAATAAAAGTGAAGGGAATAATTTTGATCTTACCAATACTGATTATTCTCCCTTTGCCATTATCTCCAAAGGTGACCATACCTCCTTCTTTCATTTCAAGGGTGATGAATTGGTCCTTGTCACCCGTCATATGTCTTGAGCAGTCGCTGTTCAAGTACCACCTTTTCTTCAATTTTTGGGCTGCAAGACATTCCTGCAAAACAGTCAATGAATTCTTTTAGGTACCCAAGCTACCTTGGGTCCTTGCAGGTTAGCAGAAAAGGTTCCTTTAGGAATCCAAATCTTTTTACCTTTTTATGGACATTTCTAAGATTGTTGCATTCAAAAGCTTTATGTCCTATTCTTTTACAAGCATAGCAAACAACTTTAGAACTTTTGATGGAAACAGAATTTGAAGTTCTAAAAGTTGATGCACTTGATGCAGATTTTGAACTTTTTGGAATATATGCATTTTTGCTCAAATTCTTAGGAACATATGATAAGGACTTTAAAGTATAAACAATTTTTGGTGTGGCTGAAACTTTTTGAGATAAAATATTTTGAGCAGGTGTTTTGGATTTCACAAAAGTCAGTTGCTGAAATTCCATTTACAAAAGAAGTGTTGAAACCAATTCCAGCTTTATTTCCAGAAATTTATTGTTATTTTAAAATTAGCTCAAGCTTATTTGAAGATAAAGTAAGTTTTTCAACCAAAGGCTTGAATTTTGTAACCTCCTTTTTTAGTTCATTATTTTTAGCAAGTAAATCATTGTTTTTCTTTTCATATAAAAGATTTTCATTTTTTAGCTTTTCAAATTTTTCAGAAAAGTCATGCAATTCTTTTTGTAATAATTTGTTCTTTTCTGAAATTTCATCCTTTTGTTTGAGTAAAGAATCATTCATATTTTTCAATGATTTTATCTTTACTCCAGCTTTCTTAAATTCAGAAAGTAAGTCATGAAAAGCAGAATTTAATTCATCGAAAGTATATTCAGTGCAATTGTTAGGGGATGTTACCTCATCTTCAAGACCCATTAAGCAAAGATTTGTAGTCTTTGTGGTCTCTTCTTCTTTAGATGATGATGAGTCTTCACTGTCGGACCATGTGACAACCATGGATTTCTTTTTCTTCTTTTGTCTGAAGGATTTCTTTAGTAGTGAACAGTCTGGACGTATGTGCCCCAGCTTTTTGCATTTGTAGTATGTGGGGACTATCTCTTTATCTTTCTCTCTATCATTTTCTTTTTCCTTTCCATAATCCTTCCTGTGAAATTTTTAGTTGTACCTTCTTTTCTTTCTTTCCATAAATTTTCTGAATCTCCTCACAACCATAGCGATGTCTTCGTCTTCTAGGTGGTCATTGGAGGAGGTGCTTTCTTCTTCAGATTCTTCATCATCCCTCTTTGAATTAGAATCAGCTTTGAAGGCTATTGTCTTCTTTTTCTTCTACTCATCTTCCGTTCTGTGTTGCATTGTCAGCACGTGGGTGATGAGTGATCCTAGCAGTTCATCCAGCATCAATGTATTGAGATCTTTGGCTTCTTGGATTGCAGTTACCTTGGGATCCCATTTGTTAGGCAAAGAACGAAGGATCTTCTGAACTAGATCTGCATTAGAGTATACCCTGCCATGACTCTTTAAACCGTTAATAATATCTGTAAATCTAGAGAACATGACAGATATTGTTTCAGAAGGTTCCATTTTGAATAATTTATAACTATGAACTAATAGATTTATCTTGGAGGTTTTCACTTGGAAAGTTTCCTCATGGGTCACTTCGAGTTTAACCCAGATTTTCTTTGCTGAAGAGCAAGTGAAAATTCGGTTGAACTCGTTTGCATCCAAAGCACAATATAATAAATTCATTGCTTTGGCATTTAATTCCCCCATCTTCATGTCATGATCATCCCAGTCCTCTTCAGGCTTAGGGATGTCCACTCCATCAACTTTAATTGTGGGAATGTGTGGCCCTTTCAAGATGACCTTCCACAATTGAAAATCTACAGCTTGTATGTAAATTTTCATTCGTGCTTTCCAATATGAATAATTAGTGCCTGTGAATAGCGGAGGTCTATTAGTTGATTGGCCCTCGGCCAAGGATGTACTCATGGGATGAGCCAACAATCTTAACTCAAGTAATCAGAGACACTGCTCTGATACCAGCTATTGCCCAGGTGGCTTTTTCTAAGAGGGGGGTGAATTGGGAATTGCAAATTTTTGTAAGTATGTACACAAGTAATTCCTTTTAATGGTTAGGTGCTGTGTTAATCAGAGTATGAATGCAGAAGCTAAAAGATAAAACAAACACAATGCAAACAAAGCAGGTTTATAGTGGTTCGGAGCAACCCAGCTCCTACGTCCACTATCCAAGTTCACCACTCGGGATTTCCACTATATCCCCCAAACCGGAATACAGTCAGATTGTTTTACAGGCTCACAATCCCAACCTCTATACTTTGGTTTTTGAAACCGGGCTTACCAAAGAAACCCAAGCTAGGTTTTTAAAGGTTCACCTAAAACCTCTACACTTTGGTTTTTAGATAGACTCACCAAAGAAACCTCTATACTCTGGTTTTAAAGGCTCACCAAAAAAATCTATTTGGTTTTTACAACCGGGCTCACCAATAACCTAGATATTCTAAATGATAGAATAAAGAATTAACAATAAAAACAAACTCTGTTGTCTGGATGGTTGCCAATGCAGCTCGAGTGAAGATCCACTGAATGCTCTTCAATGCACTTCAATGGCTTCCTTGCTTTCCTCAAAAGATGCTTCAAGCTTCTGTTAAGAGTTGTTGCAGGCTTGAAAGCAGACTTTAAAGCTCTAGTGCTCTCTCTTCACTTCAATAAGTGTTCAATAAATGCTCAATAATTCATTAGTCTCTTCAAAGATGTTCTCATACCTTATTTATAGAGACTTCAACTGCCTTTCCTTGATTTTGAACGTTGTAGACCGTTGGGAGGTGACAGGTTACTATTGGAGCACTTTTGGAATTCAAAAACTGAGAACTTGAACTAGCCGTTGGAGGTGACCCCGTCATTCTAGTCGGCTCGGACAAACTTCGAGTCGGCTCGGACCAAGTTCGGGTCGACTGGGTTGAGTGCCAGTCAGCTAGCTTCCACAGTTGAGAAAATACCTTACTGTAGATGAGTCGACTAGGCCGGAATCCAGTCGGCTCGAATCTTAGAGGCTATCAGACCATTCTCAATCGAGTTCTGGACGAGTCGGCTGGGCTGAATTCCAGTCGGCTCAGATCCCTGAGAATCTCAGAACGTTCTCAACCATGTTCTGGACGAGTCGGCTGGGCCTTGGTGCCAGTCGGCTGGATCTGTGTGCCAGAGAACTTTTCTGTGCCAGTGTCAGAGTCGGCTGGGTCCTCCATCCAGTCTGCTCGAAGGTGGTTCTTCAGCCAGATCAATTTCAAACTTTCAGAACACTTGTCCCAAGCTTTGAAGTCTTCTTCAAGCACTTCTTTCAATAAATTCAAGAAAAATTGAAGCTTGAAAGACTACTAGAAGTAACCCTTAAACTTGATTTTAATAGAAAACTTTTGTAGGGTTCTTCTTTACAAGATTCTAAAGACTTTACAACTCAACACAAAATATTAAAGACTGTAGGATTTAGAAAGTGTGTCAATGTAGTTGTCCTACAAAAACTTGTCAATCATTTGAAGAGTTGTTAGATAACCAAATGTATGCTCCAATATTTTGTTATCATCAAAATCACTTTAGGGATCAACAAGGACCCTTTTCCATCAATGAGATGGGTGCCCTCACATGCCAAAGGCATTTGTTAGATTTAATTACTTTCCAAGGCATCCTCCTCCAACTCATTACTTGAGCTCCTAACAATTTAATCATTTTGGAGAACCCCAATCTATTATGTCCTTTCTTTTTGTAGGTCTACAAGTTTATAACAAACTATAGAAAATCAACCTATAGCAAGAGAAATCAAAGGTCATTGAGGGTAGTTTGATGGAGGATGTTTGACATTTGATAGGATGCCATTATCCAGGTCGTGGAACTCTCCCAGTCTATTAGTAATGCGAGGCATTAGAGCCGTTCAAACTAGTTGTGCATAATAATCACCGCAAGGCACTACACAAATTGATCAAATAAAGTAGCATTTTCAAGCCTTGAGTAAACGGTGCTACCTGAGCAGATTAAATTGGGGATTCTCAAATACCTTATATTATGGCAAGCTAAATATATAAGTAGTGTTTGGTTGGTAAAAAGTTATTTTGAGAATGGAAATTGGTATTCTTCAAGAATAGCTTATTCTCGTTGTTATTTTCAATTTCTGTTTGGATGAAAATCTATTATTCCACCTTATTCTAGTATAATTAATACGGTGTTATTCTAAATGGTGTTTGGATGAGATGTGAATAAGCCTGCATTCTACCAAGAATAGGGAAAGAATTTTCTGAAATCCCAAAAATACCCCTACTCAAATATTAATATAAAATAAGTTATAAAATTATTTTTTAATTTTATATTTAAGTAAATATATTATATTATTAATAATAATTTAATAATATGATCTATTAAAAAGATGTTATACCAAATAATTTATTAGTACGGTGTATGTAAATATTAAATTAAAAATAAATTTATTAATATTAAATTTAAATTTAAATTATTTAAATTAAAAATAAATTCTGGATTCCAAGGTTCGATTGCTGGTATCGGGAGGGGAGAAAGAAGAAAGAAGCTTCCAGATAAAACCAACCAAAGATATTGCTGCTCCTGGAATTCGGAAACGAGAATAAGTAATTCCACGGGCACCCGTAGAGCCATGACTCAGCATGATCATCCCTTCGATTGCAAAGGAGATGGGTTGATGGCATAAAATTTGAAGGCTGGAGCATGATTGACGGTAAAGGCTCTTCGTCGAACCTATGCTGAAGAGCACCATCCTCCATTACCAGGAGCTGGCATGGTCTTCAAATTGTCCAAATCCAAACTATTTAGAAAAAAATAAAAAGAAAAGAAAGAAAAGAAAAGAAAGAAATAGAGGCGGCACCTTTTCCGTCGCACCGGTTATCATTTAAAAGGAAAATTTCTTGAAGCTTCCTCCTCGCCTCCTTTGTGTATTAAGAAACCCTCCGAAGGTCCCCAACCGAGAGAAGCCCACTGGAGCTTCTTCCTTGCTGCCATCTATACCCATACGGGAGAAGTTCGCAGTAACCTGCTCCTTACATTTCTCCCCCATCGAGTGGAAGCCTGACAGAAGTCCTCCGCCTTCATCTCATCCCCAACCAAGGGAAGTCTGTCTGAGCTCTGCCTCTAGCGAAAGCTAGTTCGTGATGAGAAGCACCCCAACCCTCAGCGCGAAGCAAAGACAGAAATGACCCCAGGTGCTTGAGCGCTGGTCACACGAGCCTCGACCGCGAACCCCAATCCATGAGAACTTCGGCTACGAACACCTCGACCATGAAAGCTTTGGCTGCTAGAGCCTCATTTGCGAGAGTGCTCAGTCGCGATCATCGAGTTAGGCACCTCAGCCCACTGCTTGGAATTGTCCTTCAAGAACTCCATCACTGACTAGGCCCGAGTGCAAGACGATGCAGTCCAGATGCAGACTCTTGTAGATTGATCTTTGCAAGGAAGATGCATGAGGCGGCATGGCTTCCAAGGCCCATGCTCATCCATATGGTAGCAGCCTACCGAGCCATCAGCATAAAGCGAAGGATGCAGTGAAGAGTGCCCCGGACCAAGCAGCAAGGAAAAGGCTTCATGGTTGACCGTCTCCAAAAGTTGTCAGAAGAATGCCTCAGCCTCAGCTGCGAGCGCCTCATCCGTGATCTCCTCGGTCGTGAGCATCTCGGCGACATCATTGGTAACTACTTCAGAAGCAGAAAGGGCTATGGCATTAGTCATCACCTCAAGCCTCTCCTTCGACTTCACCATCAACTCCACCCCATCGACGCCGTGCTCCCTGGAAGCCATCGATGTTGGATTCTGAAAAGAGACGAGAACCAACGAGCCGAAGCCAAGGAATTTTAGAAGGAACCAGAGTCGAGGATGGATGAGCTGAGGGTGGAGGAGGCCATGGTCTTTGTTTTGTCCAAGAGAACGGGGACTCCCTGGTCGGTGCCCAAGCGAAGAAGCCGAGGTTGGGCAAGCTGAGACAGGGTGATCACAGAAGGAGTCAAGGCTCGGGTGGTCAACCTGGAAAACACCGATGCCCGGAGTCAAAAGTGAAGGATACAAGAATATTTTAGTTGAAAGATAATAGAACAAGTAAATATTTCAGATTTCTTTCTTCTTATTCACATATATATAATAAAATAATATATAATCTTTTATAATTACAAGATGATTTTTTATTTATCAAAAATAAATATATAAACCTCTTGATTTAAAGTACATAATAATAGCAAGTTTCTATATAACTAATTAGTTCCAAGATGGTATTTAGTTTTCCAAAGATTGCTTCTTTCAAGGTATCTCTTGGAAACATCATGTTTATTTTTTCAATGCATCTCTTGGAAACATCAAGTTTATTTCCAACACCCCCTTTAAACTTAATTCTTCATAACTCCAAGCATGCTCCTTAGCCTTTTGAACTCCTCTATCTTGAATGGTTTTGTAAAGATATCAGCTATCTGATCTTTTATTGGAATGTAGAAAAGTTGTACTTTTTTGTTTTTGATACAATCTCGAATGAAGTGAAACATTGTATCAATATGCTTACTTTGATCATGGAAGACTGGATTTTTAACAAGTTGTATTGCTGATTTATATCAACAAAGATGTTGGTTGGCTCTTTATGTAAAATCTTCATTTCTTGTAGAAGTCTTTGTAGCCATAATGCATGACAAACACAATTTGCTGCTGCTACATACTCTGCTTCACAAGATGAAAGTGTAACAATTTGTTGCTTCTTTGAAGACAATGTAAATGCCACACTTCCAATATAAAAGGCAAATCTACTTGTACTTTTCCTATCATCAATATTTCCTACCCAATTACTGTCACAAAATCCATCTAGCTTTATTGGGTTAGTAGATAAATAAAAGATACCATAATCTTGTGTACCTTTGATATATCGAAGGATTGTTTTTGCGGCAATTAAGTGATTCATTCTTGGTTTCTCCATGTAACAACTTATAACTCCAACACTATAGGCAATATCTGGTCTTGTTTTTATGAGATATCTTAAGCTTCCAACCAAACTTCTATAATATGTTGGATTGACAAGATCACCTTCTCCATCTTTACTCAATTTAGTATTTTATTCAATTAGGGTGTTGCTAGGATTGCAATTCTCCATGTTGAATTTCTCCAAAATCTCCTTTGCATATTTGCTTTGTAAAATGAATATGCCTTCATTTGATTGGTTGACTTCAATATCCAAAAAATAAAACATTAAGCCAAGATCCATCATCTCAAATTCTTTGATCATTGAAGCCTTGAAAACTTCAATCATTGCAAGATTATTTCCTGTGAATATCAGATCATCCACATAAAGGCAAACAAATAGAACATCACCAATATTATTAGTCTTCATATAAAGAGAATGTTCAAGAAGGTATTTTTGAAGACCATTTTCAGCAAAATACTTATCAATTCTTGTATTCCAAGCTCGTGGAGCTTGTTTCAATCCATAGAGAGCTCTTCTGAGTTTATAAACTTTATCTTCTTGTCCTTTTTGAATGAAACCCAAAGGTTGTTCTACATAGACTTCTTCATTCAAATATTCATTCAAAAAAGCTGATTTTATGTCCATTTGAAAAAATTTCCATTTCATTTGAGCTGCTAAGGATATAAGAAGGCGTACCATTTTCATTCGAACAACAGGAGAAAAAACTTCATCATAATCAATACCATATTGTTGTTTGTAGCCTTGTACTACCAAGCGAGCTTTATATTTTTTAATTTCTCCACTTGCATTTGTCTTTGTCTTATATACCCATTTGACTCCAATAGCTTGATGACCTTGGGGAAGACTTGTGAGTTTCCAAGTGTCATTTTTCTTGATTGATGAAATTTCTTCATGCATGGCATTTCTCCATTTTTCTTCTTTATTTGCTTCATGAAACTTGATTTATCACAACCTGTAAAAAGACAAAACATAGTATAATCATTAGCATCTAGTCGCCTTGTGATGTCGAGCAGCTCTTGGACACTCCGACTTTTGTGTACTCTTTTGGAGAATGAGTTACTTGGACTTTCTTGTGAAGATGGATATCTTGGACTTTGTTGTGGAGTTGATAAAATTTCTTCTTGATGCTGTGACTCTTCATCTTCTTTAATATATACCTTATGTTCTTGCATTTTATTGTTATCTTGCCAGCTCCACATTTGCTTTTCATCAAATTCAACATCTCTTGAAAAAATCACTTTCTTTGTAATAGGATTATACAACTTAGCCACTTAAATTTTCAACATAGCCTAAAAGAATGCACTTTTCTCCTTTATCATCAAGTTTGACCCTTTTCTCATCAGGCACTTTGATATAAGCAACACTTCCAAAGATGCGAAGATGATCAACTTTAGGCTTGTATGAACTCCATGCTTACTCATGTGTCATGTTGTGAAGCCTCTTTGAGGGAAACCTATTCAATAAATAAACTGCACAAGCAACTGCTTCTCCCCAAAATTCTTTAGGCACATTTTTATCTTTCAACATACATCGAACCATATTTAAAATAGTTCGATTCTTTCTTTCTGAAACTCCATTTTGCTGAGGTGAATAAGGCATGGTAACTTGATGAAAAAGTTTATGTTCTTTGAAAAAATTTGAAAACTCATTGGACAAATACTCGCCGCCTCGATCCGATCTCAAAGCTTTAATTTGAAAACCACTTTGTTTCTTAACAAGAGACTTAAATTCCTTAAATTTCTGAAACACTTCACTTTTCTTTTGTAACAAATAAATCCATGTCTTTCCAGAATAATCATCAGTGAAAGAAAGTTAATATTCGTTACCTCCCATAGATGTTGGTTTGATCGAGCCGCAAACATCTGAATGTATCGATTCCAATGGTTTTGTTGCTCTTCTTGATCTTCCTGAAATGAAGGTTTTCCTTTGTTGCTTTCCAATCATGCAAGTTTCACATTTTTCTTTTGACATTTTCAACCAAGGCATCCCTGTCACCATATTCTTGCTAGACAAAAGTTTCAATCCATTAAAATTTAAGTGTCCATATTTAAGATGCCATAAAGTAGAATCATCAAGAGTTTGTATCATCATACAAGAGAAATCACCAACACGTAAACTCAATTCAAACATTCTGTTTTTTGACATAGGAACATGTGCAATAAGATTGTTGTTGTTATCTCTAATAGAAAGACCCAATTCTTTCATATATATATCATAGCTTTTTTCAAGCAATTGGCCCAAACTAAGAATGTTGTTTTTAATGTCTGGAACATAATAGACATCTGAAATAAAATTTGAGTGCCATCTTTGAGCTTGATGAGAATTTTATCTTTCCCTTCAACAGGTCTTTTAGAGAAATCACCAAAAGTTACTGAGCCTTTGAAGGTTTCATCCATCTTAATAAACATGTCCTTTATCCCACACATATGATTGCTAGCACTTGTGTATAGATACCAAGTACTTCTTTTTACAACATCAGTATCATTGTAGTAGGCCATAAGTAAGGTTACTTCTTCTTCTTGCTTTTTTGTAAAATTAATTTTTTCATCAACAGAATTAGCATCATCTTTGTACCAACAATCTTTAGCATAGTGCCCATATTTTTTGCAAATAAAATATTGTAATGCTTGTTGTCCATACCTTCCTCTTCCTCTAGAATTAGAAAATCTTCCTCTACCACGACCTTGAGCATGGAAGTCTCTTGTGTCTCCTTGACTTCTTTGTGGTTGATCTTGATGAAATCTTCCACCTCTTCCTCTTATTCCACGGTCTCGACCATGGAAACTTGTTTTGTCTTTTAGATCACCTTTCTCTTGTAGTGTAAGTTTTGTTTGAAGTACTTGCTCGATGGGCTTCTTCTCCTCCATCCTTTTAGAAAGCTTTTATTCATGTGCTTATAGAGAGCCCATGAGTTGCTCTATAGTCATCTCCTCCAGTTCATTTGATTTTTTAATGGCTATAACAATTAAGTCAAATTTTGCATCTAAAGAATGCAAAATCTTCTCCATGACTCGAACATCAGTAATTTCTTCACCATTTCTTTTTAATTGATTGACTATAGACATCATCCTTGAAAAATAATTAGAAATTGATTCCCCAGCTATCATTTTGAAAGATTCAAATTCTGACCTCAAAGACTGTACCCGAATCTTTTTCACCTTTTCTGCTCCTTTATGTGCCTTATGCAACAAGTTCCATGCATCCTTTGATGTTGTAGCTTCGGCAATAATCTCGAATGTGCCTTCATCTACACTTTGATAGAGAGTATAGAGGGCCTTCTTGTCTTTCCTTTTTGACTCCTTATTTTGCTTTCTTTGCTCTTGTGTGAGTGTTGCATCATCTTCAGTTGGCTCTGTGTAGCCATCTTCTACAATATCCCAAATATCAAGGGATCCAAGCAAAGCTTTCATTTGGATACACCAGTTGTCATAGTTGTCTTTGGTGAGTTTGGATATTTGGGATTGAACAAAGTTCATAGAGGCAATGGATCTCTCTTTTTTTTTTTCTTTTTGTGGCTCTGATACCAAATTTGAAGGAAACAAGAATATTTTGGAGAGAAGGTAATATGACAAGCAAAAAGGGAATTGTATTTCAGATTTCTTTTTTTTTTTTCTTCACATATATATGGTGAAAAAATACATGACCTTTTATAATTACAAGATGACTTTTTGTTTACTATAAATAAATATATAAATCTCTTGATTCAAAGTACATAATAATGATAGCAAGTTTTTATGCAACTAATTAGTTCATGATATTTAATTTTTCAAAGATTACTTATTTCAAGATATCTCTTGAAAGTATCAAATTTATTTTTCAATGCATCCCTTGAAAATATCAAATTTATTTTTTCAATGCATCCCTCAAAAATACCGAGCTTATTTCCAATAAAAAGAGCAGCCGAACGGGTGCTTCTTCAACCTGACGTTGCCACTGTAAAGGAGCGACAAAAACAGGGGTGCGGGGCTTCGTTGATGCTCTTGGGGATGGAAGGAATAAGCCCCTCAAACCCAAGATCGGTATCCTCTATTGAAACCATCATTCTCATCTTTTTTGATGCCCCAACTCCGATGAAGATCCCAATGTCCTGCTACTACTGCAAAAATCTTATCCCATCTCCTCCCGCGGGATAGCCAACATTGCCCCCGGATGGCTCGATCGAGGGTGAGACGCAGTAGAAGCCGTGCTAGCTAAACTTGCTGAGCACCTCGGCAGCTGTGGTGCCCCAGTTGCGCGAGTACCCGCCATGAGAGCCTCGACCATGAGAAGACCTCAGCCCGATGGTGCACCGTCGGCGAAAGGACCACTCGAAGAAGGACGAATCTAGTGATTCACAGGGCAGTAATGGATTCTGAATGTCCTCCCATAGCACACCCTACTCCCAGTACTAAGGAGAGCCAGCCACAGGTTCACCGTTCACGTCCTGCATGTCCATATCAGCACCCTATCGGCTACCATGAAGTGCACAAGCACGAACCCCTCCTGACACAACCATCTCAAACGTTGGGAGAGGCAGCTCGTGAGCTGGCCACGGCAATGGTCCTTGCTTTGGACGACCATTCCGTTGATGAGCTAGACGCCATCGGTAGGAAAAACAAACCAGAAGAATAGCAAGCCAGGGGGTGAAGGCATGGTTGTTGTACCACGGAGGATCCTCTCCTCCCACATGGTAATGTCGGCTCAAGGCTGATAATGAGAGCAAAAATAGAGGAATAACCAGCAGGAGGAGAGCACCGAAGTTGGCGTTGTCCCAAAATAGGTCAATGCGATTCATCGCAGGACACAGCTAAGGCCCTGCTAAAGTCATGAAATCCAGGCCAAAGAGGATGAACTCGAAGCCGAGCCGAAATAAAGATTGAAATCGAGTTTCTAAGAAGCCCAAGCTTCAAAGAAGCCAAATCCTTGTAGAACCTATGATAAGAGGCATTAAATCCCTTAATTGTCACTTTGCTTTTTTTTATAGGTCCGCAGGCTTATAGAGAGCTACAAAGAGAGGATAGCATGCCGATAAATTCAGGGACTTGATGGAACTCCACCATTCAAACCATGTAACCCCTCCGATTTATTGGTAATATAAATTTCACTTTTGAAAGTTCCAAGTTCAGTATTTAATTTATATACTTTGCATGATGATTTATACTTTATGAAAGTGGAGGACTAATACTAAATGATCCTCCAAAACCGGTAAAGTACCGGTACTGTCCGAGCAAATCATGTTAGGCATTCCCAAAATTTTATCTTAGACTATATTTATTTTTTAAAATATTTATCTAGGATAGGAGTTAGACCTGCCAAAATGGGCCGGGCCGGGCTAACCCATATGGGCTAATATTATATGGGCTGCGCCGGGTTAGGCTCACTTGCAAAAATGGATCAAAAAATCGCAGCCCAGCCCAGCCCTATATGGGCCGTGGGCTAGGGCCAGGACAGCCCACAATCACAATTAGTAGATCAGGGGGGTTCAGGGAAGGGCCGGAAGGAGAGGGAGAAGAAGGAGCAGACGAAGCTCCATGAGCGGCACCGGCGAGCCATCACTCCCAGCACCCCCCACGCGGGTTCACGGCGACAACGGCGGCCGCGGGGTGTTCGAGGAAGGGTCGAAAGGAGAGGGAGAAGGAGAAGGAGCGGACAAAGCTCCCCCAGCACTGTCCGCTTGGGTTCGCGGTGGCAGTGGCGGCCACGGGTGGTTCGAGGAAGGGTCGGAAGGAGAGGGAGAAGGAGGAGTGGACGAAGCTCCCCCAGCGTCGCCCGCGTAGGTTTGCAGTGGCGGTGGCGGCCGCGGGGGGTTCAAGGAAGGGTCGGAAGGAGAAGGAGCGGACGAAGCTCCCCAGCGCCGCCCGTGCGGGTTCGCGGCGGCGACGGCGGCCGAAGGGGGTTCGAGGAAGGGTCGGAAGGAGAGGGAGAAGGAGCGGATGAAGCTCCGGAAGCAGCACCGGCAAGCCATCCCAGTCGCATGCTCACCGGCCTCTGCTAGTATGGCAACTTCCTCCTCACTTCTCCGTTTCTCCCACTCTTGGTTCTCCTCTCCGGCAGCTCTTCGTGAGTATGTGACTACTGACTCACCAATTCTCCTCTCCGGTGGGCGGCAACTCTCCATGAGAGTGAGGCAAACAAGGCGATCAGGGATTCAGGCAAGTGAATGGCCGGCCCTTTCCCTTTTTTTTTTTTAAAATCATGGCCCACGGGCTGGCCTAGCCCTAATCCACTTCAGCCCATGGGCTACAAGGGCCGGGCCAAAAAGCCCGGTTACATAAATGGGCCACTTTTTTTCAGCCCGACCCGGTCCATTTATACGGCTAAATGGGTTGGCCCATGGGCTTTGGCCCATTTTGACAGGTCTAGTAGGAGTCCACACACCATAATGGACTGAAATACTTTAGCCAACTACTTAGAAGGACTCTCCTTGCCCCATCCAGTAATCCTTTCCATTTTTAATAGGGAGGCTTTGCATCGAGATAGAATATATTCCTCTTAGTCTATAGAATGGTGATAAAGATAGGACCCCTCTGGCCATGCCCAGTATCTTTGCTGCACATGTATTACCATGGTAGAAATAAGGAAAGAGACTTAAGTAAAATTCGGAGGGAGTTAGAGGAGAATGCTTGTGATCGGCCTATCGGGTTAACTATGAAGTCCTAGCTCAACGGCGATGGACCGTCTGGTCCTCCATCTTTCGAAATTACCAACTGGGTTAACTACAAAGTCTCAGTACAAGGCTTGGACTAACTATGAAGACCTTCACCCTCGGCCATCCCTTGACCATGGGGTTAACTATGAAGTCCCGACTCAACGGTGGCAAACCATCAGGTCCCCCATCCTTCGGAATGGCTAACTAGTTTAACTATGAAGTCTCGGTACAGGGCTTGGGCTAACTATGAAGACCCTCATTCCTTAACCATCGGGTCAACTATGAAGTCCCAACTCAATGGTAGTAGACTGTTGGGTCCCTGGTCCATCAAAATGGCTAGCTGGGTTAACTATGAAGTCTCGGTATAGGGCTTGGGCCAACTACGAAGACCCTCATCCCTTGACCATCGAGTTAACTATAAAGTACCGACTTGACAGCGAAAGACCGGTGGGCCCCCCATCCTTCAGAATGGCTAACTAGGTTAACTATAAAGTCCTGGTACAAGACTTGGGCTAACTATGAAGATCCTTATCCCTCGACTGTCAGGTTAGTTATGAAATCCTGGCTCAATGGTGGTGGATTGTTGGGTCCCTCATCCTTCAGAATGCCAGTTGGATTAACTACGAAGTCCCTGCATAGGGCTTGGGCTAACTATAAAGACCCTCATCCCTTAGCCATCAGGTTAACTATGAGGTCCCGGCTCAACTATGAGGGATAACCGAAATGCCCCTCATCCTCCGACCAAATTGGGCTAACCAAAATGTCCCAGTGTAGGTCAGCACACCAGGTTAACCAAATGGTCCTGGTAGACACACACACAGGGTTAACTATGAAGTACTGATTCAACAGCGAGGGCTAACAATGGTGACCCTCGACTCTTAACATATAGGGTTAACCAAAAGATCCCAATAAAAAGCTAAATGGCAACTACGAAAACCCTCATCCCTTAATACATTGGATCAACTAGAAGGATCCGATATAGGCCAAAGTCTTGAGGCAGTTTACTCCAAATAACCATTGGTTGAATAGTCCCAGAACTCTTCAATGACCTTTGGCTGGCCAAAAGTTTAAGAACATTTGATCGGTCTAACAAAATTTAAATTTTGAAGTATTACTATCTATCGATGTGATAAGTCATGATTAATTTTGAAATCTTGATCCAGCATCAGCCTTCACGCAATAGCATCAAGGAAAGTTGCTACCCTCTTATAAATAATCTTGATGGCCAATTATGGGAACCCTCGATATCCCTAGGGAGTGTAGCTGGAGCCATTCCTCGGCCTGAGACTTTGTACCCACTAAGGGTTAATCTTAGGAGCCCTTGTTCTCCTTCTCGATCGAAGTACCAAAGGCCAAAATGATGATGCTAGAGATTTCTTTAGCTATTAGCAATCCCCATGATTTTTCAAGAAAGAACCGATGAACAATGGAAAGTAGGGAAAATAGCGAAAGAAAGAACAATAAGTATTCAAATGCAAATAAAAAAATTTTCATTAACATTCAAAGAGGCCTTGAGGCCATTACAAAAAGTGGTCTGACTGTAGACAAACTAAGGTAATTTACAAAAGAATGGATAATCTAAGTAGCTAGTGAAAGACCTTGAAATCTGAAGGAACTCTAATTGTGTTTACTTTATACAGACAAATTTAGTTTATCCTATCATGGTTCCAAGCTTATGTCGAGATCCCGTGGGCATAATGCTAAATTTACTCTTTAGCCCAAAATGCTTTACATTCGAACTAAGGAGTGTGGGGTATTTGATGAGGAGGAAAATTGCCCACCCTTGGTATCCCAAGGACTTTCAAGAAGGATGAAGGAATAAATAGTCATTAACCTTCTCTCAAATGACCAAGACCAAACTCAGGCCCCTCTCAGCATCACCAGTCCTTAGCATCAGGCCTATCATGCTTAGATATTTATATGTGAAGCATTTGCTCAAACAGAATACCAACCAAATATTTATAAAGATGTAAGAAGAAGGGTTAGTAAAGGTATCTCTTAGACAGTTGATGGAACAACATTAGTTACATGCCATCTATACAATATGATGACCCTTTGAATAGCCTCGTCCGAGGGTCATTCCTGGCATCTAAAGGTGAAGTGGGAGCAATCAAGTTTCTTTGGTCTTGATAAGTGACCTTCATCCTTCAGCATTCACGACAGTCTCTTTTAAGAGGCTAAGTCCTAGGCCTCGGCCTTCAACCCTCTTCAACATGAGTCTTTAGCATGGCTAAACCTCGGCCCTCTTCATCATGGGTCTTCAGCATGGCTGACCTTCAGCCCTTTTCATCATGAGTCTTCAACATGGCTGACCCTCAGTCCTCTTCATCATAAGTCTTTAGCATAGCTGACCCTTAGCCCTTTTCATCATGAGTCTTCAGCATGGCTGACCCTCAGCTCTCTTCATCATAGGTCTTGGTTAGCCCTCTTCATCCTTAGCTTGGTTTATACTTAGCCTGGTTTACCTTCAGGAAGTGGAAAATTTCTTAATGAAATACTACCAGGCAACTTAAAAGAGGTTCATTCGACATTCATTCCCATGCATATGATGACATGGCCAGAAGGCCATTGTGCATAATCTTTATGAGATCCCTTTATAAAGAGAGATGTGACCCATCTCAGGCTAAAGCTCCTGTCATTATTAAAGGAAGCATCCAGAAATATGAAAGAGATAAAATCTCTTTTAAAGAGAAGATAAACATTCTGACATAGCCTGTAGCCTTGTCACTTCTCATTAAAACCCACTAAGGGCATCTACGGTCTAGAAATGCTGCTCATCCCCTGGATATAAAAGAGGGCTCCCAGGGAGCCCCCAAGGTATGCTCTCTCTTTCTCTCTACATACATTATCTTCTTCGCCTACTTCTCCTTTGTTGCCTGAGACTGACTTGAGCATTGGAGTGCCTTCTCCGGAGCCATTACTAGTGGGTATTTTATAGATACAATCCATGAGCACCACCTCCTGCAAACTTTGATGGTGAGATAAATTTTAGCCACAACAATCCTAATCATAGCAAAAAAAAGAAAATTATAAGTGACCATCCTCCTCATGATCATCATCATCATCACAATCATTATCATTTACAAAGATAGTAGCTAGAGACGGTGTTGGAACTATAGATGAAGGTTATGTAAAGGTAGATGGATTGACCTGCATCTTCTCTATCATAAAGTGCATAAACTCCTCAGTATGGAAAACATGAGCAAATAACTCATTATTTTATGAGAGATTTTCCAAGAAAATATTTCCAAGGGATTTTCTTAGGGAATATTACCGAGGGATTTTTCAAGGAAATATTTTTTAGGGATTTTCTGAAGGAACATTTTTTAAGGATTTTTTGAGAAAATATTTTTAAAGAGTTTTTTGAGGGAATATTATAAGGGATTTATAAAATTTTTCAAAAGACTTTTTCTTATTTCTGAGGAAATTATCCCTTGCTAAATAATTTTTTGAGGGAATAATCCCTCACAAAACAACTTCTCAAGAAAAAAATTCCTTGAAAAACCCCTTTTAATATTTAAATATAACCATTAAAAAAATCTAAAATATTTTTTTAATATACTTGATGATATATGTACAAATAATCTATATAACAACAAATTCATATCCATAAATATAGCATATGAATCTATAATTATCATAATAAAAATAGCATATTAATACACATAATTATATATAAGTAGAAAATTATAATCATCACAAACATCATCCTTCTCATATATTCAAGTCCATAAATAAAAGAAGTTCTATAAGTATCATCATTCTCATCATATCCAAGTTCATAATAAGAGAAAAAAGTATCACAACAATTATCATCCCAATCATAGCAAAAAAAAAAGAAAATCATAAGTGACCATCCTGCTCCTTGTGATTATCATTATCATCATCATCATAATCATCATCATTTGCAGAGATAACAACTGGAAATGGTGCTGGAATGATAGATGGAGGTTGGACAAAGTTAGATGGATTGACCTGCAACTTCTCCATCATAAGGTGCATGAACTCCTCGGTATGAAAAATACGAGCAGATAACTCATTGTTTTCCAAGAGAACATCTCTGAGGGAATTTTTAAAGAAGTATTTCCAAGGGACTTTTCAAGGAAATATTACCAAGGGATCTTCTTAAAAAATATTTGTAAGAGATTTTCTGGGAAAACATTTTTGAGGAATTTTTTTGAGAAAAAGTTTTTGAGGGAATATTACCAAGGGATTTTTTGAGGAATTAGATGAATATTTCAAATGAATATTCTTTATTTCTGAAGAAAATATCCTTACTAAATAATTTTTCAAGGGAATAATCTCTCACAAAATGACTTTACGAGAAAAAAAATCTCCTATAAAATTCCTCATAATATTTAAATATGATCATTAAAAAGTCTAAAATATTATTTTTAATATACATTATGATATAATACAAACAATCTATATAATAATAAATTCATATTCATAAATATAGCATATTAATCCATAATCATTACAATAAATATACCATATTAGTACACCTGATGATATATAAATAGAAAATCATAATCATCATAAGCATTATCCTTCTCATATATCCAAGTCCATAAATAAAAGAAGTTTCACAAGTATCATCATTTCCATCAGATCCAAGTTCATAACAAAAGGAAAAAAGTATCATAAGTATCATCATCCTAATCATAACAAAAAAAGAAAATCATAAGTGACCATCCTCCTCATGATGATGATGATCACATCACAATCATCATCATTTGTAGAGATAGTAGCTGGAGACGGTGCTAGAATTGTAGACGAAGGTTGCACTAAGGTAAATGGATTGATCTGCATCATCTCCATCATAAGATGCATGACTCCTCGATACACGAAACATGAGTAGATATGTTGGCTCCATCCAGTGATTTTGATGAATAACAAAATATTAAGTATACTAATGTGTATTTCAAGTTATGAGTTTTCAGGAAGAAAGGACCTCAAAATCTCAAAAACTTATGTTTCATGGTACGTCATGGCATGGAGCATTTCTCGCAAATCTGGACATCCTCTTTATGGAAAAAGGGCATATACATGTTTAACTATTATGTGTTTATGATTCATTTAAGTTTCAAAATTTATATTTATGTTTTTGGGATAATTTACACTTGAATCTAAGCTTTTCAGTCTCAAGTGTCGACACCTGGAAAGTTAAGTGTCGACACTTCAGCATTTGGCACGAACAAAAATCCTTGGCATGCCAAGTGTCGACACCCAGAACTCAGTGTCAACATCAAGTGTCGACTCAAAGCCTGAGAATTTTGAAAATACAGAACTTTGTCATTTGAGGATTTTTGTGTCAAGTGTCGACATCTGTGCATCAAGTGTCGACACCTAGAGATCAAGTGTCGACACCTGACAGCCAAGTGTCGACACTTGAAGCCTGACAACTCTAACGGATCTATTTTTCTGACTTGCAGAACTTACTTTTCAAGCTCCAAACGGCTATATCCGAGGTTCCAACGATCACAAACTATTTTTTGGAAGGTTCTTGGTGTATTTAACCTCCACCAACCTCATTCTAAAGAAAAGGAAGTGCATTGAAGTGTATTCAAGTCTTTTCAAAAGCCAAAAAGTCCATATTCTCTCAAGTACTTCACATCAAAAGCCTTTTATAGTTTGATTCCTTGAAAAAGCCTACAAGCTCATCCTTACATCATTCCAAAAGAGACACCTTGAAGGATATTCCAAGGAAGAGTCAAGACAAAGCATCAACTTGAGCTTCAAAGATTCCATTCTACTCTTGAATAGAGTTTGTTTTAGTTTTAAAATTGTATATCTGTTTTTATATTGTGATTTGACCTTGCTTTCAAGGGTGTCTTGAAAGAAGGTTGTTGTGATTTGTTAGTGAGCCAAAGGGATAAAACCAACTAGGGTTAACTTGTGAGCCCGAAGACAAAACAAGTGTTAGGGCTTGTTGGTAAGCCTAGGTGACAACCCAACTTAAACCTTGTGGAGTGGATGTAGGTGCTAGGTTTTCACCGAACCACTATAAACCTTGTGTTTGTGTGTGATTGCCCTCTTCCTCTCTTGCTCTTTGATTATTGCTACTCACTTATTGTTTTCCGCTGCTTTCAATCTCTTGTATTGAATTTATCATTATTCACAAGCACCACTAGTCCTTCATATTATTGTTTTAAATTTTTTAAAAGACCCAATTCACCCCCCCTCTTGGGCTTCATTTCTGGGCAACAAGTGGTATCAGAGCACCGGTACTCTCATATAGGTCCAAGGATCTTGAGTAAAATATCATGACAGCCCCAATAGGAATGGGTACAGTTGAAGGTCAAGCTTCAAATCGTCCCCCACTTTTCAATGGCACAAATTACACATACTGGAAGACACGCATGCGCATTTTTATTCAAGCTCTTGACTATAATTTGTGGAGGATAATTGTAAAAGGTCCTCATCAGCCTACGATATTGGTTAATAGCATTCTCACTCCAAAGATAGAAGATGATTGGGATGAGAATGACATTAAGCAAATCGAGCTCAATGCTAAGGCTATGAATCTATTATTTTTCTCTCTTGACCCAAGTGAATTTAATAGAATATCTAATTATCTCTCCGCCAAGGAGATTTGGGATACACTTGAGGTTGCCTATGAGGGTACACACCAAGTGAAAACTACCAAGGTTAACATGCTTATTCATATGTATGAAATGTTTAAAATGGAACCTACTGAGTCTATTAGTGAGATGTATACTATGTTCACAAATATTGTGAATGGCATGATATATAAATAGAAAATCATAATAATCACAAACATCATCCTTCTTATATATCCAAGTTCATAAATAAAAAAAGTTTCACAAGTATTATCATTCGCATCATATCAAAGTTCATAATGAAAGAAAAAAAATTATCACAAGTATCATCATCCTAATCATAGGAAAAAAGAAAATCATAAGTGACCATCCTCCTCCTGATCATCATCATCATCGTCATCACAATCATCATCATTTGCAATGATAGTAGTTGGTGACAGTGCTGGAACTATAGATGAAAATTGCACTAAGATAGATTAATTGATTGACATCTTCTCCATCATAAGGTGCATGAACTCCTTAGTATGAGAAAAAGAAGCAAATAACTTATTATTTTTTGAGAGAACATCTTCGAGAAATTTTCTAAGGAAATATTTCTAAGAAGTTTTTTGAAGGAATATTTTAAAGAGATTTTCCTTGAGAATATTTTCGAGGGATTTTATTTATAAGGGAACATTTTCAATAAATTTTTTGAGAGAATATTATTGAGGGATTTTTTGGTGGATTTGTTGAATTTTTCAAATGATTTTTCTTTATATTTGAGGAAATTATCCCTTGATAAATATTTTTTTAAGGAAATAATCCTTTGCAAAATGACTTTATAAGGAAAAAAATCTATAACAAAATCCCTTGAAATATTTAGATATGACCATTAAAAAAATATAAAAATTAATACACCTGATGATATATATACAAATTATTCTTATAACAACAAATTCATATTCGTAAATATAACATATTAATCCATAATCATCATAATAAATATAGCATATTAATATAGCTGATGATATATAAATACAAAGTCATAATTATCACAAACATCATCCTTCTCATATATCCAAGTCTATAAAAAAAGGAAATTATTAATATCACAATTTATCCCAATCATACGAAAAAAAGGAAATTGTAAATGACCATCCACCTCCTTGTGATCATCATCATCGTCATCATCACAATCATCATCATTTGCAGAGATAACAACTAGAGATGATGCTAGAATTGTAAATGAAGGTTGCATTAAGATAGATGGATTGACCTGCATCTTCTCAATTATAAGGTGCACGAACTCCTTGGAATAGGAAACATGAGTAGATAACTCATTATTTTTTGAGGGAATATCTTTGAAGGATTTTTGAGAGAATATTTCCACGAAAAAAATTTTGAGAGATTTTTTGAGGAAATATTTCTGAGAGATTTTTGAGGGAACATTTCTGAGAGATTTTTATTACCGAGAGATTTTTTGAGGAATTTTTTGAGGCATTTGTTGATTTTTTCAAAAGACTTTTCTTTATTTCCAAGGAAATTATCCCTATCTAAATAATTTTTTGAGGGAATAATCCCTCGCAAAATGACTTTCTGAGGAAAAAAATTCCTTGCAATATTTAAATATGACCATTAAAAAACCTAAAGTGTTTTTTTAATACACCTGATGATATATATAAATAATTCATTTAACAACAAATTCATATTAAAAAATATAGCATGTTAATCCATAATTAATAGATTAAATATAGTATATTAATTCACCTAATGATATATAAATAGAAATTTATAATCATCAAAAACATCATCTTTCTCATATATCCAAGTCCATAAATAAAAGAAGTTCAATAAGTACCAAAAATTCTTATCATATCCAAGTTCATAACAAAAGAAAAAAAGTATCACAAGTATCATCATCCCAATCATAGCAAGAAAAAGAAAATCTTAAGTAACCATCCACCTCATCATGATCAAGATCATCATCATCATCACAGTCATCATCATTTATGGAGATAGCAATTGTAGATAGTGCTAGAATTGTAGATGAAGGTTATGCTAAGGTAGATGGATTGACCTGTATCTTC
This sequence comes from Areca catechu, assembly GCA_021397845.1. Taxonomy (NCBI): domain Eukaryota; kingdom Viridiplantae; phylum Streptophyta; class Magnoliopsida; order Arecales; family Arecaceae; genus Areca; species Areca catechu. The sequence continues at coordinate 50,323,302 of CM038038.1, forward strand.
TCTGTCATAAGGTACATAAACTCCTTGGTATGGGAAGCATGTGCAGATAGCTCATTGTTTTCCAAGGGAACAACTCCGAGGAATTTTATGAGATAATATTTTTGAGAGTTTTTCTGAGGGAATGTTACTGAGGGATTTTTTGAAAAAATATCTATGAAAGATTTTTTGAGGAAAAATTTCAAAGGGATTTTCCAAAGAAATATTATCAAGGGATTTGTTGAATTTTTTAAATGACTTTTCTTTATTTCTGAAAAAATTATCCCTTGCTAAATAACTTTTCAAGGGAATAATCCCCTATGGTGCGGGCACCAGACTCAGAAGAAGACTTCAGAGCTCCATCTGGATCTCTGATTGACATTGCCCGAGAAATTAGGGTTTGTAATAAAGGTTGACCTGGTCAACCAGTTTATTTATTTTTATTTATTTCTTGAGTTACCATTTAAATTTTGTTGAGTCATGTTGACTCGGTGCAAGTCCCGATGTGGTTTCAATTTGGTCCAAAATGGTGCCACATTTGTCTTCCAATCAAATCAAGGTTCAAGCAAGTGGAGGCCACACTCCAAGCCACATGCCCAGCCACACTCCAAGCACACGCCAGAGTCCAGGAGGCGCCACAGAGGCATCCCAGTGTCATGGTCCCCACACCCAAAGAAGAAAAAAATCAAATTGGAAGCTAATTTAAAGGAGGCGCCCATACCTGCCTATTTTACCTAAGCAAAGAAGGAAGAAAACTTCTCTTGGAGAAGAAATCAAAGAAGGACATCCAATTGAAGTTCAAATCAAAATCAAAGAGCTTAACTTGGAGTGGAAGAAAAGAAGAAATGCCATAAGAAGAGGAGGACTCCAAATCCAAATCCAACTCCAAAGGAGGCGCCATAAAAATTCCAAAAAAAATTCCTTTATGGCCGTCCCAATTTTTTTTGAAGTCTTGGTCGACCAAGAGAGGGGGTTTTCTACCTAATCTAGAGGTTGGAAGAGTTTAGTCCCACATGGGAATTTGTACAAGCTAGAAGAAAATTTTAGGTCTATATAATAGACCTCTCTTTGTAACTTTGAAAAAAAGAATGAAGAAAATTATTTTTTTGCTATTCTCTTGTGTTGAGTGACCTAGGTTTCTCTTCTTCCGCACTATTCTAAGTGTTGAGCTCCGTGAGGGGGTAATCCGGGTTCCATTGGAGCCTTGAGGAGGTGAGAGATCTCTATCTTTATCCAAAACCCTAGGTTAGCCACTTGAAATTCCAAAACCCTAGCCACCTTTCATTATTTTCAATCCATCAAACCCTAGATCCATCCATCTCCCACGGCCTCTCTCTCTCTACAAGTCCAGGCCGTCCACCTTCATCCAGATCCAGTTCGGCTACTTCAGATCCAGAGCAAGTTCCAAGGAAAATCACATCAACATCCAAGAGAACCCAGTTTTCAGCAATTTCAATCTTCAAGTTCATCAACCTGGTAAATCTTTTCCTTGACTCTCTGATTCCATCAATTGTTTTTCTTCTCTTCCAGATCTTGAGTTCAGGAGAAGCCAACCCGCCAAAGGACCGGTATTGGAGGATCCATTGCGAAGATACCTGAATCCGAGGATCCAACAATCTGCTCGGGAGAGTTCTTCCACCAAAATCTGTGAAGATCATTGTCTGGTTAGGTAAACCATCTCTTCTCTTTATTTCTGTTCTGCTGAAAGTTCGGAGCGAAACCCTAGGTCTGGGAGTTTCTCAACCCCCAGCGATCCGTTGCTTCTGAACTACTCTGATAATTTAGTTTCCTTAAAATTGTGCTTTCAATTATCATATTAGTATCTTTCAATGTTAGGTTAACTTTTCTTTGATTTGAAGCCAACTTCTACAAACATATAAAAACAACAAAAAAAAAAATTAGTTAATCTTAATTTACTCCCGCATCGCGTCCCTTTATTTGTTCTGCATCATTTTTGGTATCAGAGCCCAGTCTAGGGTTTCTGATTTGCTTGCTTGCTTTGATTGTTCTCTTTTTATTTTGTCTGCTCGAAGTAGACTCCCCAGGACGTCCGGTCCTAGGAACTAAGCGAGGCGCAAGCCTCCTCCTCCCATTCCACGGGGTGTTCCTAGGGCGTGTAGGGGATCCATTGGGTTATAACTTCGTAGCAGGGATTATAAACGGGGAAGACAATCTAGTTGCAGCCCATAATTGCCCTGTTGTCTGAATTATTTCTCCCTGCATAAAACTCTGAATTGCATGATTTTTGCTTCGTTGAAACCAGTATAATTGATCCTATTTTCCATAATTTTTCTGTGATTTATTGGTTTCGGTAAAAATTCTGAGCATTAAAATACAGCAACTCTATTTTTGTGTTCTGCAATTCAATTCTTTTTGGAGTGATCATCTCATAATTTACTTAAGGGCAATTGAGCATCTAAGATAAGGGAAGGAGTTGATTACCTCTCCTTACCCCAAAACCATCATCCAATCATTCGAACCTAGACCTAATTTAAAATCGGTTAGACCTAATTTGCCCTAGTGGGCTAGGGACACCAATTGGTCGGGTCTAGGCTAGTGTTGAGTCAGTTTGCTGAGTTATTCTGTGTGTGCTTAGCACTCAGTGTCTAGAACGGTGGTTCAGGGATCCATTCCCGAAGGGCTTGTGTGCTGGTCCGCCTACCTGGCCAATCACTGATTGGTGTCTAGGATTGGCATTCAGGGACCTAACACTCCCCTTACACCTGCCTGGCTGTGTCCTGAGTTACTACAGGCTAGCTTGCCACTCTGATTGGGCATCTAGTTTGGACTCTAGGTCTAGTGATCCAGTAGTCGATTTAGTCTAGTCTCATTTTGTGTGCTTGCTTGAATCATCATGTCTACCAGAAACGGAGTGCCATATCAACCTGGTCAAACCCAACCTGATTTAGAGGCCATGGTTAGAGCTCTTACTGAGAGCATGAACAAGTTAAGCCAGGATTTGACTGCTACTGTTACCCAGTGTAAAGAACAAGTCCATGAGAATTTTACCCAGCTTAGGGATCAAGTCCAAGTCCTTGAGAAACGTAGACATCAAAATTGGATCCCTGATCCAAAATTTAATAGGCCCCAACCTCATCCATACCAGGAGCCTAGGAGGACCTTATACCGTGATCCCGATGATTGGGACATCTCAAGCACGGATCTTGAAGCAAGCATAATTCTTGGAGTGGCACAGATCTTGAAGCATTTTTGGAATAAATTTATTTAGGATTTATCTTTTGTTTAAAATTTGAATTAGGATTTGGTTGGTTAGGATTGATATATGGATAGGCTTATCTTATCCTATCTTATATTTGAATTTGATTTAGGATTTGGTTGGTTAGGATTGATATATGGATAGGCTTATCTTATCCTATCTTATATTTGAATTTGATTCGTTCTTATCTTTTTATCTTGTATTCAAATTCAAATGAGGGTTGGAAAATCTATAAATACCATCCTCAGCCTTTTGTAACAGGAGGATGGATGAATAAAATTTCTATTGTTCTGTGTGAAGGATCTGTGTGCTCCTAGGGTATCTGTATGATCCCTTCTCCATCTTCCCAGGGTTTCTGTGTGATCCCTGATTTTGGGCATCTGTGTGAGCCCAGGGCATCTATGTGAGCCCCTTTGCTATGTGCTTGTTCTTCTAGGGCATCTGTGTGAGCCCCTTTGCTATGTGCTTGTTCTTCTTGGGGAATCTATGTGAACCCCAGTATTTTATCTTAACCCTGCACCCTCTTCTTTCCTCCTTTGCAAATCCTAATCCCTGGTGACTTTCATGCTCACCAGCGATCCAGTCCAATCCCTGTCCCGCATCAAGTGGTATCAGAGCTAAAGGATTAGGATTTTTCTTCTTCATCACCGGCCCACTGTTCTCTTTCTTCCCTATTTCAAATCTCGTCCACGGATCCTTCCCCAACATCGACGTCGGACCATTCTCCCCCCAGCCGTCCTCAACCCCAACTCCCAGCCGCTCCGTGAAAGACTGGTCCGCCGACCTCACCAGAGAGATCACCTCCGAGCCCACCGGCGGTCATCTTCTTCTCTCCGTCAATGACATCTCCCCTACCTACAGTTGGCGACCCCAACACCTGATTCATCGTCGCCCTCAAGCTTCAGATCGAATGCTCCACCAGATCACCTCAGTGCTCTCCGTTGGCTAGCCGCATTCCTCCGCCATGGCCGCCACCGTCATCAACCTCGCTCAGCATCGGAGTCCTTTTTGATTGGTTTCAGTTCCATCAACCTCGCTCAGCCCGATTCGATGGAGTCGAGTTCATCCCACCGTAGGAGAATGATTGGGACATCTCAAGCACGGATCTTGAAGCAAGCATAATTCTTGGAGTGGCACAGATCTTGAAGCATTTTTGGAATAAATTTATTTAGGATTTATCTTTTGTTTAAAATTTGAATTAGGATTTGGTTGGTTAGGATTGATATATGGATAGGCTTATCTTATCCTATCTTATATTTGAATTTGATTTAGGATTTGGTTGGTTAGGATTGATATATGGATAGGCTTATCTTATCCTATCTTATATTTGAATTTGATTCGTTCTTATCTTTTTATCTTGTATTCAAATTCAAATGAGGGTTGGAAAATCTATAAATACCACCCTCAGCCTTTTGTAACAGGAGGATGGATGAATAAAATTTCTATTGTTCTGTGTGAAGGATCTGTGTGCTCCTAGGGTATCTGTATGATCCCTTCTCCATCTTCCCAGGGTTTCTGTGTGATCCCTGATTTTGGGCATCTGTGTGAGCCCAGGGCATCTATGTGAGCCCCTTTGCTATGTGCTTGTTCTTCTAGGGCATCTGTGTGAGCCCCTTTGCTATGTGCTTGTTCTTCTTGGGGAATCTATGTGAACCCCAGTATTTTATCTTAACCCTGCACCCTCTTCTTTCCTCCTTTGCAAATCCTAATCCCTGGTGACTTTCATGCTCACCAGCGATCTAGTCCAATCCCTGTCCCGCATCACCCGAGCATAACCTTAGGAAGCCTAACCATGATATCTATAGTGTGGATCGTGTCTATGAGAGGTCCTTACAATATTCTAGACCAGTCACTCAACAACCCAAGTCTTCTAGATCAAACCATTTAGATCCACACCCATGCCCAAGTAAGGTCTCTACTAGCTTGAAACCCAGTGTGACCCAGGTTTCTATATCGCAAGAATGTTTGTTTTGTGGAGAAAGAGGCCATAAATCTAGTCAGTGCCCATGCATAGGACTGGCTTGTGCACAGCTAAGTGGTAAGAATCCTAAGGATGACATTAATGAGGGAGAACCCAAGCCTACCAATGAGGAAGAAAGGTTAGGTATGACAAGCCTAGAATCAGTTGACCCGATTACCACTGACCCGAAACCCATTGAAGATGGCATCGAGGAAGTATATGATGCTGGCTTGAGTCTAGTTGATGAATATGAGGGGGAAGAACTTGAAGAATATGACATCGATACTATTGGTTCCTTACCTGAGGAGACCTTGGAGAGCAACCAAGTGGTGGGACCTAGTTCAGAAATTCAAGAGATTTGTGAGAATCAGGTTCCTTTAGTCAAATACCCCCAGGAAGAACTCATAGTGTTAGCCCGAGCTATCAGTTTGTACCCTCTAATGATAGTCATTCCCCAAGTACCAATTGAAGATCTTTGCACTGAACAGTTTAAGTTTGCCCACCCTATGGTAGATCCTCTCCTTAGGATGACTGAATCAAGCCTCTTACAATTGGACCTTGTCCCATGCCCAGCCACTAAGGTCTCTCCCGTAATCTCAGTTGAACATCCTTGTCCTGAGAGGATTGATTCACCTAGTCCTGTAGAAGTCCTCCTTATGGCCCCAGACCCCTTCCTTCGCATGATTGACCTACCCTTCTATAGAGTATACCTTTCCGCACCCATAGGTCAAATTTCAAGTCTTGAGGTCATCATCCATAGGCCCTTCCATGAATCATTCTCTAATCCAGTTCTTGAGAAAGTGGATCATTATTTGCTTAGAGAACAAACCTTAACTATTGCAATCACATGTCCTAGGCTACTTCCCGAACCATCTCTTGATCCATTCCTGGGAGTAGCAAACTTTTCCTTTTGTAAGGATGACCAGTCGACACTCATAGATCACCATTCAAACCTTCAGGTCACCACCTTTAGCCAGCAGGTAATTCGAGACTCCACCTCATATTTCCTCCCTTTCTCTAGGACTTCCAATGCTTCTTACACCATCCAAGTATACTTTGTCGAAGTCTTTAGAGTGAACCACGTGTCAGAACCTATTAGGTTTGCCACCTACTTCTGGAAGACCTTATGGAACCTACTAGGCACCCATGATAAGTTTTCATGCTCTGCATGCCATCCTCCGACCCAAGGTCAAACCTAGAGAGCCGTAGTTTGTTAGGTTTAGACCTAGGGCTCCTTTGTAAAGTCCATTCTTTAGGAATGCATCGTCAGTCGAGTTTAGGACATTGTCTCAGATTTTGGTTAAGTGAGAATACCAGGAGTTGGGATTTGTATTTACCCAGGGCTAAATTTGCATATAATGTTTCGATCAATAGGTCTATAGGCTAGAGTCCCTTTGAAATTGTTCATGGATACAAGCCTCACACACCACTTGATCTGATTTCACTATTAGTCCACATACACAAGTCTCTTGATGCACTTGCATAGCATGTAAAAGACTTGCATAAAGAAATTCATGCCAAAATAAATTTAAGTAATGAAACATATAAGAAGTTGGCTGATACACAAAGGCGAGTCAAATCTTTTGTTGAGGGAGACTATGTGATGATTAGGTTAAGGCCTGAACGGTTTCCTCCTGGAACCGTTAGAAAGTTACATGCTAGGGGAGCTGGACCATTTAGAGTGGTAAAGAGAGTAGGATCCAATGCCTATGTGCTCGAGTTGCCTCCAGAACTAGGCATTAGCTCTACTTTCAACATTACAGACTTAGTAGAGTACAGGGAGCCAGCTGTGATTCCTAGTGAGCCTTTTGAGCCTAACCCAATCATTGAGAGTGATCCCGACCCTGTGTGTCCACCAACAAACTGGCCTGTGAGGAAAGAGCAGATTGAAAAGATCCTGGATGATCAGGTCATCTCTACTCGTAATCGAGGATACCAAAGGTACCTGGTCCGCTGGCAAGGAAGGCCAGATTCTGATGACTCTTGGATCTCCCGAGAAGAATTACAAGAATTGGACCCAAACCTCTTGGAGAGATACCAGAGCCAACTTGAGCCTTACTCGACAGGGTCGAGTTCCTCCCACCCCGGGAGAATTGGTGCGGGCACCAGACTCAGAAGAAGACTTCAGAGCTCCATCTGGATCTCTGATTGACATTGCCCGAGAAATTAGGGTTTGTAATAAAGGTTGACCTGGTCAACCAGTTTATTTATTTTTATTTATTTCTTGAGTCACCATTTAAATTTTGTTGAGTCATGTTGACTCGGTGCAAGTCCCGATGTGGTTTCAATTTGGTCCAAAATGGTGCCACATTTGTCTTCCAATCAAATCAAGGTTCAAGCAAGTGAAGGCCACACTCCAAGCCACACGCCCAGCCACACTCCGAGCACATGCCAGAGTCCAGGAGGCGCCACAGAGGCATCCCAGTGTCATGGTCCCCACACCCAAAGAAGAAAAAAATCAAATTGGAAGCTAATTTAAAGGAGGCGCCCATACCTGCCTATTTTACCTAAGCAAAGAAGGAAGAAAACTTCTCTTGGAGAAGAAATCAAAGAAGGACATCCAATTGAAGTTCAAATCAAAATCAAAGAGCTTAACTTGGAGTGGAAGAAAAGAAGAAATGCCATAAGAAGAGGAGGACTCCAAATCCAAATCCAACTCCAAAGGAGGCGCCATAAAAATTCCAAAAAAATTCCTTTATGGCCGTCCCAATTTTTTTTGAAGTCTTGGTCGACCAAGAGAGGGGGTTTTCTACCTAATCTAGAGGTTGGAAGAGTTTAGTCCCACATGGAAATTTGTACAAGCTAGAAGAAAATTTTAGGTCTATATAATAGACCTCTCTTTGTAACTTTGAAAAAAAGAATGAAGAAAATTATTTTTTTGCTATTCTCTTGTGTTGAGTGACCTAGGTTTCTCTTCTTCCGCACTATTCTAAGTGTTGAGCTCCGTGAGGGGGTAATCCGGGTTCCATTGGAGCCTTAAGGAGGTGAGAGATCTCCATCTTTATCCAAAACCCTAGGTTAGCCACTTGAAATTCCAAAACCCTAGCCACCCTTCATTATTTTCAATCCATCAAACCCTAGATCCATCCATCTCCCACGGCCTCTCTCTCTCTACAAGTCCAGGCTGTCCACCTTCATCCAGATCCAGTTCGGCTACTTCAGATCCAGAGCAAGTTCCAAGGAAAATCACATCAACATCCAGGAGAACCCAGTTTTCAGCAATTTCAATCTTCAAGTTCATCAACCTGGTAAATCTTTCCCTTGACTCTCTGATTCCATCAATTGTTTTTCTTCTCTTCCAGATCTTGAGTTCAGGAGAAGCCAACCCGCCAAAGGACCGGTATTGGAGGATCCATTGCGAAGATACCTGAATCCGAGGATCCAACAATCTGCTCGGGAGAGTTCTTCCACCAAAATCTGTGAAGATCATTGTCTGGTTAGGTAAACCATCTCTTCTCTTTATTTCTGTTCTGCTGAAAGTTCGGAGCGAAACCCTAGGTCTGGGAGTTTCTCAACCCCCAGCGATCCGTTGCTTCTGAACTACTCTGATAATTTAGTTTCCTTAAAATTGTGCTTTCAATTATCATATTAGTATCTTTCAATGTTAGGTTAACTTTTCTTTGATTTGAAGCCAACTTCTACAAACATATAAAAACAACAAAAAAAAAATTAGTTAATCTTAATTTACTTCCGCATCGCGTCCCTTTATTTGTTCTGCATCACCCTACAAAATGACTTTGGAGGAACAAAATCCCCTCCAAAATACCTCAAAATATTTAAATATGAGCATTAAGAAAACTAAAATATTATTTTTAATACACCTGATGATATATATACAAATAATCCATATAATAATAAATTCATATCCATAAATAAAACATATTAATCCATGATCATCATAATAAATATAGTATATTAATACACTTGATGACATCAAAATATAAAATCATAATCATCATAAACATCATCCTTCTAATATATCCGAGTCTATAAATAAAAGAAGCTACACAAGTATCATCATTCTCTTCATATCCAAGTTCATGACAAAAAAAAAAATGTACCACAAGTATCATCATCCCAATCATAGCAAAAAAATCATTATTGACCATCCTTCTTCCCGTGATCATCATCATCATCACAATCATCATCATTTGTAGAGATAGCAACTAGAGATGGTGCTAGAACTATTGATGAAGGTTGCATTAAGGTAAATAGATTGACTTGCATCTTCTCCATCATAAGATGCATGAACTCGCCTGTATGGGAAACACGAATAGATAACTCATTATTTTTTGAGGGATAATCTCCGAAGGATTTTTCGAGAGAATATTTTTGAGAGATTTTTTGAGGAAATATTACCAAGAGTTATTTCAAGGGCATATTTCTATGGGATTTTTTGAGAGAAAAATTTTGAGAGACTTTCTAAGAAAATATTATTAAAGGATTTTCTAGGGATTTGTTGAATTTTTCAAATGACTTTTCTTTATTTCCTATAAAAATATCCCTTGCTAAATAATTTTTTGAGGGAATAATCACTCGCAAAATGACTTTCCAAGGAAAAAAACCTCTTACAAAATCCCTGGCAATATTTAAATATGACCATTAAAAATACTAAAATATTTTTTAATACACTAGATATTATATATACAAATAGCCCTTATAACAACAAATTCATATTCATAAATATATCATATTAATCCATAATAATCATAATAAATATAGCAATTTAATATAGCTGATGAAATATAAATAGAAAATCATAATCATTACAAACATCATCCTTCTCCTATATTCAAGTCCATAAATAAGTATCATCATTCTCATCATATCCAAGTTCATACCAAAAGAAAAAAGTATCTCAATTATCATCATCCTAATCATAGCAAAAAAAAGAAAATCATAAGTGATCATCCTCCTAATCATCGTCATCATCATCATAATCATCATCATTTATAAAGATAGTAGCTTGAGACGGTGCTGGAATTATAGTGAAGGTTGCACTAAGGTAGATGGACTGACCTGCATCTTCTCCATCATAAGGCACATGAACTCCACGGTATGGCAAACACTAGCAAATAACTCATTATTTTCCAAGGGATTTTCTGAGAAAATACTTTCGAGGGATTTTTTGAGAGAATATCATCGAGGAATTTTTCTAGGGAATATTTTTTAGGAAACATTTTCGAGAATTTTTCTGAGAGATTTTCAAGGTGGTGGGGACACCAGGATCAGACCAGATCACTGGATCCCATATGGTTTATTGATTAGGGTTTTTAGAACTTTAGTCATATGTTAAATTTTGTAAGCAAGTAAGATTGAGTCCTGTAATAAGTTGAGACTAGTTTATTGTGTCTCAACCCTAGTCCAGTATTGAGTCCTGTATTTTAGTATGAGTCCAGTATTAGTCCAGTTCATGTACAAAAGAGAAGGATACCCTATTTTGGAGTCCCATCAGGCCTCATCCAGGAGTCAGAGGCCACTAAATGCTTATTGGACCTTGTTGGATATCCCAGGGTCCAAGATACCTTCCATATGCCCTCCAGATGCTCTTCAGATGTCCAGATTCCTCTCCAGATGCCATAACATATTCCCAGACTAGGGCACCCATGATTTCAGAGGTCCATCTACGCCCCAGTCCAAAAGAAATCAGCTCAGGCACCAGGCCCAAGCTCATAAGAACCAAGATTCCAGGTATATTCTAGCCAAGAACCAAGATTTCAGGTATATTCCAGCCTAAGCGTCCCAGGCTTCCAGAGGGCCCAAAGCCCATGCACCCTAGCCTCTTGGCCACCCATTCTTGCTGCCCATGAAGCCGACACACCAAGGAGAGGCATCCTTAACGGTTGACTTGGTCCAAGCTAGGAGGAAGAGTCCAAGTGGAAGGAAAAAATCAAGTTTTTATTTCATTCAACTTTGTAATCCTAGTTCTACGTTAATATTGTAGTCCTTCTCCCACTCAAAGCTTGTAAACCTATCCTAACTAGGAGAGGGCTGAAGTCCTAATAAGGAGAGGGCATGAGAACTCTATAAATACCCCACCCCTCTTCCTCTTGTAATCAATTAACTCTTATGAAATAAAATTTGCTGAATTGTTTTGCAAGTCTGGTGTCCTTGGGTTTTGGTTCTTGTTCTTTCCTTGGTCGTCCCTTATTCCTTGGAGTTCCCCATGCCTAAGCATCTTCCCAAGACTCCAAGAATGGTGTGGACACCAGAAGCCGAAAGAAACTTCACTCCAACAAGGTTAGCCTTATCCCAATTTGGATCGAAGATAATTAGGTTACCTTGTATCCTTTAGTTCAAAAATATTTTATTTTCAAGAGTCATTTCCTTTTCAAGAGTCCTGTAATTAATTTTGAGTTTCAAATCAAGAGTGTTTATTGAGTCCTGTAATTACTTTTAAAATTTCATTTCCTGTAAGTCCATTTCAAGTTTTAAAGTCTAGGTCAGTCAAGTCAGTTCAGTTGAGTTAAGTCTAATTCAGTTGAGTTAAGTCTAATCAAGTCTTAAAGCCATGAAAGCCATCAACAAGACTCAAATTCTAGACCCCAGAATTTGACCACATGAAGAAGAGAAGACACATCAACCAAGCAAGAGAAAAGGACCATCAACTAGGACCACTGGGTGCCACATGTCATTCTTATCCAAGTAGAAGACCACCTCACCATGCCACGTCATCAGGTGCCACTTCACCAGCCACCTCATCACCATTTGGGCACCAACAAGGGAGATTCAAATTCAAGGAGGTTGGCCACATCCCTCCAAGTCCTCCACCAAATCCTCCAACCCCCCCACATCCCTCCAAACTCTCCACCAAATCCTCCAACCCCCCTTGTAATCCTCCTCGATTTGGGGAGTTTTTAAATTTCAAAAGCTAGCTTTGTGAGGCTATTAAAAGCCTTGGACGCCCATTGTAAAAGAGATTGATTTTGGAAATGAATGAAGTTTGAAGTGAAGTTGTATTGAGTTTTATGTGTGAAATTTTTCCTATCTTCTTCTTCCACGCCCACAGCCACTCTCTTCCCTAGTAATTCATCATCCAAGCTCAAGGCAAAGGCATTGGAGTCGGCCAGATCTTCTCAACCATCTTTTCTTTGTTCACAAGTTCTCCCATCCCTTCTTTATGTTTGCATCCTTCAACCTTAACTTTGATCTTCATTGCAAGGTCCTTCGAAGTCCTTGAGTTGTGAACAGGGTTCCCCTTGATAATGAACCAACAAGCTGAAGCCCAAGTCCAGGGTTCTAATCACTGTTATCCAAGTTCTCCAGTCCAGAGCATCAGTAGTTTCAAGTTTTGAATCATAGGAAGGTTGGAAAACTCATCAAGGTAAGTCCTCAATCATTAGCCCCTATTGTCTAGATCTTCTTCCTTCTTAGTTTTAGAGTTGTGTCTAATCATGTAATAGTCCCTTTTCATATAATCCTTAAATCTTATTAAGATGAGTACAATGCTAAGTATAATTAGGTTTCATTGCTCTACAAACCCCATATTCAAAACATTAATCATATGCATGCCGCATCAAATTGGTATCAGAGCATGGTTGCATTAGGATAGAATAGTTTTCTTTAAATCCAAGCAAGATCTAAAATTCACGCCTCCTGAGCGGGTGTACTCCAGTACACTGTCACGACCCATGGGAATAATGAGCCCCTGGCCGGACGTGAGTTTTTAGATTGAAGTTTTGGGTAAGCCATTGCACTTGTTTGATTAGGTTCTGTTTTCTGAAAATTTGCATCTGTTTACTGTAATCCATCTGCAGCTCCAAAGGAAAGTCACTAATTTTTTATTGAAATATTTTTTTTCTTGTTCCTTTTTAAGTCAGTTATCACCATATTAAATTTCATCATCAAAAAAAATTATAAAAAAAATGAAAATTTCTGCAGTTCAACACTGACATTAGGGTTCTGTTCTGTCCTTTTTATTTATCTTCATTTGTAGGATCTTCTTAGATTAGTATAGATTTTAGTTTTAAAATTTCTTTCATCTACATTGAAACATATAAGTTAGGAATCCTCTGTGAATTTTTCAGAATTTTTGGACATTTTTTTCATCACGTTTTCCACACCACTTTCAAATTGCAACACACTTCTGCAGCACCTTTGCATTTCATTCATCTCATGAGAAATCAAATTAAGGGCATCAATTTGACATAGGGTCAGGGTTTCATCACCTGTCCCTAGCCCAAAAATCACCAACCAGCATATCGATCCCAGCTTGTTAATTAAAATTGAGTAGAACGTTAATTGCCCTAGTGGATTAGGGACACCAACAAGTTGGGTTCAGGTTAGAGTCAAGTTAACTGTGTCAGCTAATTGGTGTGTGCTTACTGGCTTGGTGTCTAGGATTGGTGCATCAGGGCTTGTGATTTGGTCCGCCTACATGGCCAATCTCAGATTGGTGTCTAAGGTTGGCAATCAGGGACCTACACTCCCCTCCACCTACCTGGCTAAGTCCCATAAGTACTACTAGCTAGTTGGTTCACTTAATTAGACTTCTAATTTGTGCTCTAGGTCTAGGAAACCTTAGCTCGAACTTGAGTCCATTTGCATGCATGACAACTAGAGCAGGGACACCGTATTCACCAATCCAAGCCCAGTCAAGTGTAGCCATGGACCAAAACTTAGGGAATTTGATCAAAGGCCTAAATGATCAAGTGGCCCAACTGACTAAGAGTTTAACTGAGCAATTGGCCCAAACAAATCAGAATGTGGCACAAACCAACCAAGACATGAATGAGCAGTTAGCCCACATCACTACTAGGTTGGATCAGTTAGAGGCTAGAACCCCTGAAAGCAATCATGAAGCCCAGACTGAGCCTGAGCCAAGTCTTGCACCTGAACTCGAGACCCCATTGAACCCTAGAAGGATTCCATATCAAAACCCTCTCTACGAAACAAACCCTAGGAGAGCTCCCCAAGATCAGTTTTATGATCCAATTCCTAGAGGACCCCACCCTGGTCAAACCATCGAGCCCAACCCAAGGAGATTCCATCATGAGCCTAACTATGAACCCAATGTCAGGAGACCCACCCCAATTCACTTTGATCAAGATGACCGAACCATGAAGAACATTAGGCTAGAAGCTCCCACCTTTGATGGAATTTTAGATCCAAAGATCTACATTGATTGGGAAGGTGAGATGGACCAGTATTTTGACTGGTTTGAGATGAGTGAAGAGCGCAAGTGTAAGTTTGCAAAGCTTAAACTTGTGCGCCAAGCTAGGTTATATTGGTGAAATGTTGAGAGACTCACTAGACAGAGAGGTGATGTGCCCATAGTGACCTGGCGAGCTATGAAACTTAGGCTTAGGGAGAAATACCTTCCTATGTCCTACCACCAAAGACTCCTAGATCAATGGCAAAGACTTACTCAAGGAAATAGGAGTGTCGCAGAGTACATAGCGAAGTTTGATGAATTCGTTATGAGGTGCAATGTTGATGAATCTGAGTCGGTGACCTTGTCTAGATTTAGAGCCGGACTGAGGGAAGAAATTCAAAGAGAATTGTTCATGCGAGAGGTACATGACCTAGAATTGGCCTATCAAATAGCTAGGGATGCTGAGAGATTCCATAGAGGTCCAGTCAATCGTAGGCCCGAAGCCCCTAGGACTAGTGTACCTTATCAGCAGTCAGGACCCAATCAGCCTAGATTCAACCGACCCAATCCTAATGTGCCTGTGACCCGTAGAGATGACAAGGGAAAAACACCTGAGACCCAAAGAACTCCAAACGCATGTTTCAAGTGTAACAAAGTGGGTCACTATTCTAGCAACTGTCCTAATAGAGCCCTACACATAGGGGAAGTAGAAGAGGAAGCCATAGAATCCCAAGGTGAATTAGAGGAGGAAGTATACCAGGCAGATGAGAACTTGGCTGAAGAGTATGAGGATGAGGAAGTCCTGGTAGATCAAGATCTGTTAGGAGTGGTTAGGTGTATTCTCACCCAAGCTAAAACCCAAGAAGATTGGCGTAGGACTAGCATCCTACAGACATTCATTAAGATAGGTGAGAAAGTATGCAAAGTCATTTTAGATAGCGGTAGCTGTGTCAATGCCATATCCACCAACATAGTTAAAAACCTAGGATTGCCCACCGTACCCCATCCTAATCCCTATAAGGTATCCTGGATAGACTCAACCACGATTTCCATTAAGTCTAGGTGCCTAGTAACCATTCAGTTCCAATCTTACTTGGAGAAAGTATGGTGTGATGTACTTCCAATGGGAGTAAGTAGCATAATTTTAGGCCGACCATGGTTGTACGATCTTGACGTAACACTCTATGGTCGTTCTAATTCGTGCTCGTTTACTCATAATGGAAAGAAGATTGTAATCCATTCTTCTCCACCTAAGAACCCCATTAAGAGAGGATCAAGCCAATTGAGTGATAAGAAAAAGGGGATAAACGTGATCACTGCTAGAGAAATGGAGAAAGAAATTAACAATGGGTCACCTGTTTGGATTTTGACCATTAAGGATCATCAAGAACCTCTTTCAAAAGAACAACCTCAAGAAGTCAATGAAGTGCTAGAGGAGTTCAAAGACGTGTTCCCCGATGACTTGCCCGACCAACTCCCACCTCTTAGGGATATACAACATGCGATAGACTTAGTCCCTGGAGCAACCCTACCGAACCTTCCCCATTATAGAATGAACCCTACCGAGCACCAAGAATTACAACGTCAAGTAGGAGAACTCCTAAAGAAAGGATTCATTAGGGAGAGTTTGAGTCCATGCGCAGTCCCAACCTTACTTACCCCTAAGAAAGATGGCACATGGAGAATGTGTGTTGATAGTCGTGCCATAAATAAAATCACAGTGAAGTATAGGTTTTCCATCCCCCGCTTGGATGATATGTTAGATATGATGGCCGGTGCAACTATATTTTCTAAGATTGACCTGAAGAGCGGCTATCACCAAGTTAGGATCAGACCAGGGGATGAATGGAAGACTGCCTTTAAAACTAAGGACGGGTTATTTGAATGGGTAGTCATGCCTTTTGGGTTATCAAACGCCCCTAGCACTTTTATGCGAATCATGAACCAAGTCCTACGAGCCTTTATTGGAAAATTTGTTGTCGTTTACTTTGACGACATACTTGTCTATAGTAGGACTAGAGAAGAACATCAACAACATCTGAGGCAGGTATGTTTAGCACTTAGGAAAGATAACCTCTATGCCAATCTAAAGAAATGTGCTTTCATGACTACTAGAGTTATCTTCCTAGGATTTGTTTTGACCCCTGAAGGAGTATCCGCTGACCCTGAGAAGGTTAAGGCAATTGTAGAGTGGCCAACACCCAATAATATTCACGAAGTAAGAAGTTTTCATGGCCTCGCTACGTTTTATCGAAGATTTATTAGAGGGTTTAGCACCATAGTTGCTCCTATCACGGATTGTATTAGGAAGGGCCACTTTGAATGGACGAAGTCAGCTGATAAGGCCTTCTTTCACATCAAAGATAAGATGACCCAAGCACTAGTCTTAAGACTACCCGATTTTCATAAGGTCTTTGAAGTAGCATGCGATGCTTCGGGAGTAGGTATTGGTGGAGTTCTGAGTCAAGAGAACCATCCCGTAGCATTCTTTAGTGAGAAATTGAATGAAGCCAGAAAAAAATACTCCACATATGATCGGGAGCTTTATGCGGCAGTGCAAGCACTAAGGTATTGGAGGCATTATCTCCTACCGCAAGAATTTGTTTTATTTTCAGACCATGAAGCCCTTAGGTTTTTGAGTTCTCAAAAGAAACTAAACCCTAGGCATGCCAAATGGGTAGAGTACATCCAATCCTATACGTTTGTCCTAAAGCATCAATCAGGAACCGATAATAAGGTAGCTGATGCCCTAAGTCGTAGAATGTTACTTTTAACTTCAGTCAGTACTGAAGTCATAGGTTTTGAAAGACTTAAGGAGCAATACGAAACCTGTCCAGATTTTGGTGAAATTTATCAGGTTTTGCGTCAAGGACCATCTAGTGATCATAGTGACTATAGCCTTCTAGATGGTTATCTTTTTAGAGAGAATAGGCTTTGCATCCCAAGAACCTCCTTAAGAGATTTTTTAGTTTGGGAGATACATGCGGGAGGTTTGGCTGGCCACTTCGGACGAAACAAGACTATCTTGGCTGTTGAGGAACAATTTTACTGGCCAGGTCTTAAGAAACAAGTAGCAAACCTTGTAGCCCGATGTAGGACATGTGCTGTTGCAAAGCAACAAAAGAAGAATACCGGGCTATACAATCCATTACCTGTACCTGAGTGTCCATGGCAGGATCTAAGCATGGACTTTGTTCTAGGATTATCCAAGACCATTCGAAAACATGATTCAATCTTTGTGGTGGTCGACCGGTTTTCAAAAATGGCCCATTTCATACCTTGCTCCCAAACTTCCGATGCCTCTAGGATAGCCAAACTCTTTCTTGATCAAGTAGTCAGACTCCACGGGTTACCAAAAACCATTATTTCTGATAGGGATGTCCGCTTCACAAGTTACTTCTGGAAAACCCTTTGGTACCTATTAGGAACCAGACTGAAATTCTCCACTGCCTACCATCCCCAGACTGATGGACAAACCGAGGTTGTAAATAGAAGTCTAGGGAACTTGCTGAGATGCCTAGTGGGAGAAAGTCTAGGGAACTGGGATTTGTTATTGCCACGTGCTGAGTTCGCTTACAACAGTTCGGTCAATCGATCTACGGGCAAAAGTCCCTTTGAGATAGTCCATGGTTGCAAGCCTAGGAAGCCTTTAGATCTAATCCCACTACCTATTCACACACGAGTCTCTGAGTCTGCTGAGTCTTTTGCATAGCATGCCACAAATCTACATAAAGAAATCAGTAATAAGATCAACCTGAGCAATGAAACTTACAAACACTTAGCTGACTCACATAAGAGGGCTAAAGAATTCTATGAAGGGGATTATGCGATGATTAGGCTCAACCCTGAACGGTTTCCCCCTGGAACCATAAAGAAGCTGCATGCCCGCGGAGCGGGACCTTTTAAGATCTTAAAGAAAATAGGGCCTAATGCATATGTTTTGGAACTTCCACCTGATATGGGTATTAGTACAACCTTCAATGTTTCAGACCTAGTAGAATACAAAGAACCACTACTAATACCTAGTGAGCCTTTTGAGCCAGAAACTTTCATTGAGAGTGAACATATTTCCGAGTGTCCACCACCAACCTTACCTGAGCAGAGAGAGAGGATTGAGAGAATCCTGGATGACAAGATCATTACTACCAGGAATAAGGACTATCAGCGATACCTGGTTCAATGGCAAGGTCGACCTGAGTCCGACAACTCTTGGATTACTCGAGAGGACCTGCAAAGACTTAACCCAGACTTGTTCGAGCATTACCAGGGCAAAACTGAACCATACTCGACTGGGTCGAGTTCTGCCCACCCTAGGAGAATTGGTGTGGACACCAGAAGCCGAAAGAAACTTCACTCCAACAAGGTTAGCCTTATCCCAATTTGGATCGAAGATAATTAGGTTACCTTGTATCCTTTAGTTCAAAAATATTTTATTTTCAAGAGTCATTTCCTTTTCAAGAGTCCTGTAATTAAGTTTGAGTTTCAAATCAAGAGTGTTTATTGAGTCCTGTAATTACTTTTAAAATTTCATTTCCTGTAAGTCCATTTCAAGTTTTAAAGTCTAGGTCAGTCAAGTCAGTTCAGTTGAGTTAAGTCTAATTCAGTTGAGTTAAGTCTAATCAAGTCTTAAAGCCATGAAAGCTAGCAACAAGACTCAAATTCTAGACCCCAGAATTTGACCACATGAAGAAGAGAAGACACATCAACCAAGCAAGAGAAAAGGACCATCAACTAGGACCACTGGGTGCCACATGTCATTCTTATCCAAGTAGAAGACCACCTCACCATGCCACGTCATCAGGTGCCACTTCACCAGCCACCTCATCACCATTTGGGCGCCAACAAGGGAGATTCAAATTCAAGGAGGTTGGCCACATCCCTCCAAGTCCTCCACCAAATCCTCCAACCCTCCCACATCCCTCCAAACTCTCCACCAAATCCTCCAACCCCCCTTGTAATCCTCCTCGATTTGGGGAGTTTTTAAATTTCAAAAGATAGCTTTGTGAGGCTATTAAAAGCCTTGGACGCCCATTGTAAAAGAGATTGATTTTGGAAATGAATGAAGTTTGAAGTAAAGTTGTATTGAGTTTTATGTGTGAAATTTTTCCTATCTTCTTTTTCCACGCCCACAGCCACTCTCTTCCCTAGCAATTCATCATCCAAGCTCAAGGCAAAGGCATTGGAGTCGGCCAGATCTTCTCAACCATCTTTTCTTTGTTCACAAGTTCTCCCATCCCTTCTTTATGTTTGCATCCTTCAACCTTAACTTTGATCTTCATTGCAGGGTCCTTCGAAGTCCTTGAGTTGTGAACAGGGTTCCCCTTGATAATGAACCAACAAGCTGAAGCCCAAGTCCAGGGTTCTAATCACTGTTATCCAAGTTCTCCAGTCCAGAGCATCAGTAGTTTCAAGTTTTGAATCATAGGAAGGTTGGAAAACTCATCAAGGTAAGTCCTCAATCATTAGCCCCTATTGTCTAGATCTTCTTCCTTCTTAGTTTTAGAGTTGTGTCTAATCATGTAATAGTCCCTTTTCATATAATCCTTAAATCTTATTAAGATGAGTACAATGCTAAGTATAATTAGGTTTCATTGCTCTACAAACCCCATATTCAAAACATTAATCATATGCGTGCCGCATCAAAGAAGCAGCCATGGCCTTGAGAAGCACTCCAGGAGCCGCCCTAAATAATTGGATCCCATCTTCTCCAGGCCGCTTGCAACATTTGCCCTAATCCCTTTCCTTCTTGTTTCATCTTATTATTTTCTCTTTGTTTCTTTATTTCGTGCCTAACCTTGACACTTGCAGGGTCCTCGAGGTGTTTCCCCTTCCCAGAGGAGGCTTTCTTTGCCTTCAAACCGGGTCCAGATCGCCTTCAGATTTGGGAATCAAATGCTTGTTCTTCCAGTCGCCATCTTGAGTGTTGAGGGATCTCTTCTTCAAAGGAACTACAATCGCTGCCTGGTTAAAGCCTTCCCCCTCCTGAGTTCTGATCTGGTGATAGGTATGCTATCCTAAGTCAGGAATTTCATAATTATCGGGTCCTAGCTTTATTATTCTGCATGAGTTATTTTGCGGGTCTGATAGTTTCTTGTATTACTAGTCTTCCTGCTAATTCTTTACTTATTTTTGGGTCTTTAGCCACTAAATTAAATTCTTAAAAAAATATTTAAAAATTAGCTTTCTGGTTTTCATCAGTCCTAAGATCGTCCTACATCATTTTGGTATCAGAGCGGATTTAGGATAGCATTCATTTGCATTAGGATCACAAACCCTAATTTCTGCATCCTACTAGCTGCATTAGGTATCTGTTTTTCATCTGATTTTGACCATCTAGGAATTTTATTTTTCTATGAAATTTTCATGAAGTGTTCTTTGTTTTGTCCTCTATTTTATCATAATTTTTAATTAATTTTATAGAAAATTAAAAGTCCTAAAATCTGGCATATTAAAAACCCTAACTAAAATTATGATAATTCTACATCAGTCTGAAAACCCTAGGATTTGCATTATCATTTGATTTTTGTTTTGCATCAAATTTGGTAGAAGATATCAGAACCATCCATCCTCTGTTCTGGAGTTTTTTTGAATTTTTTCTATATCAGAATCTATGCCAAATCTGTATCAAACCAAACCCTAATTTTTAGAATTCTGTGAACTCTGCATACTTGACTCAACCTAACCTAACCAACTTCCACACACCCTAATCCCAAGCCCAATTTGTTTGCTAACCTAATCAACCTAAACCTAATTTGCCACCTCATAAAATACACATAAAATATTTTATTTTTCTGACTGTTTTAGATTGCATCAGGACCACCGATTGCCGTCATCTCTTTAACCTAATCTTAAGGGCAATTGCTACTAACAACAGGGCAGGATTTCATCCCCTATCCTAGGCCCAAAACAACCACCAACATTCTGAACCAAGTTTAATTAAAATTAATTAGACCTAATTTGTTCTAGCGGGCTAGGTGACACCCAACAGGTCAGGTCCGAACTGTGTGGGCCAACTGGTGCATTTAATCCTGTGGCTATTACTGAAAACTGGTGTCTAAAGCCGGGGGTCTAGAGTCAAACGACCTAAGTGAACTGGTGGTTTATAATTAGGACCCTATGACAAGCAGGGGGAGCCTCCCACCACCCCACCCCCTACCTGGCCAATGGAAGGATTAGCTGCTGGGTTAAGTGTAAGTTGAGTAGACCCATTTAGTTTTGGCTCTTGGTCTAGCAAACCCTAGAAATACTGATCCTTGCATGCTTGGCTACACCATCTCATTCTGAGTGATTGATTGATTGTATGACCGTGAGACTAGGAACCCAATATCAAAAGTCTAAACCCCAACCAAACCCAACCATGGATCCTAATTTAATTGCCTAAATAAACCAATCTAATGCCCAAACCCAAACCCAGTTTACCCAGATAAATAATATATTAGACATAATAATCCAATCTAATAACCAAGCAACCCATAGGATTGATCCATTAGATGACCAAGTAGGAACCCTAGGCAAGACCCATAGAGATGAACCCCAGGAACCCATAGTCCATAGGAATTAGCCTAGTGCCAATCAGTTTCTCCCTGGTCACCCTGAATCTCATAAGATTAGTACCCCTAGAGATGAACCAAGTATTAATCAGGAACCCTTTAGTCAACCCACCCATGTTACCCTAGACATTAGTCAATTTTTCCTTAGCCAACCCCCTCTTACCACCTCATTGGTTCACTAGAATGACATTGGAGAGGAGATATATGAGGCTGACCCAAAGTGGAGGAGTATGAGGAAGAAGAGGAGTTTGAAGGTAAAAAGCACCTATACAAAGCATACAATATGCAAGAAAAATGGGACAGAAGGAATGCATTTTAAAACAATTTTAAAGCATGCACAGCAGAAGGCTCGGTTGATAGATCTAAACGATCTACTGATCTGCCCATAATAGGATCTAACATAATGTAATAGCATGCATCATAACATCAAAGCAAGACAGAAATGCAAATACAAAAGTACCATACCTTTATATTGGAGAAAAGCTGTAGGAGGAGGGCGCTCGAGCCACATACATGTCTGGTCTCTACAGGAAATCCACACCTGGGCTCGACTCTGATCAACTCCCTTGGAGTGCTAGCTCTTTGGGATCCTTGGGCCAATCTTCTTCTTCCGGGAAGACTAGGAGGAGATCAAGAACCCTTTCCCAAAAGACTCTCTTCCAAGACCTAGCTAGAATGCTAGGATTCTCACACGCAATCCCTAGACCTCTCACAACCCTTCTCTATATTCTCTCTTTTCTCTTATTGTGTTGTAACCTCTGCAGCCTATAGAATGACCTTCATTTATAGGTGCAGCCATAAGAGGGAGAAAGAGGAAGGAGGAGAGATACGGGAAGAAATGGGGGAGAGGATCAAGGTCATACCAAATGGGTCCAAACCAAGAAGGTAAGTATGACTATCATACTAAATAACCTTGGAGCCAAAACTAGTTTGAATTCGAAATTCAAACCAGGTCAAAACATGTTCAAAATCTTTCCAAAAAATCTTTCTAGAATTCTGCTCGTTACAGGAAGTGTCAACTCACGAAAATTGCCAAGTGTCGACACTTTACTAAGTATCGACACCTGCAAAATTCCAAGTATCGACACTTGGAACAAATTCAATCCATATTGACTTCCGATGATGGCAAATGATTCTCAATCATCGATTAGCCTTAATATCAGATAGAAATCCTCTATGGTGTGTGACCCCATAGGTTCAAACACTAAGTCGATAGCACTGGAACATTTCCAGTACCAGTCAAAGTCCTTATCTAGCAATGATACCCGACGTCCGGATAGGTCGAAGATGCAGAGCACCTCACAAGAACCTCTGGTATATGGTTTCCATATAATTCATCCCTTTGACCTCATAATGCTCAAGATTACCTAGGGTTCGATTGCCAACCCTAATTTGGTTTATCCAGATCATGTCTCAACCTCACAAGTTCTGTGACTCCTCATAAGAACCACCCTGGCCAAGGTTTTGCTAAAAATTGAGATATAGTGAGTCATTCACTCCAAACTATTTGGAGGGATCAATTCCATCTTGATCCACCACCGCTCTACAAGTACTTGATTGCACTAGAAACCTTTCATCACTGGATTAGAAATCCAGGTAGTCCGGTACCAAAGTATAGTGAGTTGCTTGCAAGCTACCATGGTGACCTCAGGTTTGAGGGACACATATATCCATATCCCTTCGCGAGCAATCCTTTGGCAGAAGGGAGCTCCGCAGATGGTTATGTTCAGTGAGATGTCACACATCTCACTTGCATGTCACATCAGTGTCTCCACATCCTTGGTTAAGAGGACAACCAACAAATATGACATATAACAACCTACACTTGATACATTATCGTCCTATAATAATGTGTCTTTTGGTTGTGAACCAGTTTAAGAACTACTTGATATATCCTCTCTATATCAAACAATGTAGTTCTAAGAACTCCATCATACAAGAGTTCATTTCAAGAAAATATAAATATAATGAACAACCAAAATAAATAACTTTTATTTATTAAAATAATTCATATATAAAAAATAATGTAGCACAACCGTCTATAGCCTAGATGATTGGCTTTGGGATACAATTTTCAATAACTCCCACTTAGACTAAAGCCAATTGATACAGAATCTCATTCCCATTTTCCTTTTACAACTATCGAACTCTTGAACTCCAACAACTTTAGTGAAGGTGTCAGCCAGGTTTTCCTTTCCATCGATCTTTAGAAGGTCAATGTCACCTCATTCCATGATCTCTCGTACAAGGTGATAGCACTGCAGAATATGCTGTGCAGTGATCAAACTTTGGCTATTTGGCTTGAGCAATGGCTCCAGTGATGTCACAATACACCGGAACAGGACCATCCAGGAAAGGTGCCACTCCAAGCTCGCCAAAGAACTTCCACAACCACATGGCTTCCTTCACTGCATCAGATGCTGCAATATACTCTGCTTCGCATACTGAGTCCGCCATAGTAGGCTGCTTGGAACTTTTCTAGCAGACAGCTCCTCTGTTTAGGGTAAAGATAAATCCTGACACGCTCTTGCTATCATCCTTATTTGACTGGAAATTGGAGTTAGTATAACCCACAAGTTTCAAGTCAGATTCTCCATAAATAAGCCATGGTCCTTAGTATTTTGTAAATACTTAAGGATGGTCTTTACCACTTTTCAATGAACTTCACTTGGGTCAGACTGGTATATGCTCACTATGCCTAGTGAGTATGCCATGTCTGGTCTAGTACATGTCATGGTGTACATGATAGAACCCACTGCCGAAGCATATGAGATTCTACTCATACGCTCTCTCTTGTCAGGAGTTGTCATACAATTTCTTTTGGAGAGATCAATTCCAGTGCCTATCAGGAGATAGCCCTTCTTGAAACTTTCCATGCTGAATCGTTTCAGCACGGTGTCGATGTACGTAGACTGTGACAGTCCCAGAAGCCTGTTAGATCTATCTCTATAGATCTTCATACCTAGTATGTAAGAGGCTTCATCCAAGTCTTTCATAGAAAACTGAGATAACAACCAGACCTTTATTCCTTGTAATGCTGGGATGTCATTCCCGATTAAAAGAATGTCATCCACATACAGCATAAGGAATACAATCATAGAACCATTAGCCCATTTATAAATGCAAGGTTCTTCTTCATTTCTAACGAAGCCATACGACTTAATATACTTATCAAATCGCATGATCCAACTCCTTGATGGCTTCAATCCATATATGAACTTTTGAAGCCTACAAACTTTTGACTCATATGTGGATGTGAACCCTTCAGGTTGTAGCATATACACCTCCTCTTCTAGCTTACCATTCAGGAAAGTTGTTCGGACATCCATTTGCCAGTTTTCTTTATTAAAGTGTGCTGCTAAAGCAAGAATAATCCAAATGGATTTGAGCATTGCCACAAGAGAGAACGTCTCGTCATAGTCAATACCATAATGTTGATGATACCCCTTGGCAACCAAACGGGCTTTATAGATCTCTACCTGCCCGTCTGCACCCCTTTTTCTTTTGAAAATCCATTTGCACCCAATAGGTTTTATCCTTTCAGGTGCATCAACCAATGTCCATACATTGTTGATCTCCATGAACTCTATTTCGGATTTCATGGCTCCTAACCATTTCTCAGAGTCGGACCTTTGCATCGCATCCATATAGGTGATCAGATCTTTATTGTTCTCATCGAGTTCAATGGGATCACCGTCCCGGACCAAGAAATCGTAGTATCTGTCCGGTCGGCTTGGTACTCTACTGGATCTCCTTAATGGTTCCTGAGTAGGCTCTGGGTGTAATCTAATCACAACCGGTTCTATGTTGTTCCTCAAGTGTATTGGTTCTTCTACTTGTTAAACTTCACTAAGTTCAATCTTAGCGGCTACAGTCCCTTCACCAAGGAACTCCTTTTCCAAAAAGTTAGCCCTAAGACCGATGAACAACTTTGTGAAAGATTGTGCCCTGAAAGCCAATTGAAATATTGTAATTTTGATCCCAAAATCAATGAATTGACATTTTATAAAGGCATTATTTTCATCATTTGCTGTGTCTTTTTGATTTTATGATGAACCCCATAGATTAGGGCTATGGTTCTAGGGTTATGATGAGATCATACCAGTGAGACCTAAAGCCTTAAAACCCTAATCTAAAATATTCCTGGTCGATGGGACATTGAGTTGGGGATCAATGTTTCCGGCAAGACCAGCACATCCTATATATGTTTTGTAATAAGGGTGACTGATCTCACAGTCACTTGTGTTTGACACTAATACTAGGATGTGAGTGTTCATTGGAGAATGAGTTCACTGAATTGATCCAGATTGAGAATATCTAATGGAACCTTATCTGTTTGTCAATAGATAATTCTCATAGTGGGAGTAGTGCATGTGGTCCTTTGACCTGAGACTACCATAGTACCTTATATACATGAATCCATACTTTGGTTCGCAGTCAATCATGACACTGAGTCATGCACGAGGTGATACTGGTTATGGTGGATTGTATATGAAGGTTGTGAGTAGGTCAACAAGGAATTGATCAGCCCTAGTAAGAGGGAATAGCATCCAGCTAATTTCAAATGATGGATTCAGGAAACCTTTGATCAAAGTATGAACATTAGAGTTATTTTCTAATGGTTCATTAATGAATCATCATTATAAAGATTGAGCTAGGGATGAATATGAAAATTGGATTTGACAAATATCCATATTCCTAATCATATTCGGGATGCAAGTTGATCAAAGGACTGAATTGCCCGGTAACTCACCACTGAAGGGTATTTTGGTAATTCCACCAAAATTCCACATCTTCCGGGTAGACATGATACGTTGCTAGACGTCAATCT
Source organism: Areca catechu (assembly GCA_021397845.1). Classification (NCBI taxonomy): domain Eukaryota; kingdom Viridiplantae; phylum Streptophyta; class Magnoliopsida; order Arecales; family Arecaceae; genus Areca; species Areca catechu. The sequence continues at coordinate 50,349,930 of CM038038.1, forward strand.
TGTCTTGTAGGTATATGATTGAGTCATGGTAATTCAAATCAGTCAATTTGAATTAGATTCTAATTGACCGAGTCGAGCTAGTTTGAGTTGACCTAAATCGGCTTAGTTGAGATCTAACCGAATTAAGTCAAATAGCACTCGGACCTACTGCTGGCTAGGTGTGGAACCCAATGGGTCACACACAAAAGAAAATTGATGAAGGATTTAATTTGGAATTAAATCATGTTTGCAGGATAAACACACTAGCATGTGTTGCAGACCAAATTTCTATTCGAATCAGATTCGAATTTGGTTCCGAATTGGGCTTAATTGGGTTCTAATTGAACCAGATTAAGGTCCAATTTAATTTTTTGGACATTGGGCTAACCCATGGCTGAACCCAAGTGAATTTAATTCACTGAGACCCTCTCTCCAAGCCGCCCCCTCCCTCTTCTCACCCGCGCGCGCCAAGAAAGAAAAGTCCACGTGCGTGGACTTCTCTTAAAATGCGTGAGAAACAAAACATCGGAGAAAAAAATCTGAAAAGGGGCATTTTCAGATCCTTGTCTGGCGCCCTTGGATCTGGATCTGATGGCCAGAAAAATTTAAGAAAAGGATCCGTCGCTTTTCGATCGCAAATCCGTCTCCAAAAGTCGCGATCCTTCCTGAAGTTTTTCCGAGAGTTCTCCTCGTCGGAAAAACGAAAATCAAATCAGAGAATCATGATTTTTGGTTGAGGGGATGCGTGAGGGATGAGGGATCGTGATCCCTGGGGTTTCAGAGGGTTGCGTTGTTTCGAGATGACACCCCTCTGAGATCTATAAATAGGGTTGGGGTTCTCGGGGGTTTTCACGCAACATAGTTCAGAGATCCAATTCCCTCACTTCCTCTCCAGAATACTCCTTTCTCTTGTTCTTGTTGGGTATTGTTTCCCTTACAGAGGTATCCTCTGTCGAAACTCTGACCCTAAACAAGAATAAGAAGAAGGTCTTGAACGGTAAAGGGAAGAACAGGGAAAGGATCTTTTCTTCTTTTCTTTCTTGAATTAAGACTTTGACTGTCTTAATTTTTTCTTCCAATTCAATTCAAGAAAAAGGGATTCAAGAAAGGGAATTCTTGAAGAAAATTCAAGAAGAGGAAAGAAGGAAGAAAAGGAAATTTTCAAGAAAGAAAATTTCAGCCTAAAGGTCCAAGAATTGAATTCTTGAAAAAGAATTCAAGAAGAGGAACCAAGAAATAGAAATTTTGTCTTCATTATTTTTCTGTGTGGATCACCATTGGAGGGTGAACATTTGGGCGCCTGGTGGAGATTCAGAGTTTGGATTTTGCGATACAGGTTAGTATCTTGATTTGAGATTAAATCTTATATAAACATCTTATATGTTTTTAATTCTTTTAAGGAGATTTTGGGTTGAAGGTTTGGTGAAGATTTCATTAAGATAAAAATTTTTTGAAATCTATGATTCCGCCTTGCCACCGAACTTTACAGTGGTATCAGAGCCTCCTTATAAAGATTAAAATATATATTCTGAATTTTAGATGCATTTTTATAAAAGTAAGATGAGATGTAATATATGTTTGTTATAATGTCACCAATTAGGGTTTTCACTCAAACCCTAATTGTTGTAGAGATATGCATAGAGATCTAGTCATCATACTGAAATAAGGTTGCCCTGGCATAATGGTGGATCCATTATGTGGTAAATGGTTGTCCTAGTATGATGACACACTAATCACATTTTTGTGTTAATTATGCATATATGTTTGAAGTATGCCACTAATTAAGGTTTTCACTTAAACCTTAATTTGCATAGAGATATGTTTAGCCTTCTAGTCATCATACTGAAATAAGGTTGCCCTGGCATAATGGTGGATCCATTATGTGGTAAATGGTTGTCCTAGTATGATGGCACACTATGGCACATATTTGCTAGAATGTGCTTTGTTTTAATAAACTCCTCTTTAACAACATATTAAGTTGTAGTGTCATATACCAAAAGCAAAAATAATCAATATGATTAGTTTATCATTCGGTGTCTAGGAAAAGTGGTTCATGATCGGTAAAGAGGACGTGGTTTTTAATTGGTTCCATTGACTGACCTGGCCAATTCTTATTGGTGTCTAAGGAAAGCAACGGGGGGACTCCCACCACTCTCCCACTTACCTGGCCGGTATGATTAACTTAATTATTGATTAATATGCTCAGTGTAATATTCACTACATATGGCTTTCCTTCATGCCAAGTCATTATTATGTTATGATCCATATTAGGTTTGTTGTGTACACACAAGGCCTTTTCATTATGGTGACTAACATAATTTTTTCTTGGTACATTTGATGCTTATGGAATGATTTAATATAATACTTTGTTGTGTACACACAAGGGTATTATGATTAATATCATGACTATATAGCAATGAAGGGTCTGACTTAACTAAAATATTATAGTTTGTTGTGTACACACAAGACTATTAATATTTTAGAGGCCAAGATAAGTTGAGAATTGTATGAATTACAATTGGAAAGAGTTTTTCCTACCTTTGAACTTATATAAGATTTGTTGTGTACACACAAGGTCTCTTATAAGGAATTAGGATCTCAACCCCACTAAGAGAACCAATTAGGGTTTTCTCGATCATCACATTGAGGGTTATGATGCTTGATAAAATAGTGGGAGACATAATTAAGTTAAAGTCCTAATTTAATTATGTTTTGTCAACATTGATTGTCTGCTTATGTAATGTTGTTTGTTAATGTAGATTAAATGGCCTCTTCACTCTCACTCCGTAGCATTCTTGATGCAAATAAATTGACTGGACCAAACTATGTTGATTGGTTGAGAAACCTGAAGATAGTACTCAGCCAAGAAAGAATTTCTTATATTCTTGATACCCCAACCTTGGAACCATTAGGGGAAGATGCCTCGCAAGAGGATAAGACCACATATAACACGTGGCAAAATGACTCACTTACTGTCAAGTGTATAATGCTTGCCTCTATGACCAATGAGTTACAGAGGCAACATGATAGCATGGACACAAACTCCATATTGCTCAATTTAAAAGAACTTTATGGAGAACATAGTCGAACTGCAAGATATGAAATATCTAAGCAGTTATTCCGTGCAAGGATGACAGAAGGTACATCCGTACAAGACCATGTATTAAAGGTTATTGACCTAATCACCCGATTGGGTCAATTGGGTTTTGTTATGGATGGGGAGTTGAATCAGGATTTAATCCTGCAGTCACTCCCAGAGTCATTTTCACAGTTTGTTCTTAATTATCATATGAACAAACTTAACACTTCCTTGCCTGAGCTGTTGAATATGTTAAAATAGCAGAGAGCCATTTAAAGAAAAATAAGGCTCCACTTCTTCTTGTGGATGGTGTAAACAAGAAGAAAATAGGCAAAAAGGGTTCCAAGAGGAGGTTAAACCCAAAAGGGGGCATCAAGAAAAAGAAAGGAAAGAAGGCCTCCGGACAAATGACCTGCTTTCATTGTGGCAAGCCGGGTCACTGGAAAAGAAACTGCAAGGTTTACCTTGCAAGTCTGAAGCCCGGTGCTAGTAATGCACCAACAGGTATGTATGAGATACATGCAATTTTGTCATTAGACACTTCTAATTCAAACTCTTGGGTATTGGATACTGCTTGTGGTCATCATATCTGCAAATCATTGCAGGGACTACAGAACATTAGAGTTTTGAAGGAAGGCGACTTCGAGCTCTACGGTGCTGGAGGAGATTCCATCCAAGCAGAAGCTGTAGGGACTTATATGTTGAAGCTGCCTTCTGGGAAGATTTTAGAGTTAAAGAATTGTTATTTTATGCCTAGAATCATTAGAAACATCATATCTGTACCCTTGTTACTTAAACAGGGATATATTATGAATGTAATGAGCAGTGGCTGCTCAATCAGTTTTTCTAATGAAATAATATTTAATGGCATATTTTGCAATGGTCTCTTAACTTTATCTTCTGATGACAATATACTACATGTTAGTAATAAACGAAAAAGAGATGAAGTAAACAATACTTTACTTTGGCACTGTCATCTTGGACATATTAGTGAGCAGAGGATTAACAAGTTATACAAGGAAAAATTCCTTAATCCTTATGACTATGAATCATTAGGAACTTGTGAATCATGTCTCATGGGTAAAATGACCAAGACTCCATTTAGTGGACATAATGAAAGGACAACAGAGTTATTAGGACTCATACACACTGATGTATGTGGACCTATGACAACTCAGGCCAAGGGTGGATACTCATATTTCATCACATTCACTGATGACTTTTCAAGGTACGGATTTGTGTATCTAATGAAACATAAGTCCGAAGCTTTTGAAAAATTTTTAGAGTATCAAAGTATGGTAGAGAAACAAACGGGGAAAAGTATTAAGATCCTTCGATCAGATAGAGGAGGTGAATACTTATCCACCGAGTTTCTTGATCACCTTAAACAAAAGGGAATCATCTCTGAATGGACTCCTCCTTACACACCACAATTAAATGGTGTTGCTGAAAGGAGAAATCGTACTTTATTAGATATGGTACGGTCCATGATGTGCTTCACAGACTTACCTGTTTCTTTCTGGGGATATGCCTTGGAAACAGCGGCTAATATTTTGAATAGAGTACCATCCAAATCTGTATCTGGCATTCCATATGAGTTATGGAGGGGAAGGAAACCCAATCTTAAGCACCTTAAGATATGGGGATGTCCAGCTTATGTCAAAAGAAATTTTGGACAAAAGCTTGATGCTAGAGCAGAAAAATGTCTATTTGTTGGATATCCCAAAAATAGTATAGGATATCTATTCTACCACCCTACTGAACAAAAGATTTTAGTCAGTAGGCATGCCATTTTTATGGAAAAGGAATTCATCCTACAAAAGGGCAGTGGGAGAAATATTGAACTTGAAGAAGTTCAACAAATAGATACATCTCAACAAAATCATAACATAGTTAGTATAGAACCTGAACACACCACTCCTATCCGTAAGTCTGATAGAGTGCGACATGCACCTGAAAGGTATGGGTTCATTATTGAAAATAATGAAGCCCGAATCATTGATAATGATGAGCCTCTAACATATACGGATGCTGTCATAAGTAGTGACTCAGACAAATGGCTGGAAGCCATGAGATCCGAAATGGACTCCATGTATGTCAACCAAGTCTGGACTTTGGTTGATGCACCAGAGAGTGTTAACCCTATTGGATGCAAATGGGTCTATAAGAAAAAGATTGGGACAGATGGCCAAGTTGAAACTTATAAAGCCAGATTAGTGGCTAAGGGTTTCAGACAAAAACAGGGAATAGATTATGATGAAATATTTTCTCTTGTTGCCATGCTCAAATCTATTCGGATCATGCTTGCAATAGCAGCATATCATGATTATGAAATCTGGCAGATGGATGTGAAGACTGCATTCCTCAATGGTTTCCTTGAGGAAGAGGTTTATATGTCACAGCCAGAAGGTTTTGTCTTGGAGACTAAACCTAATCAGGTATGTAGGCTAAAGAAATCTATTTATGGATTAAAGCAAGCATCTAGGAGTTGGAACATCCGATTTGATAAGACAGTCAAAGAATTTGACTTTATCAAAAATGAGGATGAACCTTGTGTGTACAAGAAGACTAGTGGGAGTGCCATAGTTTTCTTAGTTCTGTATGTAGATGACATACTCCTCATTGGGAATGATATCCCAATGTTACAATCAGTCAAGGTATGGTTATCTAAACAGTTTTCCATGAAAGACTTGGGAGAAGCATCTTATATACTAGGCATCAAGATCTATAGAGATAGATCTAGGAGGATGCTAGGTTTATCCCAGTCTAGGTACATTGACCAAGTGCTAAAAAGATTTAGCATGGAGGAAAGTAAAAGAGGTTACTTACCTATTGGTCATGGCATACATCTTTCTAAGAAGATGTCTCCTAAGACACCTGAAGAAAGAAATAGAATGAATTCGGTACCTTATGCTTCGGCAGTAGGGTCTATTATGTATGCTATGTTATGTACTAGGCCTGATGTGGCATATGCCTTAGGTATAGCCAGCAGGTTTCAGGCTGATCCAGGAGAGGATCATTGGAAGGCTGTGAAAAATATTCTTAAGTACTTAAGAAGAACTAAGGATATTTTTCTAATATACGGAGGATCTGATCTTAAACTAGAAGCTTATTCAGATTCTAGTTTTCAATCAGATCCAGATGACAGCAAATCTATATCTGGGTATGTTTTTACCCTTAATGGAGGAGCTGTAAGTTGGAAAAGTTCTAAACAGCAAACTGTAGCTGACTCAACAACTGAGGCAGAGTACATTGCTGTTAGTGAAGCTGCCAAGGAAGCTGTCTGGATGAAGAAGTTCATATCAGAGTTGGGCGTAGTTCCTGAGATTGAAGGTCCAGTATCACTTTACTGTGATAATACGGGGGCTGTTGCTCAAGCAAAGGAACCAAGAGCTCATCACAAATCAAAGCACATTCTGAGACGCTTCCATCTCGTTCGAGAGATTGTCGAAAGACAAGAAGTCTGCATTAAAAGGATAGAAACGAAGAACAACATAGCAGACCCGTTCACTAAGGCTCTATCACAGCGAGAGTTTGATCGCCACCTTGATTGTATGGGGTTAAGATTTAAAGGCGATTGGCTTTAGTGCAAGTGGGAGATTGAAAGATTGTGCCCTGAAAGCCAATTGAAATATTGTAATTTTGATCCCAAAATCAATGAATTGACATTTTATAAAGGCATTATTTTCATCATTTGCTGTGTCTTTTTGATTTTATGATGAACCCCATAGATTAGGGCTATGGTTCTAGGGTTATGATGAGATCATACCAGTGAGACCTAAAGCCTTAAAACCCTAATCTAAAATATTCCTGGTCGATGGGACATTGAGTTGGGGATCAATGTTTCCGGCAAGACCAGCACATCCTATATATGTTTTGTAATAAGGGTGACTGATCTCACAGTCACTTGTGTTTGACACTAATACTAGGATGTGAGTGTTCATTGGAGAATGAGTTCACTGAATTGATCCAGATTGAGAATATCTAATGGAACCTTATCTGTTTGTCAATAGATAATTCTCATAGTGGGAGTAGTGCATGTGGTCCTTTGACCTGAGACTACCATAGTACCTTATATACATGAATCCATACTTTGGTTCGCAGTCAATCATGACACTGAGTCATGCACGAGGTGATACTGGTTATGGTGGATTGTATATGAAGGTTGTGAGTAGGTCAACAAGGAATTGATCAGCCCTAGTAAGAGGGAATAGCATCCAGCTAATTTCAAATGATGGATTCAGGAAACCTTTGATCAAAGTATGAACATTAGAGTTATTTTCTAATGGTTCATTAATGAATCATCATTATAAAGATTGAGCTAGGGATGAATATGAAAATTGGATTTGACAAATATCCATATTCCTAATCATATTCGGGATGCAAGTTGATCAAAGGACTGAATTGCCCGGTAACTCACCACTGAAGGGTATTTTGGTAATTCCACCAAAATTCCACATCTTCCGGGTAGACATGATACGTTGCTAGACGTCAATCTTGTCTTGTAGGTATATGATTGAGTCATGGTAATTCAAATCAGTCAATTTGAATTAGATTCTAATTGACCGAGTCGAGCTAGTTTGAGTTGACCTAAATCGGCTTAGTTGAGATCTAACCGAATTAAGTCAAATAGCACTCGGACCTACTGCTGGCTAGGTGTGGAACCCAATGGGTCACACACAAAAGAAAATTGATGAAGGATTTAATTTAGAATTAAATCATGTTTGCAGGATAAACACACTAGCATGTGTTGCAGACCAAATTTCTATTCGAATCAGATTCGAATTTGGTTCCGAATTGGGCTTAATTGGGTTCTAATTGAACCAGATTAAGGTCCAATTTAATTTTTTGGACATTGGGCTAACCCATGGCTGAACCCAAGTGAATTTAATTCACTGAGACCCTCTCTCCAAGCCGCCCCCTCCCTCTTCTCACCCGCGCGCGCCAAGAAAGAAAGTCCACGTGCGTGGACTTCTCTTAAAATGCGTGAGAAACAAAACGTCAGAGAAAAAAATCTGAAAAGGGGCATTTTCAGATCCTTGTCTGGCGCCCTTGGATCTGGATCTGATGGCCAGAAAAATTTAAGAAAAGGATCCATCGCTTTTCGGTCGCAAATCCGTCTCCAAAAGTCGCGATCCTTCCTGAAGTTTTTCCGAGAGTTCTCCTCGTCGGAAAAACGAAAATCAAATCAGAGAATCGTGATTTTTGGTTGAGGGGATGCGTGAGGGATGAGGGATCGTGATCCCTGGGGTTTCAGAGGGTTGCGTTGTTTCGAGATGACACCCCTCTGAGATCTATAAATAGGGTTGGGGTTCTCGGGGGTTTTCACGCAACATAGTTCAGAGATCCAATTCCCTCACTTTCTCTCCAGAATACTCCTTCGTCTTGTTCTTGTTGGGTATTGTTTCCCTTACAGAGGTATCCTCTGTCAAAACTCTGACCCTAAACAAGAATAAGAAGAAGGTCTTGAACGGTAAAGGAAAGAACAGGGAAAGGATCTTTTCTTCTTTTCTTTCTTGAATTAAGACTTTGACTGTCTTAATTTTTTTCTTCCAATTCAATTCAAGAAAAAGGGATTCAAGAAAGGGAATTCTTGAAGAAAATTCAAGAAGAGGAAAGAAGGAAGAAAAGGAAATTTTCAAGAAAGAAAATTTCAGCCTAAAGGTCCAAGAATTGAATTCTTGAAAAAGAATTCAAGAAGAGGAACCAAGAAATAGAAATTTTGTCTTCATTGTTTTTCTGTGTGGATCACCATTGGAGGGTGAACATTTGGGCGCCTGGTGGAGATTCAGAGTTTGGATTTTGCGATACAGGTTAGTATCTTGATTTGAGATTAAATCTTTTATAAACATCTTATATGTTTTTAATTCTTTTAAGGAGATTTTGGGTTGAAGGTTTGGTGAAGATTTCATTAAGATAAAAATTTTTGAAATCTATGATTCCGCCTTGCCACCGAACCTTACACTTTGTTCCTCAGCTAAGTAGAAGTAATACCCCTTAGACTCCTTTGGATACCCAACAAATAGGCACCAGTCAGACCAAGGTCCAAGTTTGTCCATTTCCAAACATTTTACATAAGCCGGGCACCCCCAAACCTGAAGGTGTGATAGTGTCGGCTTACTCCAGTCCATATCTCATATGGTGTTTTACTAACTGACTTACTTGGAGCCCTATTCAGAAGGTAACAGGCTAATTCTAGAGCATATCCCCAAAAGGATATAGGCAGAGAAGCAAAGCCCATCATGGACTGAACCATGTCTAACAGGGTTCGATTCCTCCTCTCAGATACTCCATTCAATTGAGATGTCCCTGGAGGTGTCCACTGAGAGAGAATTCCATTCTCCTCAAGATATGTCAGAAACTCGCCGGAAAGGTATTCACCGTCTCGATCGGATCGAAGGATTTTGATACTCTTTCTAGTTTGTTTTTCTACTTCACTACGATATCGTTTGAACATTTCAAACAACTCAGATTTATGTCTCATCAAGAAGACATAATCGTACCTCAAAAGGTCATCTGTAAATGTAATGAAATAACTATACCCATCCCGGGCACAAACATTCATGGGTCTGCATACATCAGTATGTACCAAACTCAGAATCTCTTTGGCTCGTTCACCTTTTCCAGTAAAAGGTGACTTAGTCATTTTTCCAAGAAGATAGGACTTACAGGTTAGAAGTGAACTATCTTCACTAAAATCGAAGAGACCCTCACTTTTCAACCTATTTATCCAGTTCCTGTTAATATGACCTAGCCTACAATATCATAGGTACGCTTCGCTGATATTATCTATCCTAGGGCATATACTAGATGTGTACATTACACTAACAGGTCGTGATAGTACATTGATGCCATCACATATTTGTCTAGTCAAAATTACAAAACCATTCCAAATGATTTTGCAAATGTTATTCTTTATTGATAGTTCATAACCATACATGGCCAACTGGCCTATAGAAATGATATTCAAAATGAAAGTCGGACAAAAATGACATTCATTCAAAATGATAGTACATGACTCGAAAACAAGTTTAAGGACTCCCAACGCCAGAACTGGAACTTGGCTTCCATTTCCCATGTATAAGAACCTCTCACCGTCCTCGAATCTTCTACTAACTTGAAGTCCCTGCAAATAATTGCAAATGTGAATTGGACTTCCTGTATCCAATACCTAGTTAGTAGTATCACAAACAGAGAAACTATAAGGTGTTATCATATAAATACCTTGTCCAGGACCATCCTGTAGCTTTCTCTTCTTGGACATGTTCGGGTCAAGGGATGCAATATAAAGAGGACAGTTCCTCTTCCAGTGGCCCTGCTTCTTGTAGAAGAAGCACTCTGCATGACCCTGATCAGCCTTCACTTTCTTGGCCTAACTGGGCCCAGAAACACTTAGCACCTTTTTTCCTTTATTTTTCTTATTCCCTTTCTTAAAGGTACAACACCCTCCCGAAGATCCTTCCACTAGATTCACCACCCCTTTATCCAATTGGTGGTCTTTCTCATAAGTCTGCAGCAACCCCAACAGACCGTGGTAATTAACTACATGCTTATTCATTCTGTAATGATCGAGAAACTCTAGATAGGAAGAAGGGAGGAAATTCAGTATCGCATCTTTTCCAAGCTGTTCATGCAAGGGACAACTGAGCTTGTCCAAGCACTCAATCATCTCGATCATGTACAATACATGATTAGTGACCGAGGCCCCATCACGCATCCACACGTTGTAGATAGCACAGGAGACCCTGTACCTCTTAACATCGTCTGGTGTTCTGAAAGACTCCTTCAACCTTTGAAGGATTTTTTCTGGCTGGGCTTCCTCAAACTTGCGATTGAACTCATCGTTCATCGCAGCCAACATGATGCATTGGACAGTTATCCTGTCAGAGAGCCACTTCTGATAAGTGTCTCTGACCGAACCCCAAGCATTGGTAGCAGGGATCTTAGGTGCCGGATCCGATATCACATATAGGATCCGTTCATGCTCTAGGACAATCTTGAGTCTTCGATACCAGCTATCGAAGTTGGGTCCACAGAGCTTTTCGTTATCGAGAAGAGACCAGAGTGACAGGTTGGAAGACATTTGAAAGGAAAACCAAAGCTAATTAGTGTATATGCATTATTAACCTAAAGACATGGACTTTAGTCTAAAGGTCCCTCCCACTATTTTGCTTAGACTGGTAGCCTCTACCTCCAATCCGAGGAATTACTTTAATTTCCTAGTGGGTACCAGAGTCTAATAGACAACACATGAGCCCGACTTTGGCTAGCCCACCCATGCATGTCTAAAAGTAGGTTCTTTAACCAATTACTTCTCCAAGTAACCTCTACTAATTGGGTTTTGCCCCAAGGAGCACTTCAATCGATCTTTGGACCTCCTATTGAAGGTCTTGGTTAGGTCCAACCATTAACATGATAAAATTCAATGCTTCTAACTAATGAATAGTCAAGCCTAACTTTGACCGGCCCACCTGACCACCGTTAAGAAAGTTGTACTGAGCTATCATATTAGGAAAAGCAATTTCAATAGCCTAATGAACACTCGATCTTTGGATCTGTCGATGAACACCCAACTATTGGACACATTACTATCCCACTTAATGGGAGACTAGGTCCTGGTTTATCCTATAACTTTGTCCTATTAAGGACCTAATAATTTAGAGGGTTTTAAATAATGTGACAGATGAAGAGAAGAGAAGACATGGATCAACCTCCCACTGACCAAATCAGTAATCTAGGAGGGTTACTCATAACAAATGATCCATGGGTACCTAACATCAGTTAAGACTGATTAACCTTGGGTGACAAGGGTTAACACAAGTCAATGAGCTATCCAATCAATCCTGATCGACCATATTGGCCAGATAAGTGAGATCATGGGTTGGGTTCCGCCATTAACCATCTTGCCTTAGACATCAACAGGGTTGGCCAAGTAAGAGGTAGCCCCAGAGAACCATGATTACAATGCCAAACTTACCTCGACATCAATCGGTTCATCAGACTCGATTAGACTAGCCTAAAGACTCGAACTTTCCATTGAGCCACAAATTAGGTCCATTTAGATTATGGACTAATTAATCTAACTATTAGATAGATCTAGAGAAGAAATCCTAACTCAACATTAGATTAGATTAGTTCTCTAACTTGTCCAATGCATCTAAACTTAGGTCTAACCCAATTAAGGACCTAATAGAAGCTAACCCATGACTCTTAAGGCTTATTGAAATGACTTAACATCTTTGAATCACATTCCTAGAGTTCTTAGTTAATCTTAATTCTCAATTAACTTCAATAGCCTTAAATAAATTAAAATAATTTTAATTTATCATGTAAAATAATTTTATAAAATTTTCAAAATTTAAATTCACTATTTTTCAGCAATTTCATCCCAAGTGTCGACTCACGAGGAGCAAGTGTCGATACCTAAGTGTCGACACTTGGATCGACTCAAGGCCTGAGACAGGTAGAAAACAGAACTCCAGATTTTCTGGCACCTGCTCATGAGTCAACACTTACAAGGCCAGGTATCAACTCACTTGCCCAAGTGTCGACACTTTAACCTGTAACAGAGAAAAAATAGAACCCAGTTCTCAGGCAAAAATACTCATGAGTCGACACTTACAAGGCCAAGTGTCTACTCACAGCCTGAGACAATGAAAGAACAGGGACTTCAAATCCAATGTTTCTCCAAACATTTAATCAAAACTGATCAATAAAAAACTCTTAGATCTTATCTAAAGTTGTTTTCTGATTATTTCATTAGATTAAAACATTTTTAATCTACATTTTCTTGCTTCTTATTTTCCTTTTCAAGAGTCAATCACATCGGCACCCCTACATGCCATAGGAGACCCCATTAAATGGGAAGAGAGGGTCTTGCAGACCTACTTTTCTCCTATGACCGGACATCCATGGTGAAGCATTCAATCCAAGTACTTAAGAAGTGATGTTATTAGCATGCTAGAATCATTATACTACAAAAAGAAACCTATTGCTTTGATACCATTGAAGGTGAAAAGCACCTATACAAAGCATACAATATGCAAGAAAAATAGGACAGAAGGAATGTATTTTAAAATAATTTTAAAGCTTGCACAGCGGAAGGCTCGGTAGATAGATCTAAACGATCTATCGATCTGCCTGCAATAGAATCTAGCATAATATAATATCATGCATCATAACATCAAAGCAAGACAGAAACATAAATATAAAAGTACCATACCTTTATACTGGAGAAAAGCTATAGAAGGAGGAGGGCGCTTAAGCCATACACATGTCTGGCCTCTACAAGAAATCCACACCTGGGCTTGACTCTGATCAACTCCCTCGGAGTGCTAGCTCTTTGGGATCCTTGGGCCAATCTTCTTCTTCCGGGAAGACTAGGAGGAAAGCAGGAACCCTTTCCTAAAAGACTCTCTTCCCAAGACCTAGCTAGATGCTAAGATTCTCACATCCAATCCCTAGACCTCTTACAACCCTTCTCTATCTTCTCTCTTTTCTCTTGTTGTGTTGTAACCTCTACAGCCTATAGAATAACCTTCATTTATAGGTGCAGCCATGAGAGGGAGAAAGAGAAAGGAGAAGAGATGAGGGAGAGAATGGGGGAGAGGATCAAGGTCATACCAAATGGGTCTAACCCAAGAAGGTAAGTATGACTATCATACCAAATAACCTTGGAGCCAAAACTAGTTTGAATTTGAAATTCAAACTAGGTCAAAACTTGTCTAAAATCTTCCCAGAATTCTGCTCATCACAGGAAGTGTCGACTCACAAAAATTACCAAGTGTTAATACTTCACCAAGTGTCGACACTTGGAACAAAGTCAATCATATTGACTTCCGGTGACGGCAAACGATTCTTAATCGTCGATTAGTTTTAAGATCAGATAGAACTCCTCCATGGTGTGTGACCCCATAGGTTCGAACACTAAGCCGGTAGCACTAGAACATTTCCAGTACCATTCAAAGTCCTCATCTAGAAATGATACCCGACATCCGGATAGGTCGAAGATGTAGAGCACCTCACAAGAACCTCTAGCATATGGTTTCCACATAATTCATCCCTTTGACCTCATAATGCTCAAGATGACCTAAGGTTTGACTGCCAACCCTAATTTGGTTTATCCAGATCATGTCTCAACCTCACAAGTTCTGTGACTCCTCACAAGAACCACCCTGGCCAAGGTTTTGCTAAATTGAGACATAGTGAGTCATTCACTCCAAACTATTTGGAGCAGTCAATTCCATCTTGATCCACCATCGCTTCACAAGTACTTAACTCACCCAGAAACCTTTCATCACTGGATTAGAAATCCAGGTAGTTCGGCACCAAAGTATAGTGAGTTGCTTGCAAGCTACCATGGTAACCTTAGGTCTGAGGGACACATAAACCCATATCCCTTTGCGAGCAACCCTTTGGCAGAAGGGAGCTCCATAGATGGTCACGTTCAGTGAGATGTCATACATCTCACTTTTATGTCACATCAGTGTCTCCACACTCCTTGGTTAAGAGGATAACCAACAAATATGACATACAACAACCTACACTTGATACATTGTCATCCTATAACAATATATCCTTTGGTTGTGAACCAGTTTAAGAACTACCTGATATATCCTCTCTATATCAAATAATGTAGTTCTAAGGACTCCATCATACAAGAGTTCATTTTAGGAAAATGTAAATATGATGAACAGCCAAAATAAATAACTTTTATTTATTAAAAAAATTTATATACAAAATATAAGGTAGCACAACTGTCTACAACCTAGACGATTGGCTTTGGGACACAATTCCCAATAGAGTTTTCTATAGAAGACCTAGAATTAGTTGACCCAGTAGATATCCAAGTAGAAACCCATATAGAGTTAACTGATCCTGAACACACCCAAACTGTAATGGAAGAGCAGTTAAGGGATGAGGAACCTAACCCTACAATTAGAATTTTACCTGAGGAGCCACTAGATGAAAGCCCAAGTATAGAGCCCAGTTCTAAATCTCTTGAACCAGATGACTTTATTAAGGATTTGGCTTATCAGTACCATCAAGAAGAATCCAATCCTATAGTTTCCATTAACAATCTCTTCTCTAAGATCAGTGACCCATTCTTCCATCATGAAAACCTATTAGATATACAACAACCCCATAGGGTCAATCTCATTAGTCTAGATTTAATCCCTGACACCCCTTCTTACACTTATTCTATCCAATCAACTTTGAACCCTTTTCTTACTTTCTACCCCACCAGACTAACCTATAATCCATCTCATATTTCCTGCATTTTCTTGAATTTTCTTATGTTTCTTTCACCATTCATCTACATTTTATAGAAGTTTGCATGTTGCATACATTCATTATGCATGTTAGGTTTGCATCTTACTTCTTGCACACTCTATGGCATTTACTAGAAGCTCATTGTAAATTTTCATGTGCATGTCAAACTAGAGTAAAACCAAGAGAGTCTATAGTTTGATAGGTTTAGGCCCGAGAGAGTCCAATAAAACTTCCTTCGATAGGGATACGTAGTCTAGTCTACCAAAAGTTAGTCTTGAGTTTAATAAATCCATAGTCCTGAATCACTTGTCCACACCTATACTAACCTCTGCATAGCATATGCATCAGGAAATTAGTCAAAAGCTGAACATAAGTAATGAACTAAATAAAAACTTGGCTAATTCCTGAAAGAGAGATAAAGAATTTTCTGCAGAAGATTGCATGATTGTAAAGGAATTTCATGCTCATGAAGCTGGCCCATTCAAAATAATGAAGAGTATTAGACCCAAAGCCTATGCGCTTAAGATACCACCTGATTTAGGTATCAGCTCCACCTTCAACATCTCAGACCTTGTAGAGTACAGGGAGTGAGCAGCGATACCTAGCGAGCACCTTGAGCCTATCCCTCCCTTTGAGAGTGAACCCATCCCAGAGTGTCCATATATAATTTGGCCAAATAGTGAGGAAAGGAGTGAGCAAATCTTGGATGATCAAGCCATCAGTACCTAGAATAAAGGCTATCAGAGGTATTTGGTCCGGTGGCAAGGTCAACCAGAATCTAAGGCTTGTGAAGCACTGGTGAGGATCTACCACACCTCAACCCAAACCCTCCTTGAGTAGTATGAGAGCCAAATTGACCCTTACTCGATGGGGTTGAGTTCCTCCCGCTCCAGGAGAATTGGTGGGGACACCAAGATTAGATACAGATCACTAGATCCCATATGGTTTACTGATTAGGATTTTTAGAACCTTAGTCATATATCATAATTTTGTAAGCAAGTAAGATTAAGTCCTATAATAAGTTAAGACTAGTTGATTATGTCTCAACCCTAGTCCAGTTGAGTCCTGTATTTCAGTATGAGTCCAGTATTAGTCCAGTTCATGTACAAGAGAAGAGGATACCCTATTTTGGAGTCCCACCAGGCCTTATCCAAGAGTCAGGGGCCACTAGAACAGCTTATTGGACCTTGTTGGACACCCTAGGGTCCAAGATACCTTCCAAATGCCCTAGATGCCCTCTAGATGCTCTTCGGATGCCCATATTCTTCTCCAAATATCAGAGCATATTTCCAGACCAGGGCACCAATGATTTCAAAGGTCCATCTGTGCCTCAGCCTAAAAGAAATCAGCCCAGGTGCCAGGCCCAAGCTCATAAGAACCAAGATTCCAAGTATATTCCAGCCCAGAACCAAGATTCCAGGTATATGCTAGCCCAGGCGTCTTAGGCTTCCAGGAGGCCCAAAGCCCATGCGGCCTAGCCTTTTGGCCGCCCATTCTTGCTGCCCATGAAGCCCACACACCAAGGAGAGGCATCCTTAATGGTTGACTTGGTCCAAGCTAGGAGGAAGAGTCCAAGTGAAAGGAAAAAATCAAGTTTTTATTTCATTCAACTTTGTAATCCTAGTTTTAGGTTAATATTGTAGTCCTTCTCCCACTCAAAGCTTGTAAACCTATCCTAACTAGGAGAGGGCTGAAGTCCTAATAAGGAGAGGGCATGGGATCTCTATAAATACCCCACTCCTCCTTCTCTTGTAATCAATCAACTCTTATGAAATAAACTCTGTTGAATTGTTTTGCAAGTCTGGTGTCCTTGGGTTTTGTTTGTCTTTGGTTTTTGGTTCTTATTCTTTCCTTGGCTGTTCCCTATTCCTTGCAGTTCCCCATGCCTAAGCATCTTCCCAAGCCTCCAAGCAGTAGCCACGGCCTTGAGAAGCACTCCAGGAGCCACCCCAGATAACTGGATCCCATCTTCTCCAGGCCGCTTGCAACATCTACCCTAATCCCTTTCTTTATGTTTCATCTTATTATTTCTCTTTGTTTCTTTATTTCGTGCCTAACCTTGATGCTTGCAGGGTCCCCGAGGTGTTTCCCCTCCCTAGAGGAGGCTTTCTTTGTCTTTAGACTGGATCCAGATCGCCTTCAGATTTGGGAACCAAAGGCTTATTCTTCTAGGCACCATCCTGAGTGTTGAGGGATCCCTTTTTCAAAGGAACTGCAATCGCTGCTTGGTAAAAGCTTTCCCCCTCCTGAGTTCTAATCTGGTGATAGGTATGCTATCCTAAGCTAGGAGTTTCTCAATTCTTGGGTCTTGGCTTTATTATTTTGCATGAGTTATTTTGCGGGTATAATAGTTTCTTGCATTACTAATCTTTCTGCTGATTCTTTACTTATTTTCGGGTCTTTAGCCATTGAATTAAATTCTAAAAAAAAATTTAAAAAATTAGTTTTCTGGTTTTCATCAGTCGTAGGATCGTCCCGCATCACAAGGGATTTGTTAAATTTTTCAAATAGTTTTTCTTTATTTCCAAAGAAATTATCCCATGCTAAATTCTTTGCTGAGGGAATAATCTCTCACAAAATGACTTTTCAAGAAAAAAATATCTTTTAAAATCTCTCATAATATTTAAATATGATCATTAAAAACCTAAAATATTTTTTTAATACACTAAATGATATATATACAAATAGTCCATATAATGACAAATTTATTTTCATAAATATAGCATATTAATCCATAATAATCATAATAAATATAGCATATTAATATACCAGATGATATATAAATAAAAATCATAATTATCATAATCATCATCCTTCTCAGATATCCAAGTCCATGAATGCAAGAATTCTACAAGTATCATCATTTTCATCATATCCAAGTTCATAATGAAAAAAAATATCATAAGTATCATCATCCCAATCATAGCAAAAAAAATAAAATCTTAAGTGACTATCCTTTGCGTGATCGTCATCATCATCATTTGTAGATATAGCAGTTGGAGTCAGCATGAAATAATGTTACGCTAAGGTAGATGGATTAACCTGCATCTTCTCCATCAAAGGTGCATGAACTCCTTGGTATAGGTTACACGAGCAAATATCTCCTTATTTTCTAAGGAAACATCTTCGAGGGATTTTTTGAGAAAATATTTTCAAGAGATTTTTTGAGAGAAAATTACCAAGGCATTTTCTGAGAGAATATTTCAAAGAGTTTTTCTAAGAAAAAATTTTGAAGGATTTTTTGAGGGAATATTAACGAGGGATTTTTTAAGGAATTTGATGAATTTTTCAAATGACTTTTTTTCATTTTCAAGGAAATTATCCTTCACTAAATAATTTTTTGAAGGAATAATCCCTCATAAAATGACTTTCTGAGAAAAAAATTGCTTGCAAAATCCCTCACAATATGTAAATATTCTATATAACAACAAAATCATATTTCTAGATATAGCAAATTAATCCATAGTAATCATAATAAATATAGAATATTAATACACCTGATGATATATAAATAGAAAATCATAATCACTACAAACATCATCCTTCTTATACATCCAAGTCCATGAATAAAAGAAGTTCCACAAGTATCATGATTCTCATCATATCCAAGTTAATAATAAAAAAATATCACAAGTATCATCATGTCAATCATAAAAAAAGAGATAATCATAAGTGACCATCCTTCGCATGATCATCATCATCATCACAATCATCATCATTTATAAAGATAGCAGTTGGAGACGGTGCTAGAATAAGGTTGCATTAAGGTAGATGGATTGACCTGTATCTTCTCCATCATAAGGCACATGAACTCCTCCAGACAAGATACACGTGTAGATAACTTATTATTTTCTAAGGAAACATCTTCGAGGGATTTTTCGAGAAAATATTTCTAAGAGATTTTTTTAGGGAATATTATTGAGATATTTTTTGATGGATTTTCTGAGGAAAAGTTTTTGAGAGATTGTTTGAGGGATATTACTGAGGGATTTTTTGAGGGATTTGATGAATTTTTCAAATGACTTTTCTTTATTTTTGAAGAAATTATCCATCGCTAAATAATTTTCTAAGAAAATAATCCATCATAAAATGACTTTATGAGAACAAAATCCCTTGCAAAATTCCTTACAATATTTAAATATAACCATTGAAAAAATCTAAAATATTTTTTTAATACACCTAATTATATATATATAAATCATCCATATAACTCTATGGATGACTTGAACAATTCCAAGATTAACCCTGGGGCCCAGATGTGGGGGTGTTGGAGTGGCTTTGGGCTTGGCTGTTTAAGGAATTATGCCCCGTCAGTCTAGCTGGCACCAAGTGGTGCCAGGGTGATGCACTCATCCAAAGTGGTGGGGAAGGACACCTAATATCCCAAATCAAATATTTCCAGGTAGAATGGGGGCCCTCATGGTAACGTCCAAAGGGGGCAGCTATGCTGGTAGCCCCTCCCCTTCCTTTTTTTTCTTACCAAAAAATTTATATAATAACAAATTCATATTTGTAAATATAGCATATAAGTCCATAATCATCATAATAAATATAGCATATTAATATACCTCATGATGTATAAATAGAAAATCATAATCGTCACAAACATTATCCTTCTCATATATCCTAGTCCATAAATAAAAGAAGTTCCACATCTATTATCATTCTCAATATATCCAAGTTCAAAACAAAAGAAAAAGTATCACTAGTATCATCATCCCAATCATAGCCAAAAAAGGAAAATCATAAGTGACCATCCTCTACCTTATGATCATCATCATCATCATCATCATCACAATCATCATCATTTGTAGATAGATGAAGGTTGCACTAAGGTAGATGAATTAACCTACATCTTTTCCATCATAAGGTACAAGAACTCCTCAGTATGGAAAATACTAGCAGATAACTCATTATTTTTTGAGAAATTTTTCAAGAAAATATTTACAAGGGATTTTTTGAGGAAATATTACTGACGGATTTTCTGAGAAAGTATTTCTGATAGATTTTCTAAGGAAACATTTTCTAGGGATTTTTTGAGGGATAATGACCAAGGGATCTACTAAGGGCATATTATCGAGGGATTTTTTAAGAGATTTTTTGAGGGATTTGCTGAGGGATTTGTTGAGATTTTCAAATGACTTTTATTTTTCTGAGGAAATTATCCCTTGCTAAATTATTTTTTGAGGGGATAATCCCTCGCAAAATGACTTTCTAAGGAAAAAAATCCCTTGCAAAATTTCTCATAATATTTAAATATGACCATTAGAAAAATCTAAAATATTTCTTTAATACACCCGATGATATATATACAAATAATCCATATAACAATATAATTATATTCATAAATATAGCATATTAATCCATAATAATTATAACAAATATAGTTATTAATACAACTGATGATATATAAATAGAAAATCATAATCATCACAAATATCATTCTTGTCATATATCTAAGTCCATGAATAAAGAAGTTCCATAAGTATCATCAATCTCATTATATCCAAGTTCATACAAAAGAAAAAAGTATCTCAAGTATCATCATCCCACTCACAGAAGAAAAGAAATCATAAGTTACCATCCTCCATGTGATCATCATCATCATCATCACAATCATCATCATTTGTAGAGATAGCAGCTGGAGACAATGTTGGAATAGTAGATAAAGTTGCACTAAGGTAGATGGATTGACCTATATCTTTTCTATCATGAGGTGCATGAACTCCTCGGTATGGGATACACAAGTAGATAACACATTATTTTCCAAGGGAACATCTCCAAGGAATTTTTTGAGGAAATATGTTCAAGAGATATTTTGAGGGAATATTACCAAGGCATTTTCCGAGTGAATATTTTTTAGAGTTTTTCCAAGTAAATATTTTGTAGGAAATATTAGAGAGGGATTTTTTAAGGGATTTGATGAATTTTTCAAATGACTTTTCTTTATTTTTAAGGAAATTATCCCTTACTAAATAATTTTTTAAAGGAATAATCCCTCACAAAATGACTTTTAAGAAAAAATCCCTTATAAAATCCCTCATAATATTTAAATATGATGATTAAAAAAACCTAAAATATTGTTTTTAATACACCTAATGATATATGCACAAATCCCTCAGACCCCGCCCTCGTCGCTCGAGAACCTGCTCGCACGCTTGGACCTACAAAATAGAGAAGACCCGGGCCGGGGATCCCAGCAGGGGCACTCCGATGCTCAAGTCAGTGGTGATCCAGGAAAACAGATCCTTTATGTCAAGCCCCGTAGATGGACTCCACTCTAGGAGGAGAAGATTATGTGCTTAGAGAGTGTGAATGGGTTGAGAGTAGAGTGGGGGTAGTGACAGCGGAGGAGTGTTTGAGTTGGATGGCTGTGTCCGTCGAGACCCTTTCGGTGAGTCTCCGGTAGCCTAAAGCACTTGGCTTCTCAGTCGCTCTCTTGTATGCCACCCCCTTCGCCCATTTGTTTGTTACTTACCTCTTTCTTGGAACCTAGGAGAACTCTTTTAAGCAAGGATGGTTGCACACCGCCTACCTTGGGAACCTACCCTCCTTTGTAGGCATTGGAAGGTTAACGTGTGGAAGTGCCTAAGCACGAGGTGCCTTTTCCCATTCATGATAGGGAACTACGGCGTGCGTTATGGCCCTCCCTCTGGTCACTCCACTTTGGGAAACCTGGTAGAGCCTCGATCGGGGGGCAGCCACCCTCTGGATTTGAATATTCCGGGAAGATTTTCTCTTTTGGGTGGTACAGATGGTCGGTCGGGAGCGTGGTGCATTGATCGGGGGACCCTTTCCTTTTTGATGTAAGTGGTAGTAGGGGCAATTATTGTGGCCCGACAAGGGCCTCTCCATGGTCCTTGGGTGGCTCACCTCCGCTCAAGGAAGGTGGCGACATCCTCCAGCTACTGGTCCCTTCATCCGAAGTGGGGTCGGTTCAAGGAGTTAGGAGCTCGACATTGACCGGGGTGGAATCGACCTTGAGGGAGCCACCTGGCAAAGGAGTCCGAAGAGGGCAGGAGCTCAACTTTGGCCAAGGCATCTCGACCTCGAGGGAGCTGCCTGGAGAAGGAGCCCGAAGAGGGCAAGAGCTCGACTTTGGCCAAGACGTCTCGACCTCGAGGGAGCCACCTAGCATAGGAGTCCGAAGAGATCAGGAGCTCAACTTTGGCCAGGGCATCTCAACCTCGAGGGAGCCACCTGGTGAAGGAGTTCGAAGAGGGCAGGAACTCGACTTCGGCCAAGGCATCTCAACCTTGAGGGAGCCACCTGGTGAAGGAGCCCGAAGAGGGCAGGAGCTCGATTTTGGCTAGGACATCTTGACCTTGAGGGAGCCACATGGTGAAGGAGTTTGAAGAGAGCAGGAGCTCGACTTTGGCCATGGCGTCTCGACCTCGAGGGAGCCACCTAGCGAAGGAGTTCGAAGAGAGCATGAGCTCGACTTCAGCCAGGGCATCTCGACCTCAAGGGAGCCACCTGGCAAAGGAGCCTGAAGAGGGCAGGAGCTCGATTTCGGCCAGGGCATCTCGACCTCGAGGGAGCCACCTGGCAAAGGAGCTTGAAGAGAGCAGGAGCTCGACTTCGGCCAGGGCATCTCGACCTTGAGGGACCCACCTGACGAAGGAGCCCGAAGAAGGATGTCCGACATGGCATCTAACTGGGTCTGACATGGGCTCCACATCAGTGATCCTGCCATATCATTTGCCCCCCACTCCCAAGTCTCGTTAGTGCATGGTGCTCAGGGCGAATGGAGTAAATACGGTGCTGACATGGAAAAGCAGAAATCTGGTACCATTATTGCCATGATCGTCAGTGCATCGCGAAACGGACCTCCAAGCCAATACAGGGGTGACACATGGACTTGTCCAAGGAGGCTTTATGGCTGACGCAGAACTCAAAATAGCTCTGGGCAAACTGAAGCATCATCCTCCATCGATTGCTGACACTGGTGCAAATTCAATGGCGGCGGCTCTAGGAGGGTACGGTTATTGTCTGGTCATTTCAAAAAGAATGGTAGTTCTCTGAAAACACCTTCTCTTTCAAATTCCTCGTGCTCGCCAGTGAACCAGAGCCTTCTTTCTTCCCCCGACCATCCCTTTCCTCCAAGGTAAGCCAGGTTCATCTTCTTCAGTCTTCTTCTTCCTTCAGTTGGGTAAAGTTCATCTTCAGGGTCAGGATCTTCCCAGACTTCATCCATCTCCTTTTTCTTCCTTCTTTGTTCTTTCTCCTTCAATCTTCTTCCTTGGGATGGCTTGTTCAAGTTGCAACCATCGCCCCTCGAGCAATCCTGATGAGGTGGGGCCTTCTTGGCCAAGGACTCCTTCCTCCGATGAGGAGGAAGAAGTCCACTTCGAGATCTGCAAAAGGCCTCGCCCCACTAGGATCGTTATACAAGAGCCTAGGGCTCGCCCTCCTCCTCCACATGAAGCTTCTTTTGAACCTTCTCGATTGACTAGTCCTGGTGGTATTGCTTCGACGATGACTGGTGAGGAGCTCTCGATCATCTGGGAAACCTTTAGCATCCCGGATTCCGTATGGTTCTCGGTCCCATGACCGGGAGAACGGGTCACCTCCAGTGGACCGGGTCGGATTGCCCTTTATGAGGAAAGCCTCGTAGGGGCCTTTGATTCCCGCTTCATCCCTTCTTTCTTTCTGTGCCGAGCCATTATCATTTAGTTCTGACTTAGTTAGTTCTAAATGCAGTTAGGATAATTTTTTGCTTCATCATCCTTTGTCACTTTCACGAGATCGTAGCCCATTTCTCTTTGTTCAGGATTTTCTTTACCTTATGCACCACCCGACTTAGGAGGGGTGGTGGTTCATTTCTCCTCATCCAAAGGGCATTAAGTTTGAGCTCCCCTCTTCCATTAAAGGATGGAAAAGTAAATACTTTTTTGCTTCCATCAAGGGGTCAATTAGGTTTGGAGCGATCCAGACCGGACCCCGAACCGGAACTCTGCTGTCGAAGGGGCTGATAAAGAAATTTACAACCAGCTCCGTGCCGATCAAATCCCCTCCCTCGAGGTTCTGCTATCAGAGCATAACCTATTTGAAGCTGGGGTCAGCCCAATCCAGGAGTTGGGTGAGTTCGGTGCAAGCTCTTCTTTTTTTTTTTTTGTTTTGTGCTTGTCCCTTCAAGCTTGGAGCTGACCTCATTTTCCTTTGTGCAGGCATGAAGTACTCCATGGATGAACTCCTCGTGCTCTCCAAGAAGAGGGGTGCACCGGTGGGGGCCAGAGAGCCCCCATCAAAAAGGCCCTGGAACAAGGCTAGCATAAGGGCTGCACCTACCGCACCATCTGAGCCAAGTAGCAGAATGGCCAAACTGGTTCTCGAACCATCGAGGCAGCAGGGCTTGCCTCCAATTTGAGAGCCTGACATGGTCATTCAGTCCAGGTCCACTGCCACCGTTGTGGCGCCCCCACCTCTTGAAATTATTAAGGTGGAAGCGGAAGAAGATGAGGAGAGGAGGGAGCCACCATCAGCAACACCGTCCGGCATGGTGGTGAGCCCCCATAGAGATTCCGAGATGTCCTCGGTCACCCACGAGGGCACTACCATAGCAGCAATGAAGAAGAAGAAGAAGGGCAGCTTCCACAAGTTGCCCTTCGAGGTGGCATCGAACTCCTCGTTGGTCCAGGATCAGGCACTCGTTGAGCGCACGATGGACTTCACTGTCCAACCACACGATAGGCAGGAAAAAGTGAGAAGGCTCATGGCTGATGCCATCCTTGGCACCTTTCCGCAACTCTTCTGTGTAGGTATTCTTGTCTTTTCCTCTTTCTTTTTCTTCTTTTTTTTTATATGGCTGATGTCTTCGTTGGTGCATCTTAGGGCAGACCTCTTCCTCATCCAAGACTACTGCAAGAACTGGGCCAAGAGGGATAGGTAGAAGATGCAATAGATTGACTCGATGGCGGTCGAGGTCAAGCTGAAGATGGATGCGACCTAGGAAGCCGAATAGAAGAATAAAGAGTTGAGGGCCAAGGTGGCGGGCGCCGAGAGGCACCTCAAGGGCCTGGAGGAGTCCTTGGCTCGGGACAAGGATCGGGTCAGATGCGGGCCGAGGAGATCAAGGCTAGGGAGGCTAGAGTGGAGGAGCTAAAGGGCAAAGTGGTCGGAGAGAGGGAGCAGGCTCAAACTCTCTGGGCTTAGCTGGAGGCGGCATAGGAGCGGGCCACTATCGCCGAGGAGAAGGCTGCTACCATCGAGGAGAAGGCTATGGGGGAGTTGCCTTAATGGAGGCCACGAAGAAGGAGGCCATCGAGGCAATACCAAACTACAAGGCCTCAGATGAATTCGATGCTGAGTTCCACGAGCTGGCCACAGACTCGTTCTTCAAGGGGTACGAGTTCTGCCATCCAGGGTGGTAGAGCTCATTCTGGACATGAGCTTGGATGGGCTAGCCTTCCCGGTCGCTCTATGCGGGGGGCCAATTTTGGCCATGGCCGAATCGGAGGAACCCGCGGTTGCCATTGACGTACCCCCACCGGCGGAGGTCCTAGATGTAGCCCCACTGGAGGTCCCAGAAGATGTCGCCCAACCTGAGCACCATCCCGGGAAGGAGCCAGTGGAGTAGCATAGGAGTCTCCCTTCCTTTTATACTTTTTCTTTCTTTGCTTTTTTCTGGGCTGCACGGCCTATCAGGGCCCGGAGACAATGTGAAATCTTGAAAATTCTTAATAAAGTTTCCTTCTAACCTATTTTACTTATATTATTTCGCATTCTCAATGCTCTAGAAACTTTACTTCCTTTTCTTCTCTTCTCGACTGCCCACGTACATGTCTTTGCTGAGGCATCTTTCCTTAAGGCTCTAAGTCCTTGGGCTCTTTCCTGCTGAGCTTCGGGTACGTGGGGCAGTTAGGAAGGAAGTCCTTGACTTGTTGAATTGTCCCCAGCACATGGGCAGCATGGTGGTAGGGCTCCGTATGCTTCCTCTAAAGAGGTCTGGGCGACCTCAGGTGGAACCATCTCCAAGCACCCGTTGTGCGACCGAGCCAGGATGCTGCACTCGATGGGCCCACCAAGGACTCCGAGGTGCTAGGCTTCGGGAGTTTCTGGACTTGCGATGCTGGGCTTCAGAAGTTTCCGGGCTTAAGGTGTCAGGCTTCAGGAGTTTTCGGGCTTAAAGTACCAAGCTTCAGGAGTTTCCAAGCTTAGAGTGTCAGGCTTCAGGAGTTTCTAAGCTTAAGATGCTGGGTTTCAGGAGTTTCCGGGCTTAAGGTGTTGGGCTTCAAGAGTTTCCAGGCTTAAGGTGCCGGGCTTCAGGAGTTTCTAGGCTTTGCTTGCCGGACCTGGGGTCAAGCAGTGACATTCCTGCAAGATAAAAGTGATTTGCGCAAAGAGGAACTTTATCATTAATGGAGGAAAGCTTTACATCACTGATATTACATTCTCATATTGTTGGCATTCCAAGTCCACGGGAATCTGGCACCATCTTGCTCTACTAGGTAGTAGGCTCTATGGGGAAGAGCCTCGACCACCTTATAGGGGCCCTCCTAGTTCGGCGAGAGCTTGCCACATTCCTAGGGTTAGGAGGCTTCAGCTCAGTGCAACACCAGGTTGCATGGGTGGAAGATCTTTGGCCTTACTCACACGTTGTAGTACCGAGCTACCCACTGCTAGTAGGCTACCATCTGGAGTCGAGCTTTGTCTCTCATTTTCTCGAAGAGGTCTAAGTTGAGTAAAAGGCGGGCCGGATTTTCTTCTTTAGCATATTGTTCCACCCATAGTGTGGGCACACCAAGTTCGACCGGGATGATGGCTTCCGCGTCGAAGACAAGGCTGAAGGGCATCTCATCCATGGCCATCGTGGGTGTTGTGTGGTAAGCCCAAAGGATGCTGGGAAGCTCTTCTACCCACATACCCTTGGCCTAGTCCAACCTAGTTTGGAGCCCTAGAGGATAGTCCAGTTGGTCACCTCAGTTTCTTCGTTGGTTAGGGGTGAGCCATCGGAGTGAAGCGGTGATGAATGCCAAGGTCGGTGTAGAACTTCTCGAACTCTTGATTGTTGAACTATCATCCATTGTTGGTGATGATGTTGTGGAGGAGTCCAAAATGGTAGATGATCGACTTCTAGAAGAACTAGCAGACCTTGGCTTCGGTAATCCATGCTAGTGGCTCTACCTCCACCCATTTGGCAAAGTAGTAAATAGCCACTATCAGGAAATTTCATTATCTGGACGCAGGAGGAAATGGATCGAGGATGTCCATCCCCCACTAGGCGAACGGCCATGGTGCAAAGAGTTGGGAGAGTGGCGCTGCTGGTTTACGCTATATGCAGGCATGGCACTGGCAGCGATCTCACTTCCTCATGAAGTCACCGGCATCCTCCCTCATGGTTTTCTAGTAGTACCTCTGATAGAGGGCCTTGTACACTAGCATCCTCCCTCTGACATGATTCCCGTAGAGGTCTTTGTGTATTTCTTGGAACACAAAGGTTGCCTTTGTGAGTCTCGGGCACTTCAAGAGCAGATAGAAATAGGATCTACGATAGAGCTGCCTGTCATCAAGACGAATCCCGTGGCCTTCTTCTAGATGAGGCCAGCCTCCGTTCGATCTACTGGTAGGGTGCCGTCAGTGATGTATCTGATGTACTGATCCATCTAGCTGGGCTCCGGGGTGACCTGCTAGACTTCTCTGGGAGCTTCGTAGCTTGGATTTCTTAGGTACTCAATGTGGGCACGCCCTATTGACGAATTCGATAAGGATGCGAGCCTTGACAAGGCATCGACGCGAGCATTCTCTCCATGAGAAATATGGGAGATGCTGAAGCACTGAAAGCCTATCATGCTCAAGCAGACCCACTCCAGGTACTTCATCATCTGGGGATCTCGGGCCTCATATTCTCCTGAGACCTGCCCGGCCACTAGCTGGGAGTTGGTGAAGACCTTCAGGTTGGGTATACCCAGCTCATGAGAGACTCTCAGCCCTGCAAGGAGTGCCTCATACTTTGCCTGGTTGTTGGTTGTCATGAACCGAAAGTGGAGTGCACACTCGGCTACAATCCCATCGCCGTTAGCAAAGCTAAGGCCTTCTCCGTTCCCACCCACGTTGGATGCGCCATCCACATGGAGGACCCAAAATTCCTCCTCAGCCTCGGGCTCCATATGAAGCTCCGGGGTGGTCTGCTCCTGCTCTTCGGCCAGTCCCGCGCACTCGACTAGGAAGTCGACCAGCACCTGAGTCTTATAAAATGGCCTTGGTCGGTATGTGATGTCGAATTCGCTAAGCTTCAATGCCCACTTGGCCAAGCACCCGGATGTGTCAAGACGACTAAGCACAACCCTCAATGGTTGGTCCATCAAAACCACGATCGGATGTGCTTGGAAGTACAGCCTGAGGCACTACACATATATTACAAGAGCAAAAATTAACTTTTTTGAGTGGGTGTACCTGATCTCCCCATCTCGAAGGATTTTGCTGGCATAGTACACTAGTTTCTAGGCTCCATCCTTATCTGTGCGGACAAGAATCGAGCTGACGGCCCTCGGGGTGACTACCAGATACAGCAGGAGTTCCTCCCATTCCTCTAGACTGGAGAGCAGCGGTGGTGATGCCAAGAACTTCTTCAACTCCTTAAAGGCTGCTTTGCATTCTTCGGTCCAAGCGAAGTCATGCACTTTGCGTAGCACCTTTAAGAAAGGTAAGTAGTGATCAGCTGACCTCGAGATGAACCGACTCAAGGTGGCAATCCGACCCATTAGGCACTAGACCTGCTTCTTCAAGTTGGGGTATTCCATGTCAACAATTGCCTGGACCTTCTTGGGGTTCGCTTCGATTCCCCTCTAGGTAACCATGAAGCCAAGGAACTTCCCTGCTACTATGCCAAAGGTGCACTTTGCAAGATTCAGCTTCATCTGGTGCAGGTGAAGGTTGTGGAAGGCCTTCGCTAAGTCGGCGACATGGTCTGACTTTGGCTTGCTCATAACGAGCATGTCATCCACATATACTTGCATGTTTTGGCTAATCTGGTCCTTGAAGACCCGATTACCAGCCACTGGTACGTGGCACCAGCATTCTTCAGGCCAAAAGGCATCATCCGATAGCAGTACATCCCTCGATCAGTGATGAAGGCAGTGTGCTCCTCGTGCTCTGGATGCATCCAAATTTGATAGTATCCGGAGAATGCATCCATAAAAGAGAGCAAGCGGTGCCCCAAGGTGGCGTCTACCAATGGTCGATCTTTGGCAAAGGGAAGCTGTCCTTTGGATAGGCTCGGTTGAGGTCGATGTAGTCCATGCAGATCCTCAACTTCTCGTTGTTCTTCTTGACCATGACTACATTTGCCAGTTAGCTGGGGTATTGTATTTCACGGACAAAGCCGATTGCGATGAGCTTATCCACCTCCTCATTGATTGCCCGTTACCTCTCCAGGGTGAAGCTTCTCTTCTTCTATCGAATAAGACAGTACTTTGGGTCGATGCTCAACTTGTGGGTGATGATGTCCAGGAGAATCCTGAGCATATCTGCCCTCATCTAGGCGAACACGTCTACGTTTGGTCGAAGGAATTCCAACAGGTGGGCCCACTCCTCCTCTTGCAACTGGGCCCCAACTTAAACCATCTTCATCAGGTCAGCTCCGAGTGGATACGACAACAAACATTCGACCAAACCACCTCTGGGGTCCTGTGCCCTTTGGTCGAGGTCGGTGGTGTTGGGGTCCTTGAAGTTTCTAGTCCCAAGGATGGCTTGGAGATAGTGTTGGATCGGCTGAGGTGCCCCCCTCATTTCTCCTACACCATAAGGAGTGGGAAACTGCACCAATAGCTGATTGGTGGAAATGACCGCGTCGAGCAGATTGAGCCCGGAGTGGCCAAGGATCATGTTATAGGCTAAGGAAAGCCTAACAACCATAAAGGTCATCATAATGATGCTCTACCGAGGTGGTGTCCTAATGATGATGGAGAGAGTGATTTCTCCTTCGACTCTCATGGAGTCCCCTATAAAACTGACAAGGGGAGTGTGCATAGGCTTCAGTTGACTAGAGGGCAAATTCATCCTGGAGAAAGAATCATAAAAAAGGACATCAATCAAACATTCACTATCGACCATAATCCATTTTACAGGATGCTTGGCAATCATCATCTCCATGACCAAGGCATCATTATTTATATTTTCATTTCCAGATTCCCTCTCCCTCATAAAGGGGAGTACATTTTCCAAACCCTCCTCCCCGGTACTCTTGGGAGCGCGCTCGATTCCCCAACATATCATCCCCACAGGCTTCTCGGTGAGCCGATTGTCGACTGCAGTGACAGGAGGGAGAGCAGCAAGCGCCTGAAGTTCCATCGAGGTCTTGTCCCCCACGAACCTTTCAAGGTAGCCCCTTTTTATCAGATCTTCTATTTCTCTCTTGAGATGGTGGCACTCCTCAGTGTCATGGCCGTGGTCACGGTGGAATTGGCAATACTTCATCTTATCGTGACTGTTAGATGGGCTCAGCGAGGGTGGCCGTCGCAGGTAGCATTCGCCCTTAATCTCCATGAGGATCTTCATCCTCGAGGCTAGGAGAGGTGTG